>JAAWXA010000034.1:8425766-8450942 GCA_038090715.1 Florisuga fusca | reverse complement strand
GGGGGAGCGGCGGGGGGCAGCATTTATCTAACTGGGCTCAGTAAAATAAAGAAGCTCAGAAATTCAAGGATGGGTATTGTCTCTGAAAAACGTGCTCTTGACATAGTTTTATTTGATTACTGAATCAAACTTCGGACTGTTCTTGTAGATTACATAAACATCCACCCTGGTGAAGCTGTTTTTTTATGTTCCTGTACTGTAAGTTATGTCAGGCATTTTTTGTTGTAAATGACATAAAATGTTGTAAATATAACATAGTGGAGATTAAGCAGAATGTTACAATATACAACGCACCAGCCATCTTCACCACAAAGCTTGCAAAAACATTTTCTTAAGACACATTTTGAAATGCTGACCTTTGTAGTCACTGGTTTATGGTGACTCTACAGATGTGTTTACAACACTGAAATCTGGGCAGATCTCTCTTGATTCCCTCCTTACCCCATCAGGATGCCTTTTTAATTTTACATGTAAGCTCCATGCTACTCTCCTAGCTGTCTTATTTCAGCATAAGTTGTGTAAACACAACGGAAGAGATAGTAAGCCCATAAATCACAAGGCTGCCATCCCTTCACACGGCTTCTTGTGAGGTAAAGTACTGCTGGGAATGAATAAGACTGGGAGTAGCAGGGCATACATGAGAGAAAAAGAAACAAAAGGCATCTGGCCAGTATTGTGTAGCAGTAGTAGCGTCAAAAGACCAGTTTTGATACTTTCAGAAAAAGGCTTGGCACACAGTATGTGGTCCTTACTTACCTGAACAATTGCATTCAGCCTTATGGGAGTCACAGAGTCTCCACAGACCAAAGTTTCATGAACGCTTCAGTTGTTCCCTTTCACCCTAAGCAGTTTTATAAAAAAAAAAAAACAAATGAATCCCAGCCTGTGACTGATTTATTTTTCTGAGCCAGAAATTTATGCATGAGAATTTACTTGTTAATCACAATTCAAAATGTCACTTAATCCACCTCATCATTAGTTCATTTACAGTATTTTCCGTAGCTATAAATTCAACATTTCTCCACAGGCATTATTTTTTTCAGCTACATAAATGCTTTTTAATAGGAATAAATCCTGCAGTTGTGAATCAGTAGCAGGCAGAACGCCCGCAGACTGCAGTGAGAACAGAGATTTCAGTCTGGCTCTTTAGGACTAAAGTAATTTCAGACACAGGCTACTTTCCCCCAGAAATAACTCATACACAAATTGAGAATTACTTGAGTCGCTCCAGCCAGCATTAGCAATAGTCTGAACTGCCTGCTGCAGACTAAGAAAATTCTTCACAGACAGGTTCACTGAAAACACAGTCCCCCCTAGAGGTTGAAAAGATGAAATATTTTAACGTTGTACTGCAAATATATCCTCTTGTTCAGACTTTCAAATTCTTTCCTTGTTTTTTTGAAATATCTATTAGCTTTTTATTTCAAGGAGTGTATATTCCTTTGGAACATACTTAGTAACTAAAGGTTTTCTTTTCTGCAACGTGATATATCTGGGTGTGTGGTCTTACCTTTGTGTACTTACATCACGTACAAATGAAACACAGCTTTTAGGTGAAAATATCACAGCATGAAAACTCAGGATGAGCTGACCTTATGCTAAAAATAATAAATGGAAAGGGGACCTAATTACTTCTTCTTTTAATTGACACCAACTTTTGTGTAGATATGTGTAGAAGCAATATGACACAATATGACAAAACTATACATGCAAAAATGCGAGTGTGCATACACGTTATTACTGTATACATACATTAAAAACACTTTGTAGAACTTGATGCTGCTCTTGCTCTCTTAACAGCTTTCAGTTCACAATACAAAGTAATGTAAAGGCAGGTAGGTGGATGTCATTTTTATTCTACAGTCATCGCATGTGTATTGTAACAGATTTATTTCTGGACCCTATGTAGTTACAGAAAAGGAACTGGATCCATACTTTCATTTCCATCAGAAGACTTTGGAGACTCCCTGAAACACTGCCTTTCATGGCATGCAGAAGCATTAACTTCCTTAAATTTCAGATTTTTCCTTTTTTCATCCAGGATGCACTTTCAGTCACTCAATTTTTTCTCTTCCATTTCAGGTCAATCGACCTATCATTATAGCAGGGATAAATCAGCTCTGACATATTTTTTGTAAGGAAAAGCTGAAGATAGGCAAAAGATTTGTTTGTGAAGTTGCAAGAATAAGCCTATTTTGCAGCAGCATCCCCTCAAGACAGCATGTTGAAATTACATTCCACATTCCCTCTCCAATCAGCCCTGGTCTGCATGAACAATAAAATGTCCACCTTAGTAATGAGTGTGTCTAAATATATGATCCATTGTGAAGGAAATACAGGCCTCATTCAGATTCATGTTGATTTTAAAATACAGATAAATAGTTTTTTATTGCTGTGATGTCACTACACTTGTCTCAAATTGTGTATAGCATTTTTCCAGTTTCTAAGAACAAATCACATGTCTCCAGAAGATTATATTCTGCAGGAAGAAACACTGAAAGGTGTAAGACAACAGGCAAAATCATATATTGAGGTGTTTTGAAATAAGAACAGTGTGCAAACAGTAGTATGTCTATTGGAAGATAATTTCTCTTAAATAGTCCTACAACTTCCAAACTGATGTAGTCACTTTAGGGATTATTAAAAAACCACATTTTTATCCCCCCACTGCCTGACTAGTATTAATGAAAAAATAATTGTCTATACTTCTGTAGTCAAGGCACATCCTCAGCTGGAACAGCAAAATTCCACTCCCATGTTTTTCATCTCCAAAATTAAATAAAGCTAAAAAAGACATGACTACTGGAGAAGTCTGTAAGCAGTTTGACAGACATAAGACAATTCAGCTATTATAGTGTTGTTAACTCTACTTACTGTTGCCTGCTTGATATTGCCCTTTACATAATGGTATTACACACTGTCATCATATATTAACTGGCACTGTTTTCAGTTGCTTATTTTAACTGAACAATAACTGGGTTCAAGGATGTGTGTCTCTCATGGCATTTTGTTGTTGTACTTACTTTAACTTCAGAGGAATAGCTTGCTCATTCCTCAAGAGATTCAGGAAATATTAAATGCCATACATCTATTAAAAATTCTGGCAATTTCTATTTTACTTTGGCTCTTCAAGTCCTAGGGGGAGAGGGAGCATGTGTGTGAAGGACAGGCATATGAAATTTGTTTGCATTTAACCAGATGTGAATTCTAAGGTTAGAAAGACTGATATTCCTACAAACAATCCTACAAGCAGCAAAAGGTTAATGGTATAAATCCAACACATCCTCTCCCAGGAACTGAGCTTTATCCCCATCCCAATGCTGTACCCAAAGGGTGGCCCAATGGCACATACAGAGTACCACAGAGATGAACACACACTTGCTTTTCAGGACTTGGAGGGACTTCAGCTGCTCCAGACTGATGGATGAAGGTACCAGAAATAACACTGGGAAGCCTCATTTGATTTTCTTTGTATAGTGTCCAGGGGAAAACTGGATAATTCTTCTGCCTCCTCTGAGACATCACGGTACTGCCAATTCTCCGGGGACAGCTGGGCACAGAAATTCCTATCTGATAAGAAAACACCATGGGTAACAGGAACCAATCCTTACATCTTGTATTCAATTTGGGCAACATTCATTTTGGACCAATTTTTTAAATAGTTAGCATTGATAATAAGAAAGTATGCTATATTTGCATGGTACTTTAACATAAAACTGTGCTATGTGTGTCCTCTTATTATGTATAGATGTGTATCTATTGCATTTAACTTTAATCCAGCATCTGAAAACTGTAGCCTGTGAAATTACACTGGCAGGAAGAAGCAGAACAAGTAAAGGTGTAAGAGTTCAAAAGCCAACCAAAAATTATGGACTCATTTGTTAACATGGTCTTATGGAAAGGAACCAGCTAACCATCAAGCGCCAGAATTGACTCTGAAGGTAGTTAGCTGCTAACAAAAGCCAAGAACACCATTCAGTTGCAAGTCATTCCATTCTCACCGTAAAATCTGGCAGGTGGCTTGTGCTACAGAAAAGCTTGCACAGTGGTGAACCAGTGCCAAACATGGAGCCAGACAATGTGTTCAAACACTCAGAAGCAGTACAACCACAAATGAAAAAGTGCACTGGTTCTATTGCAGGGTTATTGATGTGGTGTAGGTGTCATTTCGGTGCCACATACAAACAACAGCCAGTGCTCCTCTGGGTTTATTGCAAATCTGTGAGTAATACAATGGTCTATTGTGAAAGGTGTTTTGCAGTGGTGTTGAAAACTGTTAACAGAGGCTGTAAAAGAAAGATCATAACTTTCAGCCAGTCCCAGGTGTTAGGCAACTGAGTTTAGGTTTTTTTCTTTATTTGTATGGAATTACTTGTAAAACTGTAACTCTAATCCAAGAATAACCATCAACCACCAACAATGTCCAGGGTTTTGATTTGCTTTATCTCTTGAAAATACTTAATGAGATACTGCCATTGGAAAGCTGTGCCTGACAAAATGATTTGTCATTAACTAAACTTCAAGAGAAAAGGAACAGAATTCCAAAAAAAGACAAAACAGTGAAGTGACACCTCTTTGCACTAAGATTAAAATTATGAAAAAGAAACTGAAAAATGTGGATTTTTTCCTTTTAAAGTCTTTGCAAAATAAGCTTCTCATTTATGAGTCCACAAACTAAATCTATTCCTGGAACTTTGAGAGCAATGATGAATTATGAAGAAATACTGCATTATATTTCAGATGAAATCTTGCCTAGTTCCAATTGCTAAGTGAAAGAAGTATGCCTGTTTTGTCATTTGCTCTAAAAATCCCTAAGCAAGAGCAAATCCAGTGCACAATAAGACTTACATTACCATTACATTACATTGCCTTTCTGCAAAAAAGAGGACCAGTATCCTGAGTAACTGGAAGCAGGTAACTGGTTTTATCTGTCTAGCAGGGGCAAAAGGACTACAGCCCCTAAGTTGGCAGGGCTCATCAGGAGGGCTTTAAACTAGGTTTGAAACCAGCCTCTCCAAAGATGAGCCCAAGGATGGAAAGCCTGTGTTAAGAGTAAAATCGACAGCCCAGCTGAAGTGCATGTACGCCAAAGCACACAGTGTGGGTAACACACAAGAGGAGCTGGAAGCCATCGTGCAGCAGGAAAGTTGTGGTGTAGTCACCATCACAGAAACATCGTGGGATGACTCCCATAAGCAGAGTGCTATCATGGACGGCTACAAGCTCTTCAGAAGGGACAGACAAGGTAGGAGAAATGGAGAGGTGGGTCTATATGTTGGAGTCTCTTGACTCTGTAGAACTTGAGGTCAGTAACAATAAGGTTGAATGCCTGTGGCTCAAAGTCAGGGCGAAGACCAATAATGCTGACATCCTCATGGGATTCTGTTACAGACCACTCAACCAGGATGATGAGAGTGATGAATTATTCTACAAGCAGTTGGCAGATGTCACAAAATCACCAGCCCTTGTTCTCGTGGCTCGTGGTCAAATTCTTGTGACTTTAACCTGACAGATGTCTGCTGGGAACTCCACACAGCAGAGACGAGGCAGTCTAGGAGATTCCTGGAGCATAGAGAGGATAATTTCCTACTCCAGATAGTAAACGAGCCCACCAGGGATGGGTCCCCACTAGACCTCCTGTTTACAAACAGAGAGGGGATGGTTGGAGATGTTGTGGCCAGAGGCACGGTGACAATGAAATAATAGGGTTTTCAATACTCAGGGGTGCAAGGAGGGCCATCAATAAAGCCTCTACACTGGACTTCTGGAGGGCAGATTTTGGCCTTTTCAGAAGACTGATTCAAAGTATACCCTGGGAAACAGCCCTTGAAAACAAAGAGATCCAGGAGGGATGGATGTACTTCAGGGAGCCTGAGTGCACAGGAGCAGGCTGTCCTTTTGTGCCCAAAGGAAAACTGGATGGGAAGACGACCAGTTTGGCTGAACAGGGAGATATTGAAGAAAATTCGGGGTAAAAAGAGAGCTTCAGACTATGGAAAAAAGGGCTGGCTAGTCAGGAAGAGTTTAAGAATAAGGATAGCCCTAAGGATAACAATAAGTCTTTCTGCAGATACATCAACGGCAAAAGGACGGGCAGGGAAAACCTCCATTCTTTGTCAGACATGGGGGAAACATCGTTACCAAAGATGAGGAAAAGGCTGAGGTATTTAAAACTTTCTATACCCCAGTTTTCAACAGTAAGACAGGTTGTCCTGAGGACAGCTGGCTTCTGGGGCTTGTAGAGAGAAATAGGAAGCTGAGTAGCCTCCCTGTAATCCTGGAAGGAGCAGTTTGTGACCTACTGAGCCACTTGGATCCTCACAAGTCTATGGGACCAGACGGGATCCACCCAAGGGTGATGAGGGGGCTGGTGGAAGAGCTCACCAAGCTCCTCTCCATCATTTACCAACAGTCCTGGCTCACTGGGGAGGTCCCAGATCATTGTAAGTTGGAGAATGTCACAGCAATCCACAAAAAGGGATGAAAGGAGGACCCAGGAAACTCCAGGCCTGTCAGCCTGACCTCGGTGCCTGACAGGGTTATGGAACAGATCATCCTGGAGGCAATCACACAGCACCTACAGGATGGACAAGGGATTAGACCCAGCCAGCATGGGTTTAGGAAGGGCAGGTCCTCTCTGACCAACCTGATCTCCTTTTATGATCGGGTGACCCGTCTGGTGGATGAGGGGAAGGCTGTGGATGTGGTCTACCTGGACTTCGGCAAAGCCTTTGACACCGTATCCCACAGCATTCTCCTGAAAAAGCTGTCAGCCCACAGTTTGGACAGGAGCACTCTGTGCTGGGTTAGGAACTGCTGGAGGCCACCAGAGAGTGGTGCTGAATGCTGTTGATCCAATTGGTGACCGCTCACTAGTGGTGTCCCCCAGGGATTAGTGCTGGGCCCAGGTCTGTTTAATATCTTCATTGATGATTTAGATGAGGGGATTGAGTCCATCATCAGCAAATTTGCAGGTGACACTAAGCTGGGGGGCAGTGTGAATCAGCTGGAAGGCAGGAGGGCTCTGCAGAGGGACCTGGACAGACTGGAGAGTTGGGCTGATTCCAATGGGATGAGGTTCAACACGGCCAAGTGCCGGGTCCTGCAC
Source organism: Florisuga fusca (assembly GCA_038090715.1). Lineage (NCBI taxonomy): Eukaryota > Metazoa > Chordata > Aves > Apodiformes > Trochilidae > Florisuga > Florisuga fusca. Next base: position 8,443,834 of record JAAWXA010000034.1, on the reverse strand, counting down.
TTTGGCCACAACAACCCCATGGGGAGCTCCAGGCTGGGCACAGAGTGGCTGGAGAGCAGCCAGGCAGAGAGGGACCTGGGGGTTTGAATTGACAGGAAGCTGAACATGAGCCAGCCGTGTGCCCAGGTGGCCAAGAAGGCCAATGGCATCCTGGCCTGGATCAGGAACAGCGTGGCCAGCAGGTCCAGGGAAGTGATTCTGCCCCTGTACTCAGCGCTGGTGAGGCCACACCTCGAGTACTGTGTCCAGTTCTGGGCCCCTCAGTTCAGGAAGGAGACTGAGGTCCTGGAGCAGGTCCAAAGGAGGGCAACCAGGCTGTTGAAGGGACTCGAGCACAGATCCTATGAGGAGAGGCTGAGGGAGCTGGGGCTGTTCAGCCTGGAGAAGAGGAGGCTCAGGGGAGACCTCATCACTCTCTACAACTACCTGAAAGGAGGTTGGAGCCAGGTGGGGGTCAGTCTCTTCTCCCAGGCAACTATCAGCAAGACAAGAGGGCATGGGCTTAAGCTCTGTCAGGGAAGGTTTAGGTTAGATATTAAGGAAAAATTCTTTATAGAGAGGGTGATCAGGCATTGGAATGGGCTGCCCAGGGAGGTGGTAGATTCTCCATCCCTGGAGGTTTTTAAAGAGACTGAATGTGGCACTCAGTGCCATGGTCTGGCAACCACAGTGGTAGTGGAACAAGGGTTGGATTTGATGATTTCAGAGGTCCTTTCCAACCTGGATGATTCTGTGATTCTGTGATTCAGGTGCCCCCAGTAAACAGACTGCTTCTCCACAAAATTGAGAGGACACTTTTACAGACTCCACTGACTTGATCTGAGCTTCTTAAGGTTATTCCTTGGAGGTGTTGGATATTCACAGACCAAACACTATTTTTCCTTTCTCTTCCATAAAGAGGAAAGATAAAACTTCATGTCATAGCTGTTCTAGGAGAAATAATACTTCTTGTCCACTGTCTGCCACCCAGGACATGGCAAGGTGGTGTATGTAAATGTAATTTATGTATATGTAAATGTTATTTACATTGGTTGTAAGTCTCTTACAGCACTCGCATGGTTCCACTGAGGGAGGACATACTGATTGTGAGTTGACAACAAAACCTTCAAGATAACTTTTTCATTTCTAAGAAGAAATATGTTTCTGTATTTAATTCTAAGCAAAGTAGTCCCACACTTATGCTGTTTTTCCCGGTACTTTCAGAGATGAGAAATACCAAGAAAGTAATGACTGCATCATTTTTAAAAGTGTAACCTTATAGAGTACCTTTGACTCATGTTGCTCCTCTCCAAAATACACCTTCTTCTCGTGCCTAAGATACCCTTAGGAAATAGTTCACTTTCTTTAGGCAACAAATTTCTATATTTATAGAAAATATGTGGGTATAGAACAGATCCTTTGTGCTAACTGAATAGAATGGAAAGATAAATCATCAAAGTTATGCTGTAATAAATACTTAAGCCTGTGGAGATTTTCTCTTTTGTTTGCATTTCAATGTCTCAGAACAACACCTGCAAAATTTGCCCCTGGGATTTTACTAATGTGAATACCGTGAATTCCTTTCTGGGCTCAGTTCCATCTTGGATGGTCACCCCTGAAGTACAACAAGAATGGCCTGGTGGAGAAAGTGAAGCCTAAAGGCATCCTTGGCTGCAGTGGCCACAGAATGGTGGAATTCAGGATCCTTAGGGCAATCAAAAGCATGTGGGGCAAGCTCACCACCCTGGACTTCAGGAGAGCAGACTTTGACCTCTTCAGGGAGCTGCTTGGAAGGGTGTCATGCGATAAAATCCTGGACAGGAGAGGAACCCAAGAGAGATGGTTAATATTCACGTATCACCTACTCCAGGCCCAGGAGAACTGTATCCCAAAAGGAAGAAGATAAGAATACCAGGAGGTCTGCATGGATGAAAAAGATGCTCCTGGAAACTCTTAGATGTAAAAATAACGTTTCCAGAAGGTGGAAGTGAGGACAGGTAGCCTGAGAGAAATATGAAGAATTCTGAGCAGACAGGGAACAGGTTAGGACAGCTAAAGCCCTGACATAATCTTTCCAGGGGCATCAAGGGTACCAAGAATGTTTTCTACATGTACATCAGTGTTAAGGGGCAGACTAGGGAAAATGTGGGCATTCTCCAGAAGGAAACAGGAGATATGATCAGCTGGGGTTTGGAGAAGGCTGAGGTGCTCAATGACCTTTTTGCCTCAGTTTTCACGCAAGTGCTCTAGCCATACCACCCAAGTTGCAGAAAGCAATGGCAGGGACTAGAAGGAAAAATCCACCTACTGTAAGAGAAGGGCAGGTTTGAGACCTTCTGAAGAACCTGAAAGTGCACAAGTCTGTGGGACCTGATGAGATCCATCTGCAGGTCCTGAGTGAACCGGCAGATGAAGCTGCAAAGCTGATTTTCATCATATTTGAAAAGTTGTGGTAGTCTGGTCAAGTTCCCACTGACTGGAAAAGGGGGAAACATAACCAACTGTTTTCAGAAAGGGAAAAAGGAAGACCCAGAGGACTACAGATCAGTCATTCTCATCTCTTTGCCTGACAAGATCATGGACCAGATTCTCCTGAAGGCTCTGTCAAAGCACATGGAAAATGTGGAAGTGGCTGGCAGCTTCAGCATGGCTTCACTAAGTGCAAACTGTACCTGACAAATTTGGTGGCTTTTTATGATGTGTTGCAGCAATGCTGGACAAGGGGAGAGCAACTGCCATCATCTACCCAGACTACCTGTTCAAAGTGTTCAACACTGTCCCACATGACATTTTGGTCTCTAAATTGAAAAGATATCATTTGATGGATGGACCACTTGGTGGATAAAGAATTGGCTGGATGGTCATATTCGAATTGCTGTTGTCGAGCCTGATGTGCAAGTGATGAGTGGAGTTCCTCATATGTTGGTACTGGGACAGGTGCTGTTATCTTAGTCAGTAACATGAACAGGGGGATTAAGTGCATCCTGAGAAACCTTGCTGATGACACCAAGCTGTCTGGTGTGGTCAAGACACTGGAGGGAAGGAAGGCCATCCAGAGGGATCTTGGCAGGCTGGAGATACGGGACTATGCCAACCTCATGAAGTTAAGCAAAGCCAAAAGCAAGGTTCTGCTTTTGGGATGGCACAATCCCAAGCACAAATACTGTTGGGGTGGAGAGTAGATTGAGAACAGCCCTGAGGTGAAGGACCTGTGGGTGTTGGTTAATAAGAATTTCAACATGAGCCAGAAATGTGATTTTGCAGCCTCAAAAGCCAATTGTATCCTGGTCTGTATCAAAAGAATCATGGCCAGCAGGGAGAGAGAGGTGATTCTGCTCCTCTGCTCTGCTCTTGTGAAACCTCACCTGAAGTACTGTGTCCACTTCTGGAGCTTCCAACACAGGAAGGCCATGGAGTTGTTGGAGCAAGCCCAGAGGAAAGCTGAAAAGATGATCAGAGGGCTTGTGCACATCTCCTGTCAGGACTGTCTGAGAGAGTTGCAGTTCTTCAGCCTGGAGAAGAAAAGTCTCTGAGGAGACCATATAGCAGCCTTCCAGTACCTGAAGGGTGCCTACAGGAAAGCTGAGGAGGCACTTTTTACAAGGAATATCTTAAAAATGATGTCTTCTTTATGTGCACTTTGTCATGTATTTCCTAACAAAATACTTCTTCTTTCTTTTAGCTGTGCATTTTGTTTTTGCTGACAACATGAGTGCTGTTCTGACACACTGACACACATACACAAAACACCGCCCGAAAATTTTTACATTACTCTCCTATACGTGCATTTGTAGACTAAGCTCAAAAGGACATACATTTTCCATAGACAGATCCTTTTTGGAAGATGAATTTGGCTAAGTTTGTTCTTTCAAAGGCAGTCAGGAGCTGATACAAGGAAGGACAGAGAAAAGCAAGACCCCAATGTAATTTGTAGCAGAAGTGGGACTGTTCTGGGTTTTAGATAGTAATGCTCTGTATGAAAACAATTGCACTACCATGTATCAAAACCCAAGGATGAAAGAAATTACTCTAAGACACACCCATTCTGTCAGTCACTAATCTGAAAGAAGGGGGTTTGAGGAAGGGTCTCCAACCACTAGCTGGCTGGCTGGGTTCTGCTGCCACCAAAGTTTACTGCTCTACCAGATATGCCAGGACAACTGCATGTGTAATTGCTGCTTACCCTCATTCTGTCAGTGTGATTTGAGTGTAAAAGGTGTTTCTGCTAAAGTAGGTCATTTGACAGAACAGGGCTGGGGAGTGGGTCCATGCAAAGAAATGCCAAGAGACTGTGGGGGGTGATAATTTCTGGTGTAGTGGAGAAACAGCTCCAGGTGAGCTGCAGTAACACATTCCTTATCCCAAGGCAGCTGGACCCAACACGGCATATTGGGTTCAGGAAATGTAGAAGATAAAATAAGCATATATGTAGACAACATGCTTCTATACCATCTTTCCTTCTTTAGTATCTTACCATTGGTATCAGCATTAAACAATGCCCTCATTTAAAGGGGTGATTGATCCTATGATGTTTGTGAAATGAAAGCTTTACACACACAGCCTAGTGGCACAGACTGTGTTAAGTATGTGCTGCATATGATGAACGATGCAGTGCTTTCCAGCTGTGGAAAAATCATGTGAAGACAGAGCCAGAATCATAACAAACAAATGAGGAGTCATCAGAGAGACATGATAGCAATGAAAAGTTAAGCTAGTTGTGACAATAATCACTTTTTTGAAATTAAAAGGTCCATATTAGTATAGGCTGCATTAGTTTACTCAACAATTGTATGATTAGATGAAACTGGCATAAATATTTTGAAAAAAATACACTTAGCCGCTATCAATTGGCCTGTGTTAAACCAGAAGGACATTTCAAGCTGATTCTCTTACATTTGGTTCTTGTCCATAAAGTCATTAGGTATATGAAAGAGGATGAAGTGCATGTTAAAATCTGTAAACTGGACAAGATACTGACAAATACGTCAAAAAATTGATGGCTATAACAAACTGGAGAGTTCAGAGTTAGTTAGGAGAGTAGTTTGGAGTTAAACAGTTCACTAATGTGTAGTGCTTTGTCTTTCATTAAATTGTACAGACAAGCTGAATACAGTACCAAATAGCATAGTGCAAAATATTCTACTTATCCTAAAGAATACCAGATCTGAATAACAGTTCTCCAATCTGCAGGAGTACTATGTTTGCTTTGAGCATTGTGGCATTTTTTTGAGAGAGACACAGATGGAGAGTTCAGCAAGGAAGAAACATAATCTAGAAGCACATCCCCCCTGAGACAAGTTTAAAAGTTAAGTTTGCTTAGTCTAGGAAAGAGAGGGTTGAAAAGAGATGTTGTGGCCACTCCACATGGAGCAAACGCTTTAAAGATCATGATTATTTATTTTTTCTGTTCCATGCTACTGCCAAAACATCCCATCCCACTCTTCCAGGTACACTGTCAATAAATAAAAATGTGTATTTCCCCTTGGAATATCTTCTTCATCTGATCAGCATCTAACAATGGAATACCCCAGGAATCCATCTTCTGGTAACTACTGCTAACACAGGAGAGTTTTCTGTCCTTTATCTCCAGGTTGTAAAACCCTGACATGACTTACAAGCTTAGTATTATTTTTAGTAACATTTCAAATACTTCCAAGTGAAAAGGACATAAGCAAGAAGATTTTCTCTAACTTGTCATAAGTGGTTTGGCAAAATTCACTGTTAAGATGTCCCTATTTTCATCAGCTTTTATGTGTTTCTTTATTTGAACAAAAGTTACTGGATTGTGTCCATGAAACATCATTAAAAAGGGATGTTAATGAGAAGATCACCAGAACATTTGAGTCATGGCTAAAAAGAGAAACCAAGAAGATACTTTGCAAATAAAATAAATTTAATTGGAAATGTGTGAAAGTAAATCATAACTACAATGAAAAATATGGAAGCAAAACCCACTTGCCGGAGAAGCTATTACAAGATTTTTTTTTTGTCCTTGTGTATTTGGAGATCATTTCCAGTGCTATGGAGTATGGCAGAGATTGCTTGCAGTAAGAAATTTAATTTGGAAAATCAGTAGTTATGGCTGGTACCAAATGAATGACTCGGAAACGCGTTTCTTGCTCCTAATCACATTACACAGGAAATTCTTCTATGTGCTACATCATGACATGACCTGGAAGACTCTACTCACAGTGAAGATGAAGGAACAGTTTGGGGTCCACAACATGCAAATCACTGCTTTTTCTGCTAAGCATATCAGGAATAACGCATGTTGCCAGGATAAATATTTTTGTGCTAATTATTTTTAAATTGGCACAAATTATGACACTGAAGTTTTCATTATATATATAGCATAAATATATCCGTGATCTGCTGTTACAGGCTATTCTCAGGAAAAAGAATACCAGTGGTGTCTACAAAATGTCAATGGTAGGAAAAACATTTTTCATTTCTATAGGGAATAAAGCTCTTCAGAAATTGAAATTTCATTATTACAAAAATATCTGAAATAAAACATACTCACAGAATTTAAATTTTGAAATACGCACTCGACTGAACCATAATAGCTTTTTGTTAGGAAAAAGTGTTACCATGAACCTATTATGGATTCTATTAAATTCATATATAGGCAAAAAAAGCTTTGCATAGTAGAATAGCCTGATTATGCTCAGTTATACGAAAAGCTAGTTTAAATTTAGGCATAAAAAGCCAAGGGCATGTCCAAGGGCCAGCAGTCTGGGGAAAATGCTGTATTGATTCAATTTTTAACATTAGTCCATTGTAATAGTTTAAGCTGTGACGAAGAATGATTTTTTTTTTTTTTTCATCTTTTTTCACCCCTCCTCCTCTGTATATAAAATTGCTAACATTTTATTTGCCTCACCAAAAAATAGGAAATGGAAGGCAGGAGCTCTGAATCCCCATCTCCCAGCCCAGTCACAAAACTGAGAGCAGAGACCAGAGAGGGAGTCACAGATCTGCACAACTGCAGACAACACATTTTTTTCTGAGACCAGTATAGGAAAAAGATTTTGAATTCAAAACATTGGTTTTATGTTTTTAAGTGCAAACCTTACTGGAAAAGTGGAGTAATTTGCTGTGATACTTGAGGGAGGGGAGCAGTTTATTCTAAAGGCAAAGGTTTTGATAAGTATCTTAATCCTAAAAAAGTCACCTGGGTTAATAGTGTGCCCCCAAAAACTTCATGTAGGAGTTCTCTGAGAAGAACACCTGAGTATAACTGAATATATGCAAACCTATTAGTTTTCATGACATGAGATAACAAAATATTGTTGACTCAAGCAGGGGTAAACGTGAGATGTAGAGGAAATATGAGCCATGACTTACCACTGTTGTTTGCTACAAAGAAGTGGGAAGTCAAATTTAGTTTTATTAGAGAAAAGAAAGGAAAGGAAAAAAAAAATCACCCAACATCTCCCTTCTTTAAAAGGCCCAAGGATTCCCAGTAGGAGTCAGGTGCTCTTCTGGTGACAAGGAACTTGGGTTTTAAGTTTCACCTAGAATTTGTAACCTGTGATCCTAGCATCTGTTATGAGCACTGAAACTGGATGTCTCCTACATTTGTTCAAACACTACCTTTCTGTGTTTCACTCAAAAAACCTACCTCGTGGTGAAGAACAAACTGAACCTGAGTATCTTAATGCATTATCTCCAGAATTGCAGGTATGAATAAATGGTGAGAAGAGTGGCTAACGAAGAGAGCCTGCGTCCCCGGACACAGATGGGACAAGACTGTCATTGTGCAGTGTGTTTCCCAGAAAAGGTTAGTGGGATTTCTGCTGATAGTAAAGATTTTTCTCCCTAGCAAGCACAAGCACGCATGTCTTCTGGAAGAAGCAGAAGAATGCCTGGTGGAATCAGCAAACCCCTTGCCACTGTGAGGACTGCTGGACTACAAAATGTAATGTCTGTATACAATGCCATCGTAGATACAGAAATAAAATAAAACTGATCTTCTTTGAGTGAATTATCAGTTGTTTTTCTTATCCTCCTAAAATGTTAACTGTTTTCTTTCAATAATAAGGAAAAAAAAGCTGAAAAATATCAAAAGTCAAGGCTTAGACTGAGTTTTCTAAACTCATTCCAGTTCGTATCAGGACTTCAGTTATTTTCATAGGTATTTTTACTTAATGTCAACTTTCTTAATTTTTAAATTTAACTTCAAGTGTTGTTAAAATTCTTCATCTACATTCCTAAGCTTGCTATACTAGACTTCTACAAAGTCTACTACTTTTTGTATCAATCCAGCTGAAATTAATACAAAAGAAGCAAACAAAACTATTTCAGTTCTCAAAGGTGTCATTACCATGTTTGCATCATTTTGTAATGGGACCTGACAGCTCTTCACTTGATACAGGCTTATGGAAATCCATTAGGCCTTGAATCCAAATTACATGTTTTGAACCCTGGATGTAAACGGGTGGCTTTCATAGAGTTTGATTTTCAAATAAGCTGGGAGTCTGCAAAGTTAGGAAATACTCTACAGTGAGTAGAGCTGATTTAATGCACATGGAATATAAAGAAACACAGACACTTTACAGAAAAGTCAGTGCTACATTATGAGTTAGATGGGTTTCCCCTAGAACAGCTGGAGCAAGTAAATGATGTAAATGTGCTATAGGTTGTGAAATATTTTTCTTAAAATATAATCCTTTTCCTTTTTCTCAGTTCCTTATATATTCATTTTTGTTTTTCACTTTTTTATTCTCTTCTCCTTTTTAAACTGATAAGTAGCTTGTTTTCAGATTTTCTTAAGTTTTGATTTTTACATTTTGCTTTCCCTTTTGATTACATTTTGATTTTTAGTTTCCCTAAATGAAATGCATGCCGGATGACACTGCAGTTCCAGCTGAGCTTTCTTACCACGTTTTTTCCAACAAATTTCAAATGAAGCAGCAACATCCACTCATTCACTTGGTATTAATCATTAAAGTACACTGAAATCAATTTACACTGTCTTAGAGTCCAGTGAAGTTAACACATCTTTAATCATAGGATCATAGACTTGGCTGGGTTGGAAGGGACCTCAGAGATCATCAAATCCAACCCTTGATCCACTACCGCTGTGGTTCCCAGCCCATGGCACTGAGTGCCACATCCAGTCTCTTTTTAAACATCTCCAGGGATGGAGAATCCACTACTTCCAGGGGCAGCCCATTCCAATGTCTGATCACCCTCTCCGTAAAGAAATTCTTTCTAATATCCAACCTAAACCTCCCCTGGCACAACTTAAGACCATGTCCTCTTGTCCCCCTGGCTCCAACCTCCTTTCAGGGAGTTGTAGAGAGTGATGAGGTCTCCCCTGAGCCTCCTCTTCTCCAGGCTGAACAGCCCCAGCTCCCTCAGCCTCTCCTCATAGGATCTGTGCTCGATTACTCTTCTAAAGAGGGAAGACAGTAAAACAGTCATTTAGTCTTGTATTTTATGCCATAAATCCTGTTAACTAAACTCAAGAGGCGAGTGGGATATTGTGTAGTGGTTCTCACCAGCACAGAGCGTTAGGCTGCTGCCATCTTCTGGCAAAAAGGACAGTTTTGCAGTTCTCCCGACTTCTTTCCAAGTAATTAATCATCTTTTCCCTTTAGCGGTGTCGGTGCAGGATTTTGTTCACTTTGGAGTTAGATAATTTATCTATAAGATTTTAGAAGATATTTTAAAATCTATGAACGAGTATTTAAAACCATATATACTTTGTATTACTAAGCACTGTATTGCTACACAGCATCATAGATACAACATTAAATGTAGCTAAAATATGTTTTTGTCAATGTTTATGCTGCTCATAGTTTACATTTAGATAGCAATTAAGTTATTCAGGTCTAGACCCGAGTCTCTCTGAAAGTTTTTATCTGGTTCACCTTCTCATTTTAATATTTTTTTTTTTAAATATAAAAACATTTACATTATTTTTTAAGCTTCTACCTTTGTGGTCAAGTAATGTGGTGATCCTTCACCCCTACACAACCAAAATTAGAAAGCTATACAAAACTACTTATTTTTTCCTGATTTTTTTCTTAATTCTTGGGGTCTGAGGTGTTCTGGTGTCCATATAAGCACATTTTAGCTGACTGGAAAACAGTAAAAATCCTGATCATTGCTGCAGACTAAGAGAAAGCAGCTCTTACAGGAGGCAACGGTGTTGGGTGCTCCGCTGAGGTCCAAGCCAAGCTGTAGCCCTGAGCTCTGAATCCTACTCTACAAAGTAAGGACACTGTGCCAGAATTTGTTGAAAACATGACATCTTGTATTAAGCACCTTTATTAACCAGGCTACTGCATGAGTTCAGAAAACACACAAAGCACCTTGGGACAGATGGGTCTGGGAGTCCAGAATCACCAGGAGAAAATGCCAAGAGAGAGCTAACATTTCTAAATGAAAATATGATTCATTATTATGTAAAAACAAGAGTGGGGAGAGAAAGGGAGAAAGCCTACAAAACAAAAAGCTGTACCTAATACTACATTCTTTTTTTTTTAGAGATGTGGGTAGTCTGCAGCACCCTGATGCTACCCTCACTTCCAGACAGAGCCTAAGCAAAGCAGCTGTACTTCTGTGGTCCAGATCTGACAGAATTTCCTCACAATCTCTTCAATGATTTTCCCCTAGAAAATCAGACATTGGTCAATCCAAGTTTGGGTGGGGTTTTTTGTTTTTTGGTTTGATATGGTTTGTTTTTTGGGTTTTTTTAGGGTACTCCTGTCTGCCTAAGCACCACTGTGTTCATCAGCCCATTGCCACCCTCATCGGGTCCAACAGCCCTTCTGGCAGGGGAATCACAGAATTGTTCTATTTGGAAGAGACCCTTAAAATCATCGAGTCCAACAATCAACTCTGCAGAGTCCAGTGCTTAACCATGTTTCTAAACACCACATATGTGGAACACCTCTCCTGTGAAGACAGGCTGAGGGAGCTAGGGTTGTGCAGCCTGGAGAAGAGAAGGCTCCAGGGAGACCTAGGAGTGACCTTCCAGTACCTGAAGGGGCTCTAGGAAGGCTGGAGATGGGCTGTTTGCAAGGGCCTGGAGTGATAGGATGAGGGGCAATGGTGTTAAATTAGAGTAGATTTAGGCTGGAGGTTAAGAAACAGTTCTTCACCATGGGGGTGATCATAAAATGGAACATGTTGCCCATGGAGGTGGTTGAGGCTTCAACCCTGGAGATATTAAAGGTGAAGCTTGATGAGGCTCTGAGCAACCTGATCCAGTTGAGGGTGTCCCTGCTTACTGCAGGGGGGTTGGACTAGATGACCTGTAGAGGTTCCTTCCAACCCGAATTATTCTGTGAGTCTGTGGAAATGATCTGTGCCTCATATGCCAGTAAAACAGGAATTGTTCTGAAGTGATCTGATGTGGTCATTAGCTCTCTGAGGAATGTCTATTTCTCTTTCTTTTCCAGGAACATCAACAGCCCTTAGGATGTGTTACCGTGGTTATGGTTATCCCTTGGTGCTGTCCTTGGAAGAAGGAGGCGTAGTGACAGTGTGCAAAGTTAACACTCAGGAACCAGAAGAGATGTTAGACTTTGATTTCTTGTCCTGGTTTGGGCCAGGATAAAGGTGATTTTCTAGTTTGTACTTTTGCTTTCAGCTAAGTTTCTTGTAAGTAGTTGCACTTGCTGAAATTAACAGAAGTTTCTCAGACAGTGTCTGCTTCTAGGACTGCTAACACTGGATGTTGCTTTCAACTCAGATGTTCATGCTTGGCTTCCATTGGTAGGACTGGAAGTTTTCAAGGTGAAGAGAGAGGAGCTGTTTTCAATGGTTGCTTTATTTAAAGAAGGGAGTGTGGCAAAGCACAGTCTGTAATGTGATGAATATATGGAATGTTAATGAACGTAATGAATATGTTGGCGACTTGGTAAACACAGCATCGGTGTGGCTAGTTTAGCATTTTTTAATGAAGTAAAGCAAAACAAACCATGGTGTTTCTTGAATATCTCAACAGACATTGAAGTGATTGCGGTAGAGTTTTTAGAGAGCTGTAATCACGTATTCTGAGATGGTGCCTTCTGTCTTCCAGGTTATCCACTTTTGGAAATGCAGGAAGTGCACATCTGGACTACCCGAGGGACTCTGATCTGATGGAAGCATTCCACTGTAACCAGACCCAGACAAACAGGTGAGGAACTCTGTGATCAGTGCCCTCTGTGGCAAGTCCCATGTTCTAGCTAGAAAGTTTCAAAACCCGATTTTGCATTAGTGTAGCATTGACTACTATAGTGGGAAAAAACAATAATTCCAGCGGGATGAAAGTTTGTGATCAAAAGCTGAGCAGTGTCTGTCCAATGTTGTTACCAGGCAAAGAATAAATTAGCGTGTTGCTAATTGTTTATGAGTTACTAGGTGTCTAATTAGGAGCAAAGTTACAGTTTTTCTCTGCACAGTGCAATTTTTTCAGATTGCTTTTTTTTTCCCTTGCAGGTACAAGATGTCTTTGCTCAAAGCATCTACAAAGGCATTGGCTTGATCTCGTAAAGTGTCTATTCGAACAGATGCTCGAGGATTTCTCTCACTGCAGTACATGATTAGAAATGAGGATGGACAGATCTGTTTTGTGGAATATTATTGTTGCCCTGATGAGGATGTTACTGAAGCAGAACTGTAGCTGTATGTTTTGGTATCTGTTATTGTATCAATGGATAGTTAAAAGTCTATTTTTTAAATAAAACTGAATGAAAGCTGTAAAGATTCATAGATTTTATCTTTTTCTTTTTATGTTATATTCTGGAAATTCAAAGACTTCTTTTTTATTGCCTTGCAAACATTTTGTAGCTGTGACTCAAAACAACAAAGGTGAAAAAGCAAAAGGGGGAGTTGATGTCCTATAGCCACTGATTCCATTACAGATGTTGAAGTGGCATTGCCATTTTAGACAGTGCTCTCCAAGGAATTTTTGTTTGGGTTTGTGTTTTGGGTTTGGGTTTGTTTGGGTTTTTTTTTTTTTTTTTTGCATGTGTGTGTGTCTTTGGCTTGTTCTAAGCAATTACTCAGGGGAATATCTGAACATTAGCTGTATGCTGGCTAGTTGGCTTTCAAGGACTTCAAAATAAAACATGGCATAAAAAATGACATTTTCAAACTGATTTTTTAATAGCAGCAGGTGCTTCTAGTCTGGCAAATACCAGCAGGTTTTGCTGACGAAGCTGCTAAGCTTCTCCTCATCTTGGTTAATCTGTAATATAACTCAGTTCCTTGGAATTTCATCTGATACCACTTTACCCTTTTGTCTGCAGTAATGTTGTTGAACTGGTAAATTCAGCTAGAAGCCAGGATTTACTTACTCACCACTCATAACTCTTCTGGCAAGGTATCTAGAGTTTTGTATCTAGTGATTTTTCTCATTGACCCACGGCTGCCTAGTGGATCATAGCTCTACCTGTTCATGGCTTATTAGCTCTCATATGTCTGATTCAACTTGAATGCAAGTTTCTAAAATTTTATGCTGTTTTACAAAGTTATGCTGGTTTAACTCTAATATAAGACAAGGCTGTTCTGTAAAATCATGCCGTTTTAGCTTTAGTGTAAGACAATGCTGTCTCATAAAAGACAATACAGTCTTGTAAATTATGCTGAGCTAAAGACCTTGAAGCCACCTGAAAAGCTACTAAGAAGATGAGCTACATGCAGAAGATAAGTGGAGAAAAGCTGTTGCAGCTAAATTGTGGACTGAACTAGCAATACGCAATCCGTATGCGGTCATTGCTGTTAATTAACCAGTCACTGAATGTTCTATATTTAGGAACATGCTTGAAGGTATAGAAGCACCGTTACGGAACTTAATAAATGGGATTTGCTGTCAGCCATAGTGGTTGTGTCAGGCATTTCACCCGTACCCTCTCACGTGACACTTGGGGTGGTGGTGGTTCAGGTAGTGTAGGACTGACACTGGGACTCAGTGATCTTGAAGGTCCTTTCCAGCCATGATGGTTCTATGATTCCACGTGCCAGCACCCACCTGGACACACCCTGCCCGGTTGCCACGTCACAAGGGGACCCTTTGTGACATCACCTCTGACACCCTGGGTGCCAAGGTGCCTTCCGAGCGCGAGGGAGGTCCTGGCTCAGTGTCCAGGAGGACAAGCGTGGGATCAGACGCGAGCGCAGTTCTCTAGAGGAGAATTGAGCGATGTCTGCACCCAGGAGAACCCAAGTGGACCGGGAGGATTCTTCTGTGCCCCAGGAGAGTACTCTTCCAGGGGCTGGGGCTGGGGCTGGTGCTGAAGTGTGGCCTGTGTGGATGCGCCAGGGGAATACATGGAGGCACACGACAGCCCTTTGTGGTTTGTCTACTGGGAGCCTCTACCCAGACCCTGAGGGCTGGGTAGACCCCGCTTCTTTGCAGGCTGCCCAGGAGCCTCCATCCCCTGGAGATCCATGCCTGCCCCACGAAGAGCCCACCCCAGACCTCTCCCTGCCCCCACACGGCCCCCTTGGTCCCACGGGCTCTCCCCACAGGCAGTGCAGCCCTGAGGCCAGCAGCACTGCCACCTCCATACCCACCCCCCATGGCCTCTCCTCCTCCCCCAGCAGTGAACCCAGTCCCCTATCCCACCCCCATGGCCTCTCTTCCTTCCCCAGTGAACAGGGACCCCCGAGTCAGCCCCAGCTGGCCAAGGGGGCGGAAGAAGGAGGAAGCCATCCCCCCACCACAAGTGAGGTCTACAAGGCCCAGCTGCTGGAGACAGGTGAGTCAGGGGCCTCTGGCTGCTTTGCTGTGCTCCTGCATGCATGGCAGTGGTTGCTGGGCACATCCCTGGCCTGATCCCTGCCACTCTCCTCTTTGGGTCCCCCGGCCCAGGGCTGGCTCTCTCCTTGGCAGCTGGCACGTGGCTGGGTGCCGGGTAGGGCCCTTCAGTCTCTCCTGCCAGCACCTTCAGCTCACCTTCAGAATCTCTCTTGCTTTCTTAGATTCTGAGTCTGATTCCAGCATATATCTCAGCTTTTCATCAGCTGAGGAGGAGGAGGAGAAGGAGGATGAGACCATCTGGTCTCAGGAGAAGGACCACCTGGAGGAGAAAGGAGAGGTACCTACCTACAGAGACTGCCACCTCACCTACTTGTGCCTGCTCCAGCTGCCCCCATGCTCAAAGATCCCTTCTAAGGCAGCTGATGTCTGGCAAAGCTGGGGGAAAAGACAAAAAGAAAAAAAAGATACTAGAGTGTCTTTGTGGGTAAGAGGGATCAATAAAGGAGCCCCATAACCTTCTCTTCTCCTTGCAGGACGCCCTGAGTGACATGGAGAAGCGGCTGAGGGATTTGGAACTCAACGCTTCCTCCTACAGCCTCCGTGAGCAGGCGCGACTCTTTCAGGTCTGGCATTTCCAGAGCAGGTCACAGCTTCCCCAGTGCAATCCCCGCAGGAGGTTTCTGCACCCCGAGGGGTGCAGGGGTCACTTTTGGAGGGCGGCCACCAGAGCCCAGGGCAGAACATTGGCCTTTCTTCTTGCAGGAGCTGATTTTCTTCCTAGACTCCCCCAGAGCAGAGGATCGTCAGAGGACTGCGACCCTCCCTGCCAGGGAGACGCAGTCAGGCAGACCTTCCTCTAGCAGGGTAAGGAGCCCCAGGGCCAGACAAGCTCCAGTGACCCCCTCCAGCATCCCTTCCCACTCTCCTGGATACTTTGGGGGTATCCCAAGCCCCAGTCCTCATGCCAGCACCTCCATGCCATGCCCGCTCCCTCCCAAGTCCCAAGTCCCAGTGTCTTGGGCATCTGAAGCCAGGTCAAGGCAGCAGAGAGGGATATGGGCAGGGCAGCAGTTGCAGTGGCAGCTGAGGAGACGGTTGCACTCCTGTGGCAGCACCATACTCCCCCGTGTCCCCTGCAGGTACATGAGGTCCTCAGGTGCATCCACATCATTGTGAAGTACGTCTTCTTTGAGCCAGCCCGGCTGAGCCTGCAGGCACTGCTTCGGGTGCTGGTTGGGAGGTTCCTCGAGGACACAATCAGGAGTCTGATGAGGATCAGCCCACACTGTGACAGGTAGGAGCCCCTACAGCCCCCCCTGGGGACTTCCTCGGTAGCCCAGGAACAGCACGCTGGCCGAGGCAGCCCTGCTAACAGAGCACTCTGGCTTGCAGTGCTGCCATGGCTATTTGGGAGGCGATGCTCTCCCTACAGAGCAACATGCAGAGGATCTTTGAGGGGCTGCTCCGCGTGATCCAGGGCTCCGCACCAGAGGAGCACGTCTCCGCTGTGAGTGACCAGAGCAGGGCTTGCTCACCTTTCCGGGCTTTTCCCCAGGAAAGCAGACACAGCCCCTCCTGCTTGCNAGAGACAGCCCCCACACCTCCATGCGCACCTCCGGGCTCTACTGGCCTGTCTCACTCCAAAGCAGTGCCTCCCAGTCCAAAGCAGTGCCCCCCAAACCCTCCTGTCCACACCCAGGACTCCCCTCAGACCGCTCTCCATTAATCCTCCCCAGCAGGGGACAGCAGCAGTGGGGGACTGAAGGTGCCAATGATGAAGGTGGAGCTGGGAAGATGTCAGTCAGAACTCCACCCTGACCCTCTTGCTCCACAGTCGGAGGCCGTGTGTGCTCTGGAAAGCAGCCAGCAGGTAAAAGAGGAGCTCATCAACTCCCTGGGCTGCCAGCATGGCTGCTGCCAGGGCCCACGCTGGTGCTGGGGGCGGGAGGTGCAAGGAGGCTGAGGGGAGAAGGCATCAGGGTTTAAGGCAGCAAAGGCCCAGTTAACCCCAGCGCTGCTTTGTTGGTTTCAGGGCTTTGTTTGGCAGCTGCCAGGATGAGCAGAAGATCGGGAACGTTTCACCTTCAGCTTGTGAGCATCATCATTGAGCGTGCCAGCACTGGGACAGTCCTGCTCACAGCTGACCCTGTTGAACCCCTGCTGCTGGCCACAGCACAGCTCAGTTTCATCAGAGCTCATGGGCATCGTGAGCCAGTGCTGCAAGTTCCCCCAAACCAACCTCTTGGTGGCTGATTGCATTGGCATCCAGAGACTGCCAGGAGTTCCAGCTGTCACCACCTGCTGGAAGCAGCTCATGCCTTCCTCTTCCATCCCTTCCAGGAGGTCACCTGGCTGTCTCTGGAGTTGTTGAAACTCTCCTACATCAGCAGCTGAGCCAGAGCTGCTTTCCTTTTCTCGTCAGAGAGGAGGGAACTGCAGTTCTGGTGCAGCTCCCAAGAGGTGACAGAGTCCCTTAAATAAAATGTGGCATTTGGAAGGCAGAGCACGTCTGTGGTCTCTTCTCTGCTGAGCTACCAACTTCCTTCCAGCTGTGCATCTGTTACATCAGGAATGGAAGTTCTGGGGCCGGGGGATCAGCTCTCTGAGGTGGGGCAGGGGGCACTGGGAGGGCGCTGAGCATCCACAGTGACCAGTATTTGCAGAACCAGACAGTGTTGCTATAGAGGAAGGTTTCAAAGTGCCAAGACAAAGTCTTCAACTGTGGCTTGAAATAAAATTCAGGGAGACCTTTTAGTGCTCCCTGGAGCAGACCAAAAGCATAGAAAACAGATGACTTAAACCACTGGTGTGTCCTAGAAGCCTTGCACCCACCTATTTGTCTGACAAAATTTGCTGAGTTTTGCTTGTCTGCAGAACGTGTGCTGGGCTACATCATGCCTGCTTACGCTGCTACTCTGAAACTTCAACTCCTAACTCCTCCAGGATATTTTCTGTGTGTTTTTCAACATGCTGCCCCATGCAGCCTGGATCCTGAGACCTCCTGCAGCAGTAGCTGGAGACTCTGGCCCAGAGGCAGCCAAAGCCTCAGGAGGCTGCCTTTGCCCCAAGACCTGTCTTGTACTGGGAGGCCTGGCTGCACTGCTTGAGCCAGCAATTTTTCCAAAATTGTGTCTGCCATGCTTAAGGGTGGATTGTTCCAGCCTTTCTCTCAGATAAAGCCTGGCATCCCTGTGGAGAAAGGCTCTGGCTGGTCCAAGGCAAATCAGTGCCCTGCTGTGGGCAGGTCAGACAGGTGAAGGTGCACACAGACACCCCTGCTCCGTCACTCTGATGGCTGCTGTCTCACTGTGGCCCATCTGGACTTCCTCCCTGCTCCTCCTCCTCTCTCCTGCAATCTCCAGGCTGGCATCCCACACTGCCAAAG
>JAAWXA010000034.1:8078010-8424592 GCA_038090715.1 Florisuga fusca | reverse complement strand
CCCTTGTGAGGGGCCTTCCTCAGCTCCGAGGGAAGAGGGGGGAGGAAAGGCGGCGGGATGTACTTGAAGGTTAAAGAGCAGGGAACTCAGCTGGGGTTTCCGGGTGTGGGGTGGGGTCTGTCCCCTGTTTCGCGGAGCTGAGGGGGGGTTCAGAACCCCAGAGGTGTGAGAGACTGCTGGAGAGTGAGGAAAGGGTGCTTTCCCTTTTCAGGTAAATGCTGAGGAAGAAAAAAAGGCAGACTGCTCAAAGAAGAAAGTGAAGGAAGGGGCCGGCGATGGAGGGAGGACAGAGGTGAGCAGGAGTTGAAAGATGTAGTTACTGGTTGATGGTGGTTGCTGTCTCGTGTACCTACTGCATTTCTTGCTTCTGAGGTATTTTATCTGGCATGACACTTTTCCCACTATTTTTTACTTTACTAAAGCGTGCCATGAAGTGACTTTGCTTTTTTTTTACACCAAATTAGACTGGAATAATGGGAGAGCAGCTGAGATTTCGATAGTTGCTCTTTTCACTGTGCCCCTGTTTGTACCAGGGGGTAGGCAGCAGGTCACCAGGCTGTGGAAGGCCTGTCTTAAGCTGCCCTGCTTTTTTGTCTTCGTGGTGGGTAAACATAGTTCCTTCTGACTGTGGCCAGCCTTAATCCTGAGCC
The DNA here is from genome assembly GCA_038090715.1 of Florisuga fusca. NCBI lineage: Eukaryota > Metazoa > Chordata > Aves > Apodiformes > Trochilidae > Florisuga > Florisuga fusca. Next base: position 8,423,942 of record JAAWXA010000034.1, on the reverse strand, counting down.
AACAGCATAGCTGAATAACTCTGCCCAGGCTGGTAGCACTGTTGTCATTATATGACGTGTAGGCTGGAGTCAGTTCCTCTCCAGGTGACTCAGAGTAGTGGTGTTCCCTATTTGAATTTTGAACTTCTGCAGTCTTCTCAAAGTTGTTTTTCTGTAACTTACTAATGAGGTGTTTTAAACATGTAGTAGCTTATTAACGTGTAGTTGGATAATCAGATGTACAGTGGTACATTTCAAAGTAATAACTTTCATTAAGTCTTACTACTGTGTAAATAATACTATATAATCTGTAGTAATAATGATTGTTAGATACAGCTTTTATATAAATACAGTCAGCTGCTTGTGAAATGTATATCCATTCCATTTGCATCTTGACATAACTAGAGAGTAGATTACTCTCATTGACTCTTTTCATTCAATTCACTCATTCTATATAGCTGAATCCCTGGCCTGCATTTATCAGTGAGCGTTTAGAGATGTACAATAAACTTAAAGCTGAACATGATGCACTTCTAGCAGAAAAAGCTGCAAACAACAGTAAACCCATTAAAGTTACATTACCTGATGGCAAGCAGCTAGATGCTGAATCCTGGAAGACTACTCCTTATCAAATCGCTTGTGGAATTAGGTATGATTCTATTCTGTGATACATTCAATGACTTCTGACAGCTTTGGGTCTGCAGGTTGTGGCTGTGAGGTTATGGGTAGTGTCTAATTTCTCTATTAGGCATCTCAGCTTTTCTCAGGGCATCTTGTATGTAATGAGCTGGAAGTAACCAGTAGGGTTGTAGTTCTGAAGTGCAATTTTTTTCCCTTATTAAGATATATTTTCTAAAAGTAAATAAGAATATATTTGAGATCATTTTGGCACACATTACTGTCGTGTTTTTCCCTGAAAATAGTGTTTTTGCATTAAGAACTGATTGGCTAATAAAATTTACTGTATCAAATTGAATGCTAGCACCTGCAAACTGGTTTGCATTGACCTTGGAAAGATGATGAGCAGATAATGTTTCAGCTGGTCTCAAGGAGAGTTAGCAATGTGATTTGCTTTCATTTAACTGCATTTTTACTTGCATGGAAGATACCCGTCGAAAAGAGCATTTCACGTCTCTGGGTTGCTCAAACTTGCTGTGGAGTACTTTGCTTTTGTGATTTGGGATCAAGGAAAGGAGTTTTTGGCCAGTGGAAACGAAAGTGTAAAGTTACTACATCAGAAGTGGTATTTGATAAGCTCTGTCTTTCATTGCAGTATGATTTTTAAGTCAGGTTAGTACTTGGAGGTGACTGTCTCTTAAGTCAGATATATGTATGAGTATTGAGTATACAGCACAGTTTTCTTCTTAGCTCAGAGATGCAAGTAGGATTTTTATAAATACTCAAAACTGGCTGAACTGCTTATTTCTTTGGAATCTGTTTATGACACTGTGCCCACTCTGAGTGGCCCTGAAAATCTTATTCAATACAAAAGGCAAATTAGGGGAACTTATATGTGCAGATATCAAATTATTACATACTATGTACTTGTTCTGTAGCCAGAGCTTGGCTGACAACACCGTTATCGCTAAAGTGAACAAGATGGTTTGGGATCTCGACCGTCCTTTGGAGGAGGATTGTACCCTGGAGCTGCTTAAGTTTGAAGATGAGGAAGCTCAAGCAGTGAGTGTCTTCTACCTGAATTGTTTTGCCCTTGAATTTGCATGCAGCTCATCCTTGAGTAGTTATTTGCATCTTTACTGTGTTCAAAAGATGAGACAGGAACTGATTTTCTATGCATATGCATCTGCATTTTCTAATAGTTCCTTAAAAGGGAGCTGCAGTACTGCAGATAATGTCCATTATTTGTAGACAAGTCTGCTAGCAATTGCTGTAGTTTATGTCATGTCTGTTCTCTTTAAAATTTTATATTTGCAACTGTCACATAAATGGGAAGTCTGTCTTTTGAAGCGACCTCTTCAGCACTGTCTTTGAAAACAATACAGAGTACTAAAGACTGTCTTTATTCAGTCACATATGTATTCAGTAGGTTGCTTGTTTTCTCTGAACACCCAAAGTTCATGCAGTTTATTTTGGCTAGTCCTTCAGATGAATGTGGATATCCAGTAAATTTGTAAATACTCTTTAAAAAAATCATTTGGGACAAGAAGTTGTCACTCAGACTCATCTTGTATTTATACTTATTGGCTCTTGGGAAATTTATGTTTTCTGGTCTGTGCAAATAAAAGCAGACTGAAGTCTTACGGGTTTGGTTTTAATTTGTCAGAAGTTTGGATTAGGACCACAGCCTTATGTTGCAAGTGTACCTTTTGGTCTTCGTGCAGAGTGGATTGATTGAAGTTCATAGAAGAAGAAAAGTTTCTGAATTAGTTTCCTGACTTCTAGAAAATAGTTGGGGCTTTTCAGCAGTAGCTGAAAATCAGAATTACTTGCTACCAGGCTGTAAACGATACTGCAGTGTTTTCTTTTGGAAATACTGGTGCAGGATGAAAATATTGAGGTGCAGGTCAGTTCTCTTCTGCAGTCTGCTCTGTTGTGAGATCTACATCAAGTATCCTTAGAAGCAGGCATTTCAGAAAGGGTTTTAAATAAAATACTCAGAAATGCATTGTGTATAATCAAAGTGATCCCTTCTTTTTTCACTTGCTTCAGGTATACTGGCACTCAAGTGCTCACATAATGGGTGAAGCTATGGAGCGAATCTATGGTGGCTGTTTGTGTTATGGCCCACCAATAGAAAATGGATTTTATTATGACATGTTCCTTGAGGAAGGGTAGGTTTTGTATTTTTCCTTTTAAGAAAAAAATCATTTTCTTTCCAAGGACTGGGGGGATGGCAATCACAGCAAAATTTTTGTTACCTACTTGTTCCCAAAGTCATCTGCACTACTTCAGATTGCCTTGTTCTTTGCAGTGCATCCCACCCACGAGGCAGTGTGTTGCAACTAGATCAGAAATTGCAAATGAAAGCAAGAATGATTTGCTGTTGTGCGTGTGTATTTATTTTAGGGGTGTATCAAGTAATGACTTCCTTGCTTTGGAAACGTTATGCAAAAAGATAATGAAGGAGAAACAAGCCTTCGAAAGACTGGAAGTTAAGAAGGAAACACTACTTGAAATGTTTAAGGTATGCTGTTTTAGCAGGTCGGTTCTATCCTCATGCATTTGTTCTTTATGTATTTCTAACTTTAGGCACACAGTCTTTGAGAGGTAGAGGAAGGTCTATCAGATCAGCTATTTAAGGTGATACATTCATATATGCCATTATTTTATTTTCAGTTAGCAAAATGCTGTGGTTACACTTTTAATGGCATGTTATGATGCATTCAGAAAGTTTCATAAAAGCTTTTTATATAATGAGGACTTCTTCAGAAGTCCAAGCAACACTAAAACCTGATCTTTTCCCTTTAGTACCTAGCTGCAAATAAATTTCTGGCATTTCTGAGACAGACATTACTCAGTTTTCACTGTTGGGACATCAGAAGAATCGTAGCTGGAAGAATTCAGGTTGGAAGGGATCTTGGTAGGCCTCGAGTCCAGTCTCATGCAGGGGGTGTGGGGCCAATGACAGTTTGTCCAGTTGGGCCTTCAAAACCTCTAAGAATGGAGACTGCTCCACTACTGGTACAGTCTGTCTTCTCTCTGTCTCTTTATAATACTCTCCTGATTCAGCAGAGCATCAGGTTTGCAAATCATTTAAACTTCTGGCCAGTTCTCTTGCTTAACAAGGGGTTAACATATGTGTGTGCTGCTTTTCTTCTTAGTATAATAAATTCAAGTGTCGCATCCTGAATGAGAAGGTCAACACTCCAACTACAACAGTGTACAGGTAATTGCACGTGCATCACAGTATCACTGAATGTATCTTTCTAGGATGAAATATACCAAGTGAATGTTTTCCTATTCCTAGGTGTGGTCCCTTGATAGATTTGTGCAGAGGGCCTCATGTCAGACATACTGGCAAGATAAAGACCATAAAAATTCATAAGGTAAGTGTTGAAACTGGGTTAGACAAAGGTTCTCACTGAAACAGTGTTGCTGTCTTTGGGTCATAGTGGTGGCTTATCCAGGAGTGTACCAGGAAATGGGCAGCTTGTCCAAAATCTTAGTGTAACCAGTTGGGAAAGGGTTGTGTGCTAGAATGTTACTCAGGTGATGTGAAACCAAACCAAGTGTCAGGGGCCTGCACTTCCAGCACAGGAAGGAATTTGAGTGTGGACTAAAGCTTGGTTGAACTGTTATCAGTTATTGCTTTATCAGTTTTGCTTAGCTGATGTGTGGAATAGGATGGCTACAAAGGGAGCAAATAGGCTTAAAGAAAGACAAGAGCTTGAAAGGATTTTTGCATATTTTGTTCACCTTTCTGGATTTTTATAGGTGCCTCAAATTAAAAATCAAAATTTTACTTATACTGTACTTGTTCTACATTAAGTATAGTGGTTTATTAATAATTCCATGCCTTTTCATAGCAGGCAGTAGTAATAAAATGTGGAGGCTCCTCTGTTTCTTCAATGTTTTTTTTCTTTTTTACATGCAGAATTCTTCTACCTATTGGGAAGGCAAGGCTGATATGGAGTCCCTCCAGCGGATCTATGGAATATCTTTCCCAGATGCAAAAATGCTGAAGGAATGGGAAAAATTCCAGGAAGAGGCTAAAAGCAGAGATCACAGAAAAATTGGGAGGGTGAGACAGTTTTTCTGGTAATAAATTTCACAAACACTGTGTGGATGTTACCCCTTAACTAGAAGGATCTCAAAGACAGTGTATACTTGTTGCCACAGCCAAGATTTTCAGTGAAGCAGCAAGGTGTTGAAGAGCATCAAAAGTCCTAAGGAATACAACTTCTCTTTAGACTTTCCACTGTTTTAAACACAGTGATATCCTTATTTCATAGGTCAGAACAGAACACTTGCAAAACACGAACACTTCACTTTGCAGGCAGTGCTCACCCCTGTGCCCCATAGCCTGTTCACTCACAGGTTTCTGTGTGTCATTTCAGAATCCCTAATACCTTTCAGTGTTTTTTTGGTTGGTTGGGTTTTGGTTTAGTTTTTTTAGCTGGAAACCTTTTCAGATAATTGGTAGTCCTGAACATGGTTAGAAGACCTACTGGTAGGACCTCAGGAAAATATACAGAAGAATTCACTGTATGCAGTCCTCAAGCATGTGTACAGTTTGACAGATGAGCCAACTACAGCTCACACATTCAGTTAATTGCAAATAATTAGAGATCTGGAGAAACAGAACTGCATGTTACTTGTCAGTTTACAAAAGGAGCTGTGGGGGCACAGTTAGGAGGTAGATACAAAAATGAAGTTTGGGAGCATCAGTAATGAAAAAGGAAACTGAACAAACTTCTTCCCCTGGAAGTACTGATAAATACTAATGACAATGCATCTGATCTAGTGGTACTGCTTTTCTTTTGGAAAAAAAAATCCTAAAACCAACATCAACAAAAAACTTCAAGTGATGCCCAGTCAGTAGTAGTTTATTTGTGAATGTTCAGGGAAAAAGGTGATGTACAAATAGCAAATTATTCCAATATTTTTTTCTGCAGGACCAAGAGCTGTTCTTCTTTCATGAGCTCAGCCCTGGCAGCTGTTTTTTCTTGCCGAAAGGAGCTTACATTTATAACACATTAATTGATTTCATCCGGGTAAGAAATGTCTTTTGGAAATCTAGAAGAAATTGATTGATTTTAGAAAAATACGTAACAGCATGCTACATGTAACAGTATTGACCACCCTTCATTTCAAGTTAAATTTTTTCATTCTGCAAGCCTGAAGAAGCCTAGTTTCTTTGAATTGGTGTTCTCACAGTCCCTGCTGAGATGTTTTTTTCAAAACTTTATACCTACATTTAAAGCAGAAATAATGATGCTTTAAAAAATTAATTTTTTAACATTTAATAGTACAGCTAAGCTCACACTGCAGCTTTTCCACTGATTGATACTGGTTTGTCTGGCCTTATACAACTAGTTGTTATGAAATTAGATGCAGGGGAAAAAATGAAGTCCTGCTCTTCCTGTTAAAGTCTGTCTTATTAGGCAGTGTACTGTTAAGTGTCATTGAATGACAAAGAAACTGCTTCTTCGCTTGGAGGGAGGGAACTTGTTCTTCTTGCTTACTTCCGAGGAGTTTGGGGGAAAGGTATTGCTTGTGTGAGGGGTGTACCTTAGCATGTCCAACTTGGATTTTGCTCTTCCTCCTTCCTCCTTCCTCCTTCCTCCTTCCTCCTTCCTCCTTCCTCCTTNTTCCTCTTCTCTCTTTTTCCCCTTCCTCTTCTCTCTTTTTCCTCTTCCTCTTCTCTCTTTTTCCTCTTCCTCTTCTCTCTTTTTCCTCTTCCTCTTCTCTCTTTTTCCTCTTCCTCTTCTCTCTTTTTCCTCTTCTTGAGTCATGGAGAGTAGAGCGGAGACTTTTGTAGAGCAGCATTTGTGTATTTTTTGTGGCTGCAGATTGAAGGCAGAGTACCATTAATTTTGTTTGCTTTTCTACTTCTTTTATGCACTGGGTCTCTTTCAGAGTGAATATCGAAAACGTGGATTTCAGGAGGTTGTCACACCAAATGTTTTCAACAGCAAACTATGGATGACTTCAGGACACTGGCAGCATTATAGTGACAACATGTTTTCCTTTGAAGTGGAGAAAGAAATCTTTGCTCTGAAGCCAATGAACTGCCCAGGACACTGGTAAATGCATAGCAGATCCATTTTGCCAAGCACAATGCTGTTTGGTTTTTTTTTTTAATCCTTCTTCTTTTATCCATTTAATTGTAAAGATTGCTGTCTTTAGGTATCCAAATGTGTCGTGGTGTCAAGGGTGATGTAATTATGAGTCTTGTTTTCTATGTGCTCTCTTTGTTTTAGAGACAATGAGGAATGTGATTTTTTTTACCATCATTACAGTGGCTATATTTCAGACCTGAAGCTTACCTCAGTACTACAAAACCTGGATATCCAGACTAGATATTGAGGCATTGCCAGTTTTGTGGCAATTTAGGCATTCAGGTTTAGCTGCTCAGTTTTAGGAGCTGTTTTATCTTCTGGATGTGAGGTGGGGCAAGCCTACCAGCTATAAGAATATCTGCATTTGTTTTCCTGACAAAAGTAGATTAGACACATGGTTGTGTGCAGATGACATCATTGATGTAATGGACGTCTGCCTGGGTGTTTGCTAATTGTTGTTGGCTGTTCTCTGATTCTGGATGAGCTTCAAGTAACAAAATTTTCCTTCAGCCTTATGTTTGATCATCGCCCAAGATCATGGCGTGAGCTGCCTCTTCGGATGGCTGATTTTGGTGTTCTGCATCGCAACGAGCTCTCAGGAACTCTTACAGGACTTACCCGAGTGCGTCGTTTCCAGCAGGACGATGCTCACATTTTCTGTGCTATGGAGCAGGTATGGGCTGCTGTTAAATGAATTAAAAATCACAATAACTGATTTTTCCATACTTGAGGCTATATTTCTATTCTCATAAAGATTGAAGAGGAAATAAAGAGTTGTCTGCAGTTCTTACGTACCGTGTATGATGTCTTTGGATTTACCTTTAAACTGAATCTCTCCACTCGTCCTGAAAAGTACCTGGGAGATATTGAAGTGTGGAATCAAGCCGAAAAGGTAAACATTAGTTTTATTAACTTCTTATAGGAAAGCAAGGCTGCAGCTGGACATCCTGTAAGAACATCATGCCTTTTGGGAAGTATAGCGACACCTTGTCATGAACAATATAACTTTAAAAACTGTATTCAGTTCAGTCTTGCTGCTGTAAATCACCCACTATCCATACAGAATCAGGCTGCACGTCAGAATCAAATAGCCTCTACTCTCCTTGTATTTCTTTTAATGATTTAAAATATGTAAAAAAATAGAAAAGAGAAACAATTCTGGCAGCCCCTGTAATAAGACTTAATGCCATCTTTTAAAATCCAAGTTGCTTTCATGATTAAAGGAATGGAGTGAGCCCCTGCAAGTACAGTGCTGGGGGCAAAGTAGGACAGGAACAGACCTCGGTGGGTAGGTGAAACAACACAAGGTGAATCAGGGTGGGTCCCCTCTTAGTATTCTGCAGGCTTCTAATTAGCATAAAAATTTTTTCATCTTACCTAAAGCTTCTTTTTTGGCCTCTTCCAAAAGGAATGCGTTGATTTTGGTTTTTTAAGTTTGGATTGATTTTTTATTTCTTGCTGCGGCTCTTCCAGGGCTTACTTTTTCAGAAAATAAGTGAGTTAGTAGTGTTGGTGATCTTTAGAAGCAGGTGGACCTGATGCTTATAGCATGGGAAGAGAGCAAATGATTGGGAAACACTGAGTGTATCTGTCTTATCTCTAGCAACTGGAAAACAGCCTCAATGACTTTGGTGAGAAGTGGGAGTTAAACCCTGGTGATGGAGCTTTCTATGGACCTAAGGTTAGTATCTTGCTAACTCCTAACGGTGTTTAGCTTTTAATTCTTTCTGGATGAGGCAGACAGAAGTTATTCCCTGCTTTCCATTGATACTGCTGTACTCTCAGCAGTGGGATTGCCAAGACTTTTAGCATGCAAATACTACTCTTTGCAGTATAGCAGATGAGCAGAAAAAAATGCTAGAATTCCTCATGTGTTTAAAAAATGATGCTGAATGTCACTTTCCTCAAAAAGCCAAGCTTTGGACATTTGTGCAGAATCTTTGTCAGATTACTTCAAAATCGGATACCTAAGGCAAAGTTTCCAGGTAGTTAATCTTCTCCTCTAAGTTAATACAGATGGACACTAAAATGCTGTTGATATGTAACATATGGTTTTCATATCTGACGGAGCAAGGAGGAGAAAATAGTATGGTGATGTTCTTGGGTTCTATTCATCATCTTCTCTGTAAAGACAACTTGTTTTTCACTTACAGTCCTGCATGTTCCCTTCCAATGTAACAAACTAACTTTTTCATTGTCAGTATGCATTTGTAAAGCCTTGGTGTTTAGGTTTAGCTGAAGGATACAAAACTGTTTCTAAACCTAACAATGTGGTAAAAGCTGAGATTGTTAAAAACTGGGGTTAGAAAGAAGAGATTTTTTTTTAATGTAGTTATCTAATACCATTTTAAGATATAATAGAGCTGAAATTTTGTGTTTTTCTAGATAATCTCTGACACACCTAAAATACTGTGTGATCCTGATTTTCACATAGCTTTAACACTCATTTCTCCCCTAAACCCTGTTTACATAGATAAAGTGTTGGTCTGCTGCTTAAACAGAGCTGATTCGTTTAGTGGGAGACATGAACAGAAGGTGGCACTGTAAGATCTGTATTACTGCAGCAATTACTGCTTTAGAAATAATTGTGAATTGTAAATTAATCCTAAATCATTAAAAAAAAAACTAAAATAAACTTACTGGTAAAACAGATTTTTGAAGCATGATAATTTACTGGCACAGTTTTGTAGCTACATTGAACTGCTGGTGAGTTTTGATATTTTGAAAAAGACCCTGTTGTTGGTTTTGTAGTTTTGTTGGGTTTTTTTTAAAGCTGCCTCCAGTTTGCACAGGCTAAGTAGGGATTTCTAGAAGTTTCCTGGTACCTTTGAACTTATGGACATACAGCCTTACTAAATTACTTGTAAATCTTTCCCTAATAAACCTATACAACATTTATGTCTTTATTCAGTCATCTAGTGAACTGGTTTGGATTTCTCTCTTTCTATGCTAATTGAATCTATTTCATTTTATGGGTTGTAGGTGGAATGTATTATAGCAGCTAATAATTCATAACATGAAATACAAATTATATTTAGTAATTTCCTCAGATGATTTGAAAGAAGGCAGATATCTGTAGGAACCTTTGTTAACCTTAATTAACCTTATACTTGCTCGTAATAGACTCTAGCCAAAGTGAGGCGAGCAAACATGTAGCATTTTTCACTTATTTTAATGGAAATCAGTTAAAATGATATTTTTATGTTAAGGTCTATATCTAGGATACCTTGAAACTATTTGAATCTCTTATTTTCCTACTCTGTAACTGGAGAAATTGAAATTAAAGACAGTTGTAAATAATTATTTTTGACTGTAGGTACTTGTAGTCAGAATAAGTATCGTTGGTTAATATGATCCCAAGGGGTAACTGGACTATTTAAGAGTAGGTTTCTCTTCTCGTGCTCCTGTTCAGAGTTTGCAACATAAGCTACAAATATTCAAATACTGCATAATAAAGGAGCGTTTACCAGTTTGAGGTTACAGAATTCTCACTGTTGGCAATACATGTTCTGATGTTGCACTTGCAAGTTGCTGAATGCACTCAACAGTTTTGCATCAGAACCTGCAAATCGCTGAAGTGAAAATCTACTGTCTAAAACCACAGAATTCCTCTGCACTGAATGAAACCTTCCATCTTAAAACAATTTAGTTTGCTTTCAGAGGGGCATGCTTATATCTTAAAAGGTAATAAAAGTTTGTTTCTTTTTATTTCTAAGATTGACATTCAGATTAAAGATGCCATTGGCCGCTACCACCAGTGTGCCACCATCCAGCTCGACTTCCAGCTGCCAGTCAGATTTAACCTCACCTTTGTCAGGTAAGCCCTGAGACTGGTTGTTTGAGTTGCTAGGTAACCTAACATTCCTGTCACTTACAGGCATGAGTTTACAAGAAAAAAACCCAACTTTTAAAAATAACCACCTTTCTTCACAGCCATGATGGTAATGATAAGACAAGACCAGTTATCATTCACCGTGCTATCTTGGGATCTGTGGAGAGAATGATTGCCATTCTAACTGAAAACTACGGAGGCAAATGGTAATGTTGAAAAGTAGATTTATTATTCCAGCTTAGAGCAAACACTTTATGTAGAAGAGAAATTAGCCCCAGGCATGCAGGAATCAAGAGGCTTTGTTCCACTTGCTTGCTACAGAGGTTGTACCTTGCACAACACCAGAGAGTGATTCCTTCTGAACCATCTTCCTTAGGTACTCAGTAATTCTAGATATACATAGTACCACTCATTCAGCTGCAGCATACAGCTTGTTGGCCCCACTTTTGCAGCTGGCTGCCTTGCAACGAGTCGTTTACCTGGTCCTTTACCTTGCTGCCTTATAATAGTTGATACAAAAGTAAATGTTTTCCCATGACTAGTTAATAAAAAACTCAGCAACTAATTATGATTTGTTGGCTGTTGTAAAACACAACTTGAAACACAATTTTTGATCTTCAGATCTTCAGATCAAAAGTTCTTTTGTCCACACTGCAGTTATTTTAGACACTCAGTTCTTTTTGGGAGGTAAATTGTGGTGTAAGCCTGTCATTACCTCTGAACCCAATTTTAACAGCTGGCTTTATGAGTCTCTCAGGTAGATTTTAGCCCTATCTGTTGTTAGGATTTTTCATGCTAAAAAATACAGAAAGCTATATAAACTTGTTTTGTTTCTTTATTGAAGGCCACTCTGGCTGTCCCCACAGCAGGTAATGGTGGTACCAGTGGGACCAACATGTGATGAGTATGCTCAAAAGGTAACAGTGTTTGGGGGCTTTTTATCCAGTATATTGTGTTTAGTTGGGATGTTTGATTATTACTGGTCAGTTGTATTTATCACAGATAAATTTTATGTCTTTGCATATTACATTGTATCATTCTTACATTGCAATGACAAGTAGCTGCTGAAGTTGCAGATGTATCTTAAATACATCTAATGTACCTGACGTAGATTTGGGGTATCTAAGCAACAAATGCTGATCCTTGTGAGGATTTTATTTTTTAAAAATTTAGCTTTTTTCTCCAGCTCAAGAGCTGTCTTATGCTTCAGATTCTAGTCTCCCATGCAAATATGCAACAGTTAGAAAGATGAGTAAGAGTCTTCGCATATTCAGCATCCATTCAGCCTTCTCCTGTATTTCTTTCATGCACATTATACATACATAAAATAGTTTGTGAAAAGAAAAAGCATTTTCTAATCAGAAAGGTGCATCACCCTTCTGCCTTTCACAATACCAAATCACTGTTTAGCCCAAAACATTAGGTATTCACATCACTACTTAGTTATTTACTGTGTATATACTTGCATGATAGCAGACTTGTTTTTATTTCTTGAACTGGGCTTGTCTCCCATACCAGAGCAGTTGATGATGCCTTTTGTTTATGGGTCAGATAAGCAAAACTGGCTTAAGTTTACAAGTCATAATTAGCTCCTTGTCATGAATATGCCATAGTGACAGGTTAAATACTTTTTTCTTTTAGGTCAGGCAGCACTTCCACAATGCTGGATTAATGGCAGATGTTGATGTAGATCCTGGGTGCACCCTGAACAAGAAGATCAGAAATGCTCAGCTTGCACAGTACAACTTCATTCTGGGTAATGAATAGTAGATTTATTACCTTACCCTGACTGAGTTTATTGCATAGATTATAGGATTTGGTGTTTCTTCTCTTGAGCGAGGCAGAGAACAGTAGCCAGTGTTTTGGGTCACTTTGCTCTTAATATTGTCTATTCCAGAAAGCTTCTCCTGCCTGCATGATAGGCGTTCCAGGCTCGTATAGCTGTCACTGGAAGGAGGTCATGGTACCCCAAGGCACAACTGCTACTTTAGGAAAAGGTCTTTTCTGTCTTGGTCAGCAATGTAGATACATGCATGAAATCTCTTTCCCTTTTTCAGTCAGATTGTTAAAGTGATTTTTCCACACACACCCCTAATAATTTTTTGCTCTTGTTTCAAGTGTAGCGACAGAAGTATCTTTTTTTTTTTTTTACTGTATTCAGCTGTGGTGCACTTCTGAGCTATACCTGCATACATAGGAGACTATTCCATCAGAGGGTGATGCAGGGACACTTAGAAACTGAGCCTGAAGTATGTGATTTGAAGCTCCCTGTTAGTTATGTCCTGTAAATCGAGGCTGTAGCATTGGCCCTAAAACTGGGATTCATTAGGGTAGGAGACTTAACAGAGAAACTCTACGCCAAATAAAGTTCTTCTGTGCTTTAAAACTTTAAGTATATGATACAGGTAAGACTCAACCCTGTTTTATCTTTAGATCACAAACACCTCATCAGCCTGTCAGGGGAAAAAAATAATTACTGGTTTTATGTTCAGAGGTAGTTTCAAAGAGTTGTCACACTGAATGTAGGTCTGCTATGAGAGAATTATAATGTCTTGTAGCAGTCTTCAAGTATTTTATATAAAATTTATGTTAGTAATGAGACAGACATATGTTATGCTGGTATCTGTATTGTATCATTTAAGTAAAACAGCTCTGGGATTTCCCAGTGAACTGTCTGCTGTCTCTGTAAAGAAAAGAAATAGCTATTGTTTGTTTACAATCAAGTTGTCATTCTAAACTTTGCCCATGGAGCATTACATGTTCATTTCTCTTTTTGACTTCATGGTACTCTCTCATAATAAGCAAGTCAAGATGGATTTAAGTTTTCTTTTAACTTATATTTTGCTAGCTTGCTGTTCATAACATACTAAAAGCTATTAATTGATATTAAGTATGGCTGGTGACTGTTGCAGCTCTGAGGGGGAGCTGGGAGGAGGGCAGAGAAAGATTTGATGTGTTGGTTGGTAAGCTTTTTAGAATTTGCGTTTAGTATGGCCTAAGTTTTAAATGAGTGGGAGGAAAAAAGAGCTTGCTAAATGTTAAGTTCATTCCTTTGCATCTTCTTGGTTGTTTCCAGTTGTTGGTGAAAAGGAGAAGGCAAGTGGAACAGTTAACATCCGCACCCGAGATAACAAGGTGCATGGGGAGCGTACAATTGCAGACACTGTGGAGAGGCTGCTGGAACTGAAATGTGCTCGCTCCAGACAAGCTGAAGAGGAGTTTTAATACAACCTGCTCTACCTGGCATAAAAGAAACTATTTTAGTTTTCCTAATTCAGTTAACTAGAGTTTTTGTGATGAACCAGATTTGACATATCTTTCACATTGGACCTCTTGCTCATTTTAGCAGACATTTTTCTTAAGTCAGAAATGTCTCTTTTTGTAAAAAAACATGTTTTTCACAAACCCTGAAGTAAAATTTCCTAGTCTCTGACCAGTGATAGATGAAGCAAGATGAAATTACTTTCTGTGACTGCAAGGGAAAATCAAATTGTTAATCAGGAATACCTGTAGCTTCCTAACTACTCTGTTAAAATAAAAATGCTTGCCATGAAAAGTTAAACAGAAAACATCACGCTTAAGAAACCCTATGGTAACCATGTGCTGCAACAGCTTTTGGAGCTCTTTAGCTAGGAAAGTGATCCCTTGCAGTCTTGTCTGCTGATTGCACTAATTAAATACATTGCCTCTGATCAGTTCCCTGTTGGATGAACAGGGAAATGAACAGAGGTCTCCCTGCCATAGCAGATGTGTCTCTGCTCTCTCTGCCTGACTCTACTGACACAGGGCCGTCTGCAACAGCACCAAGCTGCTGGCCAAAGCCAACCACCCTTTTCCAGAGGCAGTATCTGAAATGTGCTGGCTCTAAGGGTGAGGTAATTGCAGCTGTAGAAAGGGGATAAGATGGTCTTGAAGAGGTAGGGCATAGCAGGGTGAAGGAGCAGCTAGGGAAACCAGGATTCTCGGGAACTGTTGCTGTTTTTATCTCAAGACTTTGTATGTGTCAGCAGAAATAAAAAGGCACCAAACTAAAAAGGATAATGATTATTTTTTAAAGGAAGTGTTTATTTTAGAGCTGCAAGGATGATCTGGGGACTGGAACGTGTTATGTGAGGAAAGGCTGGGAGACGTGGGGCTGTTTAGTTTGTAGAAGAGAAGACTGAGGGGCAATCTTACTAATGTTTATTATAAATATCTGAAGAATGGGTGTCAAGAAGAAAGGTACTGTCTCTTTTCAGTGGTGACCTGTGATTGGGCAAGGGCCAATGGACATAAACTGGAGCATGGGAAGTTCTACCTCAAGATGAGGAAAACCTTTACTGTGCAGGTGACAGATCACTGGTACAGGCTGCCCAGAAAGATGGTGGAGTCTCCTTCTCTATAGACTTTCAAGACCTGTCTGCATGCATTTCTTTGTGACCTGCCCTAGGTGATCCTGCTTTGGCAGGGGGCTGGATTTGGTCTCCTAAGGTCCCTACCAACCTCTACCATTCTATGGTTCTGCGATTTTCAATTTCATTGGTAAAGTGGAGCACTTCCTTCCCAAGCCTCTAGTCCAGGGCATCACACACTTAATTAGCAGCCCCTCCTCTCTCAGTTGAGCAATCTCGTAAATGGGTTTTGGGTTTGGTTTTTTTTTTTCTTTTTGCACATCTGACTGATGAGGCAAATGTCTGTTGCTGGCAAAAAATAAAATCATGGTCTGAGGTTTTTGGGTTTGGGCTTGGTTGTTTTGGGCTTTTTTTTGATAACTTGCCTGAACATCTTCCAAAGGGGGTTGATAACTGTTCCTCTAAAAAGAAAGCTATTGCTACACCCATAGGAAAAATCAGAGAAATCTGAGGGCAGGTTTGAACCTCCTGTCTTTTGGAAAACTCCATGTCTCACCACTTCCTTTGTTATTTAGGCAGAAGCATGGCCTCTCAGCTAGCCTTTTCTCAGCCTCTCTCAGGGTTGATGGTAACGTACCAGCAGTTGATCCCACTGTGAAGGCAGTCTCATCAGACCACAACCCTGTAATCTTCAAACTATTCTGTCTCCTTTGGCTCATTCAGAATCAATGTTCCATTTAACAGCTGTGGGGAAAAAAAAAAAAGGGGGGAGGTAGGGAGGAGGAATTGACTTTCCACTGCCTTGCTGCTATCAAAATTATTTCACTGAGGGGTAAGTGGGTCATTATTTTGCACTTGCTTTACTTCACTGTGAAGAGACTGTTGCTCATCCAAAACAGCAGCATCAGATGTCACATCTGCCAGGGCAAAAGGACCTTGTCATATGTTCAGGAAAAAATAGAGTAGATACAGTACTGCAGGGAAAAGGAGTCGCCATCAGTGTTCATAAATTGTGCCTCACACCACCTTTCCACCAGGCTGGGGCATTTGCTGATACTTGGGGAGCTCTGCCTTTTGTTTTGCAGGGATCACTAAGAGCCTTTGCATTAAATTGCCATCTGTATTCATGTTTGCTGGTGCTGTAGAAGGCTGGCCACTGCTGTGTGCAGATCACCACGTATCAGTTGTGGCCAAGTTACCCTTCTAGAGAAACCTCATATAGATCACACTTTTGAATACCTGTATAACAATATGCGCACGAAGAATAAATACAGATATGAATACATTATTAGAAATGGTGCTGAAGGGTACAACCCAGCACATACTTACAGCAGGGTGTCTATATCAAAACTGCTCAGTCTCGTGCTACCCTCAAGTGCCATCTGGTGTGCGCTGCTCTTCCTACATTCTCCAGATGTCAAGAGCTGTGGCGATGCAAAGAAGCAGAACTGACCTGGTCCAAGCAGCACATCCTCTCTCTTGGTTCAGGCAGATGTCCTCTGCAGACCGAGCTTTGGTCACTGCTGAACACTTTTGGTAGGACTAAGCTCCCTCAAAGTACAGGGGGTGCCTTCTAAGGCAGGAGGAGAATGCAGGTCTGGAGGTGTATCTTGATGGTGGTCAAGTAGGCAAGAAGCCTTTGCATAACTCCTTCCAGGGGCTGAGAAGGCTGAGAGCCATCTCTCCAGTTCTGCAGAGTATGCTCTGGTTACCAGCAGTATGCAGGAGAAGTAAAATGTTTCCAGTCTGGTTCTAAGTCTTTACATCTCTAGGGAGATGTTAATGGGAATGTAAATCACCTCATGTTTACCACAGACCCCTCTATCCCATGGGTGCCTCCTGCTGAAGAGGTAAAGCTCCAGCTCCGCACTTTGCTGCAAGTTCTCTTTGCTTGTCCCTAAAGCAGATTTCAAAGCAAGTCGCTGCACACAGAATGACAAAGAAAGAAGATGCCTAACCTGATGGATCGTCAAGTATATACTAATAAGTTCTGGCAGGAATTTCTGTACCTGGCAGGAGATGCTGTGCCAGCCTTCAGGTTTCTGTGAAACTCCTCTGCTCTCTTAGCTCCCCTGAATGAGTTTCCCCTGGCCCAGCACCATCTGGACACTGCCATAACACAGGGTAATTCCATTAAAACTCTTCCTGTCACATTTTAGGATTAATTTCCCGCAGTGGCTGAGACTGTTTCCACATTTACACCACTGGGATAATACTTGATGCAGTTCCCATTTTCAGATTCTGTCATGCTACATTAACCCTTCTAAAAGCATCAAAGAGTAGTGGCCAACAAACAGCTCAATGTCCAGATTGAGACCAGTGACAAATTTAGTCAGTCAAGGGTTGGTACTGGGACCAGTGCTCTTTGACATCTTTGTCAGAAACACAGCCAGTGGAACTGAGTTCCCCCTCAGCAAGTTTGCTGGTGACACCAAGTTGTATGGTGCTGTCGATATGCTGGAAGGAAGGGAGGCCATCCAGAGGCACCCTGGCAAGCTGGAAAGGTGGGGCCCAGGCAAACCTCATGAAGTTCAATAAAACCAAGTGCAAGGTCCTGCATCTGGATTGAGGCAATCCTAAGCACAATTGCAAATTGGGTGTTGAATGAATTGAGAACAGCCCTGAGGAAAAGGACTTGAGGGTGGTGAATAATGAGAAGCTAAACATGAACCAGCAAGGTGTACTTGCAGCCCAAAAAGCCAACCACATCCTGGGCTGCATCAAAATAAGCATGGCCAGAAGGTCAAGGGAAGTCATTCTCCTCTACTCCACACCTGTGAAACCCCACCTGGAGTGCTGTATCCAGCACTTGAAGGCCATGGAACTGAGGGAGCAAGTCCAGAGGAGGGCTTCAAAGATGACCTGGGGGCTGTGAAGACAAGCTGAGAGAGTTCAGGGTGTTCAGCCTGGAGAAGAGAAACCTTATAGCAGGCTTCCAGTACCCGAAGGAATTACAGAAAAGCTGTTGAGGGACTTCTTACAAGCATATGTAATGATAGGACATGGGGTAGTGGTATTAAACTGGAAAAAGGCATATTTAATTTAGGCACTAGGGAAAAATTCTTTAGTGTGAAAGTGGTGAGGCACTGGCACGGGTGGCCCGAGGAAGTTGTGGCTGCCCCATCCCTTTGAGCATTCAAGGCCAGGTTGGATGGGGCTTGGAGCAACCTGGTTAGTGGAAGAAATCCCTGACAGGGGTTGGAACTAGGTGAGCTTTAAGGTCTCTTCCAACCCAAGCCATTCTATGTTTCAGTGATTCTGTGATTAGCTTAGGGAGCACTGAGCTGTAAGACAGATACATTGTTCAGTGGTATAGGCATCTTTACACAGCCTGCCCTGACAAGTTTTTTTTTCCCATTGCATCCAAACCTAGTCCATGGAAACACTCTGGTAAAAGAAAATTAGTTTGCCAAATCTGACTTTCCCCTTGCTAGAGCTGGCCAAAACTAAGGGGTCTTTGAAAGCTCATTTCAGGCCTTCACCTGATGCCCTATGTGATTTCATGATTGCCTTGGCCTTTGCTGGCATTCCTAAATTGCACAGTCAGTTCTGGCAAAGCAATTGGTCCTTAAATCTGAGAGTAGTAAACTGACTCAATGAAATTAAATATTGCTAGGGCTATGCTTATAAAAACAACCAAACAACCAAACAAAAAAACCCAAACCAAAAACCAAACAAACAAATAAAAACCACCAAATAACAACAACAAAAAACCAACCAACCAAATAAAAAAACCCAACAAGACCAACCTAAAAAAACCCACAACAAAGCAGCACACAGTGCTTGGTGCTTAGGGTATTTCCAAAACCACCAAAGCCTTCCTACACACTACTGTTTTCCATCTGCTTTGCACAGAAATATTCTTTCACAGCTGTCTTCTTGCAGTTGATGCCTTGTTAGCCATGGTGATTGAGGACAGCCATACAAAATGAGTTACATTCGAACTCATATCAACATTAAGTTTTTTCACAAAGGAGAGGCTCTGGAGCAAGGCATGCACAAACATCTTCCAATAAATCATTGCAAAGAACATGCAGTAAGGATGGAGCAGCAAGGGACATTTTGAAGTGTTCTCTGACATCATCTAGGCTGGACAACACTTTTCTATACATAAGGTATCTGTATCTCTTTCAATGTCCTTTCACTGGATCACAGAGCTCCTCTGCAAACAGGAAAACATTCTGAGATGCACAGAGGGCAGCTGTGAAAACTGGAAAAAAAAAATCACAGCATCCAACCAAACTCAAAATGTTCCAACATCCAGAGAAAAATACATATTTATGCAAATTAAACCTGTTAGGTGTTCCACCAGTCAACCGTATATACCCACTTGTATTAAAAGATAAGTTAGTAGGGACTAGAATGGAAGAACATCAGCTGATTCAGAATGCTTCATAAGACAGATTTGTCTTCCCCCAAGTCTCCAGATTTTCCTCCATGGGATCTCCAGAGAGAAACACAGGAACAGGGAAAAGATGATTGGCAGACAGGAGCAGAGATTAGGCAAACCAGTGTGGAACAAGGACACACAGTGGTGTCCCTGCCAACATCCAGATGCAAAGCACAGTTAAGCTCCTTGGGGTTTCTTGCATCTCATTCTGTGACGGGTTTTGCTCACTAGATTAGAAGAGAGTTGGTTCACCACGTGCCAGGTTAGGGCTGACACTTAAAGCACTTTCTGCTATCCATCACAAGAAGCAGCACGTTTCTAAACCAGACATTGATTGATTACTTTCTGGAAACATGATTCTGCATTTCAGGAATACTCAAAAGTAACCCTTGTACCTTGAGTGAGTATGGCAACATCAGAACAAGTTAACTTAATATTCTGCAAGAGCTTAAATGGACCATGACACTAATTTAATAATGTTTAACGTGATTTCTCAATTGCACAGTTCAGGAATAAATAGTAACCTGTATATAACACACCAGCAGTAAGAGGAAATTTTTTATTTTTGTTTAAGGGGATAAAGACCTAGTAAGGGTGTGACATCTCTACCCCTGCATATCTGCAAGTATGTTGGGCTGCACACTGGAACAGCTTTCAATGAACTGTGCAATGGACTTGTTACCTTTGAATGTGGACAGACAACTTTCATTGGTGCAGCCACTGAAATGTCAAAACAGTATGGATTATTAAACATACCCTTCCAAGAAGCCATTGCCAGCTGAGAGTTAATAATCATACAGTGACATCAATTCATAAATACTCCACTTAGCTGGGGCTAATCAAAACACACATTTGTATTCTAATTTCTGGTCTCCCCATTAAGACGGAAGGATCATGGATCATCTGGAGTCCAAATACATTCAGATCCTAACTTGATATGCTGGTGGTGAGAAGAGATGAGGTCCCTTCTGTAAATTTGAATTGTGTATGAAACCCCCAGCAAAAGTCCTGGATCTACCATACAGCATGGACAGGCTTTGTTTTCTGACTTCCCTTACTCTCTTCCCTTTTCTCATGTCTTCTATGTAGGAGAGACCCCAGCCTCACAATATGCTCCTCTTTGGATGCTGGGCATGTCTGGGTTTGTGTCCTGCAGGCAGAGCAGGGACCCAAAAGGAGGATGTGCTGTTACTACTGGGAAACTGTGAAAAAGCTTATTTTGGCTTTGTTTTTCTAAGCAGCAAGCAGGAGGCAATCATGCAGTGTCTAAACCATAGCTTGAACTGAGATCATGAAGCATGAAAAGGAAAAGGCCTCAGGAACTGTGTGAGAGAAGGAGAGGAATGTAGGAGACAGCAGGGTGCAGCAAACAAGGCAGTGCTTTTAGTCTTGTACCTGGAATGGGGAGGGAGAGGTGTTGCCTGCCCCTTCACATTTGTGTGCCATCTTGCTGTCAGCACAAGAAAAAGGCTTCACACACAAGGCAAGGCTAAGCTTTCAGAACTCATTTATTTACATAGTTTGCTTTGCTCTGAGCTTTCCCTTCCACAAAAGGGCTTTGTCAAACTGCTGCAGCAATCCAACATGAAATGACCAAGGCACATGTGAGGGTGACCCAGGAAGGCTTTTCCAATACCCCATACCAGAGTCTACTGTGTTGAGCAGCTTCTCAAAATCAGCCCAGTTTCAAGAGAGTCCCTGGCTGGTGGGCAGCAGCTAATCCTGCACTCTTGGTCAGCTGTTTCTGGGCTTGCTGTGTTAGGGGGTGCACGCAGTCTCTGGGCTCACAGGGGTACGAGTGTTCAATGTCCCTGCAGATGTCCCTAGCACAGATGCCATCTTAGATGACAAGGTAAATGATGACTTGAGGTTCAGCTGCATGTGTCTACCTAAACCAGGGACAGTGATACCTCTTCTCTTGTGTGCCAAGAGCTGCCAAGTGGGTCCTCTCTGCAACTACTCTGTCATGGCTGAGCAGCCTGCTCATTCTCATCTTCAAACCCCTGGGAGAAAACCATTTGCTTATGAACAGTGATTTATAGTGCATTTGTTAGGCAGCCTCTTTTTGAACATGATAAAATGAGCTTAATCTCTGTTACAGCCAGAGCCAAAATAAAAAACAGCAACAGAGTAATCGAAAGAGAACTGCCACAAGTCTTAGTTCATTGACAGCTGACCTGTGCAAGCAAGGGTTTTATGTCAGCTGATGGAATAAATGCTAAGCTCAAAATTAGAACAGAAATCTGGACTAGAAGTTTAAACTGAGCCCATCCCCAGCTCTATCCCTTCCTTTCAGGGTAATTCTTTGTGGGTTTTGAACTAGATAATCCCCAGAGGTCCCTTGCAATCCCTTCCATTTTGTGACCCTGTCATTCTTCTTAAAAATTGTCCTGGTGATGTGGCAATAAATCACGTAATATGATTAATGTAATAATATCAACACAGTGCCAAGGGACCTCAAACAAGATCAAAAACTCATTGCTCAAAGCTGTACATGGGCAGCCTCTGCTCTGAGGAGCCAAAGATTTAATTACAGGGAGCACCAGGAGTGCAGAGCACTGCCTTGACTTCCCCAGTGTCAGTGTGTGAGCCCCTGGAAGGATCAGACCTTCAGGACAAGAAAATAGGGCCCTGTTCCCCACACCACACTGACTCTTCTGGTTGCTTTGCCAAGTAGCATTTCTAATTAGATAAAATTTGTTAGAAGAAAGAGCTACAGTGATGGAGCTTCTCTGCTGTTCAAGTTGCAGCCATGATCAGCCCTCTTCTGAGTCATGGCAGCAACTCCGTGCAGTAGTGTTAAGTTGGATGATGGAGGGAGTGATTCTGTGGCCTCATTGGGATCACCATCTCCTCATATATATCATATATTGTATCATATCATATCACATAATTAGAATGGTTTGGGTTGGAAAGGACCTTAAAAATCATCCAGTTCCAATCCCCCTGCATGGGCAGGGCACTTCCCACTAGACCAAGTTGTTCAAGGCCCCATCCAACCTGGCCTTGAACACTTCCAGGGAGGGGGCAGACACAACTTCCCTGAGCAGCCTGTGTCAGTGTCTCACCATCCTCACTGGAAAGAATTTCTTCCTAATGTCTAACCTAAATCTTCCCTCTTCAAGCTTTAAGCCATTTCCCCTTGTCCTATTGCCAGACACCTGTGTAAAAAGCCCCAGCACAGCTTTCTTGTAGGCCCCCTTCAGATACTGGAAAGTCACTCTAAGGTCACCTTTGAGCCTCCTCTTCTCCAGGCTGAACAACCCTGACTTCCTCACCCAGTCTTCACAGGGGAGGTGCTCCAACCCCCTGATCATTTTTGTGGCTCTCCTCTGGACACATTACAGGAGATCTATGTCCTTTTTATGTCGGGAACTCCAGACTGGACACAGCACTCCAGGTGGGGCCTCACAAGAGCAGAATACAAGGGGAGAATCACCTCCCTTGACCCATTGTCAATGCTTCTTTTGATGCAGCTCAGGACCCACTTTGCCTTCGAAACTGCAAGCACACACTGATGGCTCCTATTGAGCTTCTGGTCCACCAACACCCCCCCAGGTTCTTCTCCTCCGGGCTGTCTGCAATCTGTCTCCTCCCAGCCTGTGTTCATGCATCAGATTGCCTTGACCAAGGTGAAGATCTTTAAAGCCTTTTTCCCCTAGTTTGGGGAAACACACTAGTTTGGCCCAACACCATTTGTAGATATTCACAGTACCCCTTTGAGGCCCAATTCAGCAAAGGTCCGGAGCCCTGCAGAGCGGCAGCATTGCTTCTGCTAACACTGACATCCAGACCAACCCTAGATACTGTCTGTCTAGGAGTTTGCCACCCAGCCCCATCCCTGTCACCCACTTTAGACAGCTCTGCATGACCTGTTCCTCTGGCCTGCAGGGGCTCTGTCTCAGGGTCTGCAGGAAAGAACAATCTCACACGGGCTGTGATGCCCAGATAGTAAGTGAAACCCCAGGAGCCCAGAGAGGTGTTGCTTCAAAAGATGCAAAGGAAAAAATCAGCCCTTCAGTCCTTTTCTGGACTTCTTCGGCTTGTGGTATTTCAGGCCCACTATGGATGTAGTGCTGGAAGCATAGCCAGTGCTTTTAAATGGTTATTATTCACAAAAAATCGTCAGTTCTTCAGAAGGATCATGAATAACAAAGTCTGGAAATAACAGAAAAAACAACATAACCTGCTGCTGACTTCTGCCCCACAGTTGTTCATCAGGGCCTCAGACCTAATACACCCACCAGACAGGCTGTTTTCATCACACACCATGATCAAGCATAATTCCAGAGGGAGATGAAGGTGTGATGCGGCTCTGCGTCCCAGCTTAGGGTTATCACTGTTGATAACACTATGAAGTGTTTAGACACAAACTTTGGTGGCTGGAAAAATCTCTTTGAGAACTTCTCTGTGTGTTTACTCATAAATGTTTGATTCCTCTCTCCAGTAATTTATCAGTGTCTCTTTTCTCTTTTCTGTTCTACTCATAAGAGCAACTTCAGAAGTTGAGTGAGCAATGAAGATGTTGCAACACAGCTGCAGAGTGCTGGAAGGTCTGAATTATCCACTTGAAAAGGCAAAAGCATCAAAAGCCTGATAGCTAGTAATCTACTTTTTCCTTCTCTCAAATAGTTTTCAGTGGAGAGGGAGAGATTTTTCTCTCCATAGCTCTTTACTGCTGTTGGGTTTCTGCAGCATCATAAAAAAGGCATTTATACTTGACATAACCATTGCTGCTCCAGAAACGGGAAGAGCTGGTGGAGGGAAGGTACTGGGCAGGAAGGGCAACATCAGAACCCTCAGCAAGGATCATCTGCTATTTTAGTAGCACATAAGAATTTCCTAAAAACAAATCTCATTCAAGAACTGCAGCCCAATAGTTTTTATCTGCAGATACAACTCAGTATCTGTTTCTCTTTTCTTCATCTCAGCTTCAAACAATACTTGGACTCAGTTACCCTTTTGTAGAGGTGGAGTGAGGACTTGAGGACTGAATTTCCTCAAGGAAGGCAAGACATTGCTTCAGTTCCCTACTGAGCTTGCTCAGTCTCCTACAGAGATACAGGGAACTAGAGGCCAGTCAGTATCACCTCTGTGCCTGACAAGATCATGGAGCAGATCCTTCTGAAGGCCCTACTAAGGCAAACAGATACAAAAGGGGTGATGGGTGACAAGCCAATGCAGCCTCACTGTGGGCAGGTCCTGCTTGACTAATTTGGTAGCATTTTGCAACGGTGTCACAGCCTTAGGGAGAGCAACAGAAACCATCTACCTGGACCTGTGCAAAGCATTCAACACTGTCCTGCACAACACTCTGATCTCTATAGTGGAATGACACAGGTTCAATGGATGGACCACTCTTTGGATAATGAGCTGGCTGGATAGTTGAACCCAAATTGTTGTGCTCAGTGGCTCAGTGCCCAATTGGAAATGTGTGACAAGTGGTGCTCCTCAAGGGTCAGTACTCAGACCAGTGCTGTTCTGTTTAACATCTGTGTCAGTGACACGGACAGTGGAATTGAGTGCACCCTCAGCAAGTTTGCTGTCAACACCAAACTGTGTGGTGAAGTCACGAGGCTGGAGGGAAGGGATGCCATCCAGAGGGACCTTGACAGGCTTGAGAAAGGGACTCATGCAAAATGCATGAAGTTCAACAGGGGCATGTGCAAGGTTCTGCACCTGGGTCAAGGCAATCCCATACATGAACACAGGCTGGGAGGAGACAGATTGCAGACGGAGGAGAAGGACCTGGGGGGGTGTTGGTGGACCAGAAGCTCAATAGGAGCCATCAGTGTGTGCTTGCAGTTTCGAAGGCAAAGTGGGTCCTGAGCTGCATCAAAAGAAGCACTGACAATGGGCCAAGGGAGATGATTCTCCCCTTGTGTTCTGCTCTTGTGAGGCCCCACCTGGAGTGCTGTGTCCAGTCTGGAGTTCCCAACATAAAAAGGACATAGATCTCCTGTAATGTGTCCAGAGGAGAGCCACAAAAATGATCAGGGGGTTGGAGCACATCCCCTGTGAAGACTGGGTGAGGAAGTCAGGGTTGTTCAGCCTGGAGAAGAGGAGGCTCGAAGGTGACCTTAGAGTGACTTTCCAGTATCTGAAGGGGGCCTACAAGAAAGCTGTGCTGGGGCTTTTTACACAGGTGTCTGGCAATAGGACAAGGGGAAATGGCTTAAAGCTTGAAGAGGGAAGATTTAGGTTAGACATTAGGAAGAAATTCTTCCCAGTGAGGATGGTGAGACACTGACACAGGCTGCTCAGGGAAGTTGTGTCTGCCCCCTCCCTGGAAGTGTTCAAGGCCAGGCTGGATGGGGCCTTGAACAACTTGGTCTAGTGGGAAGTGCCCTGCCCACGCAGGGGGATTGGAACTGGATGATTTTTAAGGTCCTTTCCAACCCAAGCTATTGTATGATTCTATGAATATATTTCTTCTCCAGTCTTGCTAGTGGCAGCCTTTTCCCCCCATGCTGCAGCCACAGTCAGCAGAGCTTTAACTCTCTCTTTTACTCTCTCAGCTCTTTAACTGCTCCCAGGACAAGTCTGCTGGGCTACCACAAGCAAATCAGGGTTTTGAATTTTCCCACTTGAACAACTACCAGCTATCTATCCCAACTTCAGAAGGGCGTTTGCTACTGTCTTGTGTAACATTTTTATTGATAAATGGATAAAGTATGTTCTAGATAAGGGTACCTAAGGTACACTGAAGTGTGGCTGAACTGTCAGGGTAAAAGGGTTGTGATGAGCAGTCTGAAGTCCAGCTGGAGGTCAGTGATGAGTTGTGTACCCTGAGGCTGGTTCTGGGGCCAGTACTGTTTAATATCATCATTAATGATCTGGATGATAGGAGAGAGTACACCCTCAGTGGCTGACAGAGGCACAGAGTTGTGCCACCATTCAGAGGGTCCTCAGTGGGCTGGAGAAAAGAGCTGACAGGAACCCCAGTGTTCAGCACAGGGAAATAAAAAGTCCTAAAGTTGGAGCAGATAACCCCCAGCACCTGTATAAGCTGGGAGTCGATTGACTGGAAAGCACTTTTGCAGAGGACCTGGGGATCCTGGTGGACAAGGTGAATATTAATGAGCCAGAAGAGTCCAAGTGTCCTTGCTACCTGGGATGCTTTAGGCAGAGCATTTCTAGCAGATCAAGAGAGCTGATTCTTCCCCTCTGCTCAGCCTGGTGAGACACATCTGGAGTGCTGGACCCAGTGCTGGGCTCCTCAGTAGAAGAGACACAGACATATTAGAGGTGGTCCTTTGAAGAACAACAAAGATTAATTAAGTCTTTTAGGGAGAAATCACATACACTGTTTCAGATATGATGGAAAAACAAAGAAAGAGAAGCAAGTGTCTAGAAGAGTTGAACTGGAGGCTGAAAGGGTATGGTAAAGGGAAGTACACACAGGCATTTGTCATAAAAAAACCCCTGCAGTGCTAGCAGAACAGTTTTCAAACTGAGAACTCAGTCATGCAAACCTCTTCCAAGGGATACTTACCTGAATGACTGGAACTTCATTCAAAATACCCCAAAGCTTTACAAAACTTTCTTGTGAGTGGATTGAATGTCAACAAAAAGAAAAACAGGTTGTAAAGCCATTATGGGTTTGTTTCTCATTTTAAAAATTGGGAAATGCCAAGCTTCTGCTGATTAAAATCTTACAAATTAGTTTTATTCAGCTGCCTCTTCCGAGGCCTGGTATCTGAGGTAGAAATCATGTTCAACACATCACTTTAGGATTCTCTTCAAATCTCAGAGATAGCAATTTTATATGAATCATGATTTGAAGCTGTATATGTTAATAAATAACATCCAGAGCCTTATTACCTATAGCATATAAAGGCTATTTAACAGTAAACAACAATAATGAATGATGGCACAGCTCATCAGTTACCATGAAGTATTCCTCCAATCTTTATGGGGGGAAATGTAGGCACAGAAAGGAAATTAGACAGGACATTTGAGTTAACACCATCATTTCAGAAACATGTTAAGTGCTATGTCTGAGTAGTTGCTAGGACCACACACAGGGTCAAACAAACAGACACATGTCAAGGTTTTGATTGATTGTCAGATTTCTGCTAAGAACTACAATTTAGAACCACAACTTTGCCAGTACTTCACTTTGAATGGAAGCTGCTAGTTCCAGCAATTATTTTTTTCTCCCATGGGAAAAAATATCCCAAATATGTCTAATAAGATGTAATTTATTTTAAAATAAGTGATTTTAAAAAAATTCTGAGCTTCCCACAGTTGAACAAAGTATCTTCCATTAAATCTTTTTTCCATTAAAAATCCCTGACCAGCTCCAGTTCTGAATGTCTAGAGATTCAGAGTCCAGCTCTTACAGCACAAGCTAAATACTGTTGACATTTGAAAGAATATCTGATATTATTTCATATAGAAAGTGACATTTTCAATTATAGAACAGCTAAACAGAAAGTGAGATCAGATCACCAAAGATTAGCATTCCCAAAATTGTCAGTGCAGAGAAAATTATTTGTTGTTCACAAGCTTATACAGTGGTGGCACAAAAAGAAAGTGGGAAGCCCTTCCCTGAGACAACGAAATTCTTTCTCTCATGAAAACTGCCCACCTTCTGACTTCATTTTCAGTCATCAGTAACTACTACTGCTTTGAAGTTGTCTGTGGGTGTATTGCCTGACCACAACCCTATGGCTGTGCTTCTGGGAACCATCCAGGGGAAACAGAGCTCAGTTCTACAAAGGCAAACAGCTCCAAAGAGCACCTGGATTTGTAGCAAGGTCACTGCCACCTGCCTTTTCTCAAAGGCAAACAGATCCAAAGAGAATCCGGATTTGTAACAAGGTCACTGCCACCTGCCTCCTCTCAAAAATTTCTGGTGTTCCAAGTTTCTTTCTTCTTTCCCCTCCAAACTAGCAGCAGCAGTCTCGCCTTATAAAACAATACATTTTCCCTTTTAAGCTATTTCTGATCAAGACCAGTCTCCCTAGATCAAAAGCATCTCTGTTCCCATCTTCAGCTATAGAGCTCTTTAGGATTATTTGTTCATTTAAGGCAGTGGTAAGGACAGCTGGGTGCCCTGCCAGCCTTTCTCCTTCTATTTGGTTTTACTCTGTAGGAGCCATGGCCAACTAATGGCCCCTGGAGAAGAGCAAGATTTATACCTGTGTGCACCCAGTTGGCAGCCTGTGGTCCGGATGCACCTTTTCCAACACGAACCCAGAGAACAGCATCTCCCATTGCAGGCTGCCCTGCTGATAAAGTCTTCAGACAGTAGAAGTATTGGCTCAGGAAGACTTTCACCATCAGGATATCCCATATCATTGCCCCCTCAGATGTGCTGAAAGGTTTCTCAGCCTAGGGTCTGTGAGGAGACACTACTCCTGCCTGGATCCACACCATGGTGGTCCCCGTTACTGCATCAGAAGCAATATGGGATTTGCTGCTGTGTCTCAGTGCCTACAGAAACCAGGTGTGTACCCTCTGGGGACACACTGGTACCATCCTCCCTGTATAAAAAAGTTCAAGTGCTTTCATAGCCTGCCTTTATCCAGCTGTAAACTCTGGGCCTGCAGAGGGATGCCCTGGGAACATTTGTAAGTTGAAGCTCTACAGTCAGCGTATCAGCCAGTAGTGTGAAGAGAAGCCAGACAAAGTTTCTCTTCTGCAAAGAAGAAAAAAGCAAACTCCCAGAGTCTTGATGTTTCCATGCACTGGTCTGCAGCTGGTTGGGTTGGCAGCTACTTCAGTTTTCAAAATTCCTATGATTTCAAATGCATAATTGGGAGTGTTATAAGACAACCAAGAAGCATGTCATGTAATTGATCTCCTTTACATGTCTCTTATTTTTGTTTTCTCTCTGTTTTGGATTTTTAAGATGGCAACCAGCCATCTGACTCAAAGATATCTCAGTGGTTATGGTAACAGAAAGCTGAGATAAAAGACATTTCAAAACTGCTGTTGAACAGGGTTTGAATGTGCTTTGAGGCTGAAACTTCAGTAAGACAAAAGTTAGGGCTATGGCTTTTACTAGGCTGGTTCTTGCCAAACCAACCTGGTAATAAACACAACCCTAACAGAGCTTCCCTCATCAGACAAGGAGCTTGGCTGGACAGGACAAAAGGTACCATGTGAAAATTTTCATTTTGTCCCATGTAGTAACTGATTGTATAAAATACCACTCTGTTAAACACAAGCATGTTCAGAATTATTCATAAAAATAATATGCGAGGGAAACATCAAGCAAACACATTCATTCCCATAAACAGATATCCCTGCCACTAAATATCTTTATTGGTGATCTGTAAGAAAACAGAAAATCAGTGCTGAGAATATTTGCAGATGACAGAAACATTGGCAAGACAGTAAATGAGACAGATTGGTTAGATGGGTGAACTGGGTCACTTGCTAAAGACAGTGGAATTTAAAGATACGCTTTCATAAAGGAAAAAACCCCTGAAAGCAAAGATGAGAGGTCACATATAAGGGGAGGTGCTGAAGATCATGACACTGGAAAATAGCAGCATAGTAATGGCAAACTACCAGTTGACTCTATGTGTATAACCTAATGATAGTGCTATAATAAGTAAAATTTATCTTTTATCCTAAAAAACCTAATAGAATGCCAATGCCACAACATGATGAGACTTGCAATACTGTAGTAACTTCATGTGTCTGGACTTCAAAGCTAAATTTTAAAGGGTTTGAAAACAGAACAGAAAAAAATTAAATCCAGGAAATTTATGTTGGAATAAAAAGGCAAAAAGCAACCTTAATTCACTATTCTAGGGCTAAATATTTATAGTCATTCACCAGATGTTGAGGAAACCAATAAATAAAGATGATGGAAGAGGAGAAAAAAACCCTTGCCCACGCAGCTCTTATCTACAGTGGATTTTGTATTCCATATACGGCATATTTTCATCTTGGCTGGCAAATCCAAGTGAAGAGGGAGAGATGGCACAGGCTATTATTGCCGGGGATACAGAATGTTCTTTCCTCAGAAACTTGTTTTATTGTTTCCCCTATAAAAAGTCTACAGGCTCAAGCATATGACTGCCCTGAAAGTGCAGAAAAAATGGGTGTCAGCCAGACATACATTACAAATCTGATTGGGGACTTTCAGTAATTGCTTACTGGGCCAGTTCAGCATCAACTTGACTTGGCAGTCATCTAGTCAAATGCACTCAGTTGAAACCAACAACTTCCAGCTTTGTACTCTCCATATTTCCTGTATAAAGCTAGCAAAATGTGTCTGGACACCAGAAAATAAGTAGATTTTCTGAGTAACTATTTCTTCCTGAGCTGATTCTTTATTAAAAAAAAATCATCTAGGGTCAGTGTGAAACTGAGATGCATCCCTGTGAGAGGGGACTGCTCCTTGCTCTCAGATGACAATCCTAAATATCCCATTATACCACCTGTGCTGCCATAGTTGCCTCTGTATAGTGGAAAACTGTTAAGGGGAAAGACTGAGAAGGAACCACTCCAGCATCCTGTACAAACCTGCCCTCACACCATGCTGCAGCTGTACCTGATCCAAACCAGAACTCCAAGTGAGTAGCAGCTGATGGATAAAACCACTTAGTACAGTTTCTGCTTGTGAACAGCAGGCACCGACCCTCCCCAAAAGAAACACTTCCTTTCAGAAATATAAAAAAATTACCAGTTTTTACATCATTCATGATTTGTCGTGGAACCTGACTTAATGTGTGAAAGGTTTCAAACACTCAAATACCTCTTTTCTGCAACTTTGTAGCATAGTTTGTTCCTGTTGCTGCTTAACAAAATGTTCACACACAGATGAACCCACTCTGCACCTAGGTGACTGGCTGTAGTGGATGGGAAATTTCAGTTTCAGTCTTGATCACCTTTCTGCAGTTTCAGCCCCGGTAAGGGTCATGGCCATGTCAGTCAAAACAGCAGGATAAATACTCTCTGGACAAAGCTTCCTTTATATGAGTGGACACTTTGTGCCTCCTCACGTTTGTAACAACAGCGGTCAGTGACCCCAGAGACATGGGTCACTCAAAGGATTTGCTGAGCTTGGCAGAGAATGTTTTTGTGTCCCCCATCTCACAGCTCTTTTGGATACCATGAGCCCAGGAAGAGGTGAAAAGCAGATTTCCCATTCAGAGGGTGCATGCAGGTCATGCAGAATGAAGCTGAGCCTGAGTGGGTGTTGAAGTGGCAAAGGAACAGCAGATGAGAAGGCCCGGCATCTTTGTGGGGGTTTTACGGCAGTGCTGCCTGGTCCCAGAAAAATTCCCATATTAAGGAGGGCACTCCTGTCTACCCAACAATGTGTGTCTTTTGGAAGGGGAGCTGATCAAAATCAAGATAGCTGAATGTGTACCTACAATGACTACCAAGACCCATTTCTGCTGCTTAATGCCAGCAGGGTCTGGCTGCTGCAGCATACCCTCCGCCTCCTTGCCTGGACAAACACTTGGAAGACAGGAATGGTTAGAAATGAAATGACCCAGGAGCAACAGGAACTGTCAGCTTTCAGGTCAGATGCAGGGAGCAATTGCTAACAAGGGGGATGTCTGCTGTAACCAAACTCCTGCTTCATGCTGGAGCCTGAGAATGCTCATGGCCTCCCCTCAGCTTGGAGGCAGTAACTTTGATTTTGCATGGCTGGGAAGTTGGGACCAGTGGGGTTCAACATTCCATCAGGTGGGCAGGAGGAGTAAAGTCAGTCCCTTTTCAGCTAGGTCCATGCTGTTGGGTGCAGGGTCTGACACAGCTGCTTTTATCTGGAGGCAGAATCTTGCTGGTCTTTCAGTGAGTTAGTTATTCCAGTGACAAGTTCTGACTACATTAATTTGCAGTTTTCCTATGGAGAAAACCACCATCCAATTAGCTTTCAGATAGTAGGCACCGTGGCAAAGGATGGTAATTTTATAAGCCAGCACTGTTTTAAATCTGATTCAGGCTCCCATATGAATCAGATGAATTTTACTTCCAGAGCCAAATACCCAAACAACCTACTTCCAAGCAAACATGGTAGATAAGAGGTAACATATAAATTATCTCAAGCTTCATTAGTTCAGCTTTTGTATGAAACAGATGATAGATGTAGGAGAATAGACGCAAAACATGGTCTCTCCATGCCTGCCATCTGTGTAAGTGAACATGTGTGTAGCTTCAGAATTCACTGCACTCCTGTTCACAGAGTCCTCATGGGTTTGTAATAAAGCATTCCATCTCTGCTAGTTTGTTAATCAGCTTACCCCCCTCTGGAGCTTTCCTTGTGGCAGTTTCCTGTTAATGCCACATTTGCCATCACTCCAGCATGCCAGCATTCCTAGAGGGAATCTCCCCTAACCCCAGCAGTCTTCTTTGACTCATTAGCCTTCAAGAGCCCCAAAAGTACTGATCTCCACACTCAATGTAAGGAGAAGGGATATGTCATGTCTC
Organism: Florisuga fusca; assembly: GCA_038090715.1. Lineage (NCBI taxonomy): Eukaryota > Metazoa > Chordata > Aves > Apodiformes > Trochilidae > Florisuga > Florisuga fusca. The sequence continues at coordinate 8,391,263 of JAAWXA010000034.1, read as the reverse complement.
ATTCCTCAGAGAAGGAACTGTACTTACTATGGGGAGCAAAAAGGAGCAACTTCCTGCAACTTCCACAGGGTGTTATGAGGCTGAACCCATAGATGTATGCATACATAGGTGGTGGTTGGTAAGTGACTGCAAAGTGATGGTTCTCTCTGCCCAAGCATACGTGTCTGATTGCAATGCCTCTGCTCCTGGGCTGCGTGTCAAAGACCAGGGTTCATGCGATTAGCTTTCTAGACATAAACATCAGCAGTACTTGCAAAAATTGAGTACTGAAAAGATTCTGGGGGGGTGGGAGGGTGGAGTGAGCATGATCATATAGTAATTGTTCAGGAAAACAAACACATCCCCAAATAGAGACAATGGACACATACATGTCTGCTGCCAAGGAGCAAAGGAGTATTTGCTTGGATTAGAAGTGGTAAGATACCATCTGTTTCATGGGAAATAACTAAGCCTGTTAATGTATATTTTTACTTAGAGCACCATGCTTTATTCTGCCTCACTGCTCCCCTTGCCCTCCTAAACAATCTTCTTTACATTGGAATATCAAGCACCAAAACACCTCAGTGATGAGGATTCTCTGCAATAGAAAAGATACTTTCTAACTTTATTTTTCTTGGAATTCCATGTTAGGAATCTTGCATCTGAATAATAAAATAACAGAGACATCAGACATAAGCAATGCCATTTATTGAAGCTTGAAACAAGTAAGTCATCGTAGTTTCTTTTTCAACCTTGAAATGTTAGCACAAGCAGTGAATGTGCCAAATACACATTTTTTTTTCCTGAGCAAACTGTTGAAGCTGTTGTATCTCAGGCTAATATGACAATATAATGATATTATGCCCTTGCACTTAATACTCTATTCAGTTTTGAGAACAGTGACCATCTGGGTTAGGATCATAAATCCATCTTTACTTAAAAAGAGTTATGTCATAAGAAAGGAATCTTGCTAAATGGATGGGAGAGATGGCTGCAGATACTATTAGAGCAGAGGAGGTGTTAGGCTGGTGAGTGCAATGTAAGAATGTATGCAAAATATAGCAGTGGCACTGCTCTATTGAAAGTCCATGTTGTTGTCACAGTCTTTTGCATAAAGTTTTAAGCTGAGCACCAGTGATGAGTATGCTTCCCTGGGTAGAAAGGATATTTTGATTAACATCCATAATATAATTTATTCACTTTTATCCATTTCAAATGAAAATACAGCTCCCTGAAGAAAACAAGGGGGCCAGAACCGGTTTTACTCCACACTAGCTATAAGAAGCAATGGAAGAGACAATCCCCCCTCCTCTACCATACTTTTCCTCCCACCTGCATTATATCCACTCAGTCAGTTCCTTTATTATTAACCCACATACCTGATGGACCACTTCAGATGACTTCCACAGATAAACCTTTAAGTACACAGGAGTCTGACTGTGAAGTGAATCTAACTTTGCCCTGCCCAAATCCTAGAAAAGGCTTCTAGGAATATCAGAAGCATCCACACAGTCCACCATGAGGCTGTTTGTCTGACAACAAGAGAACTGCCTTGGACATAGCAGTACAGGCTCTGCCCTACACAATGCAGCTAGAGGCCAAGCTCTGCCCAAATACTTACTGAATCATTTGGGTCACCTCCACTCCTTTATGTGATTCAGTATTTGAGTCCAGAGGAACAGAACTGGCCAAATCTCTGTCACCCAGAGGGTCAGGAGCCATTCAGGACCTTCAGAAGGATGTAAGCACACTGTGGAATGTAAAATTACTATGCCTGGCATTGGCCAGCAACACAACAGACATGTATTATTTTAAGAGTATATGCATGTATGCTGTGTACACACATGCATGCACATGCACCATAGTAAGTCATCCCCCACATCTGTTACACTAGCACCATATTTTTAACAGTGGATTTTAAGTTTTATCAGCACCTATAATGGGGGTTACATTGCTATCAGAGAAGTTAATAAATCTAAAATTACCATGCTGCATATCTTGAACTATCAGAGATTTCAAGTGAAAGAGTGAGCTTTTAGCCAAAGGCCACAAATCTATGAAAAGGGATAATTAAGACTTGTGGCCTTCATTAGGTTAATGCATTATAGCCAGGAAAAATATTTCTATGAACTTTCATAAAGGTCTGTCTAGAAATAGGGCTACTGCTAACTGTAGCTCTGTCACCATGGTGACACTGATTCATGGCTATGTCTCACTCTATACTGCATAAAATGTGACATTTCCCTGTATTACAGTCTCAATTTTTCAGGTAGCTACAGAGTAAATCTGAGATTTTCAAAAGAGCATGTAGAACCAAGGTGTGGAAATCCTACTGAATTACAGAGGAATCCAAATGTCAGACTCTGTTCAGCTCTTCTGAAAACCACAAGCTGCACTTTAAAGGGTCAAGTGTGGTTTCCCTGGAATTTGTTCTGCCATTTTTTTCAATAGCAAAACAGACACTCCAGTTGGCTAGTGCTCAGCTAATGCCTGAGTCCCAAAGCCACACAGATACTCTGGGTTTCAGGCTCCTGTCCCAGGTGCCCTCACCCTCACCCTTGCAAATCAAGGATTTGCACTGGAAGAAAAGTTTGTGGTGAGGTGAGAGAGTACTTTTGTGGATATGGGTGTACACTCTACTTGGAGATACTGGATTAAATGATAGCTCTACTACTGAAGGTAGCAGACACAAGCAGCTTTGCTTTCATTGTAAAAAGAAATGCTGCTTGAAATCTATTTGGGAATGCCACGTTCCAGATTTAGTGGGGTTTTTAAGTTAAAGCAAGACATTTGCAGCAGAAGGAAAGTGCCCAGGACAGGCTATTGCTGAGGTATACTTCAGAGGTTCCGTCAAGTACTAAATGGATATTTTTATTTAAAAATCCCCAATGTTTCAATTTGGCTTGGTTATCATAATCAGTTATTATAAAAGCCTGCTTTTAAATTTATGAAGTGAGCATAGAGGGATCTGGTCCACGGTGCAGGTGTATGTCTGCTGCCCCCTTGGCCACCTTCACTCACCACACTTGAGTAAATAGTGCTGCTGTTTCAAGTGGGTTTTGGAAACAGAGATGGAGATAACAGAACTAAACCATTAATTTAAAAAGAATAGTTCTTGCAAGCTTGTTTCTAGTCTCTATTCATGCCTAGGAAGTACTAGCTGCTGGTACTCTGCAAACCATGTTACAAATTTTGGACTATTACAGAGAAAAAACTGAAGCAGTGAATTAGCAGAGAAGAAAACTGATAACCTAAGGGAATGTGTTTTCCCAGTTTTGATCACAGATTTCCATTGCTTTTGATTCAGAAAAAGAGGGAATCTAAAACCTGTAAACAGAAGCCCTAGTCAAAGAATTAGATAAAACCCAGCTAGGGCTGAGCAGCTCGATAGTTTTTTCCTTGGTTTTGAGGTGATCTTCTTCTAGAGCTAGTGTAATTTTGTTGTCTGAGGCCTCGCTGATCCCAGTATCTTGCTTTGTTATGAATTCGGGGTTGACTACACGTGAAGCAGCACTGAGTCTGTATTGATGGCAGCAAACACTTGCCAATGCCTTTCAGCCTCTGGCAGAAGTGAGTGGACAGTTGGTCTTTGTTGCATGGTAGCCCTGTGGTGGAGAAGGTTAGAAGAATTAGCTGAAAAATTGTTTTTCTAGAATGTCAAACAGCTCTGTTCCAGACAGTCATGCCTGTTAAGTCTTTTATTTATGACAGAGTTATATTCCTCCATATTATGGGTCAGTGTGATTCCCCTGAAATGTCAGGACTTTTAAGTGAACAGGTCCCATTAAATTTCACATGATCCTCTGTCTGGAAAAATACAACAATCTTTTATTACTGTTCAGTGAGCCTTTACTTTTGCAGCAGACATAGCTGACCTATGTTTTTCATTTTAATGTTTCTGGTTCTACAGGCTGCCAGAGAAAGAGAAGCAACAATGACTTGGAAGTCTGGTGCTTTCTCTTTCTTGTATTAGTGCATTTAAGACAAACGCAATGAGCTGGCAGCATGCTGAAGAGTTGTGCAAGGCAGGAAGAAGGGCACAGACCAGGCATGTGCAACTTGACTATTCTTCAGTTTCTGTAGGAGCAGAATAAGCTAGGGATTGGTTCTGCCTATATGATGATGCTGATATGTCCGTGGTAATTTTAAAAAATTCAGATGAGTCAGATTTAGTTAGATATTCCAAAGCAAAGGTCCTAAGCTGTGAGAAGAAATGGCTAGAGGGAGTGTCAAGCTTTTCAAAAGCAAGAAGGTAGTGGATTAGCCACAAGGTAGTTTAAAACAGATAAAAGAACTTTTCACAGCAGGCTGTGAACCTCTGGAACTGGGTGCCACAGGGTGAAAGAGTAATGCAACGTATTAGTGGAAAAGATTTGATAAATTTAAACTAAAAGGCACAAAAGGGATGTAATTAATAGTATAGTATGTTGGTTTTGATTCTTGGAAGAATATTTTGGAAATTAATTACAGTAATGGACTAAGCTCCTGTCGTCTCTGTAAGTAACATTTTCTAATGCCATTGCTGGAGACCACAATATTGGACTTCATAGACCTGCAGTCTACCCCGTAAGGCATTTCTTATCTTTTAATGGCCCCTTGAGCTTTTATTAACAGAAATAACTTTTTTTTATCTGTGCAGGTAGTATTTATCTGAGTCTGTCTTTCTGCACACAAGAGAGGCAGCAGATAAAGCAGATCGGTTCAACCCTATGGCAAAACATGTGCTAAAGATCTCTGAACAGCAGAGGGAGTGATGCATCACTCTCAAGTGTGATGCTTGCAGGAGTCAGTCTCATCAACTCAACAGCCACTGGACCCTTACTGCTGAATTACTAAGAGGGAAGAATCCTCCTCCGAAAGGCTTTTGAAAGCTCTTCTAGAAGGACCCTGAGCTGTTTGTGTTCTTACCTGAGATTACCTGCTGGATACTGTAGTATAGATTACAGATAGAGATATTCTTTCTGTAAGCTTCCTCCCTAACTTGCCACTTATTTTCTAGCCTATTATCATCTACACAAATGAGTTCCTGGGCTCTTAAAGGGAGGAGATAAAGGACACCATGAGTCACAAGAAGACCTCTCTACCATCTGGGAGACAGTCTTACCCTGCGGGACATTGAATTCATAGTTCCAAGACTGTATCTTTGTTCATAGCCAGTTAGACTTTTCTTACAGCGTCTGTGTCTCTTCATTTACTTGCACCCCAAGTCCAGAATTTGCAGTTCACAAAGGGGCATCTGTTTGGACTCAAAGCATGACCTTCCTACAGCCCTAAAAGCATGCTGTTAGTTATCTAAAACAGGCCAAAACAAGAGGACCTATACATCTAGTTGTGGCATCATAAATGAGGGACACATGCTCAGAGAACTGCAGTCCTTGTCATGGCAACACAAGGCCAGTTGGGTTGGAGAACATGATAGTGTCAGTCTGCCAACAGTCCACCTGAGAAGTAGCAGGTTGGTCTGATCTCTAGTTACTGAGCCTGTAGTATTCACAAGCTTCTGATAAACTGGGTCAGCTACCAGTTTTTGTGGAATCCCAGCACAAAAGGACAGCTTTTTGGAAATGGTCTGATGCAGGTTTATTATCATACCTGTACTTTTCCTGCAGTCTTGCAGATTGCATTTCTGATATCCTGTGGGCTTTGGTTTATTCACACACATACTGTCATCTTCAGTTTTATTCGTTTCTATATTCATGCACTTCACAGTTCTTTGCTGCATGCCTCCTCCACAAGAAACAGTGCACTGGAAGAGAGTAATTTTAATGTATATATAAATCTTTTATATGGAAATTGTGTCATATGTCAACATTTGAGGTGTAATGTGGTGAAAAGCTAAAAATTCTGTATGATTCAGAACCAATGACAGTAAAGTATTTGTGTAGTTTGTTCTCCCTCCGTGGTGCATCACAGCCAGATTTGGCAGGATAGGGTGGTGGAGTAAATAGTACAAATATAGCACCTCAGAATGTTTAACCAGGGTAGGAGGACTGTTTTCTGTTTTCTGCAGAGGAGGATGAGGATGATCTGAAATGCCCGTCTTACAAAGTCATAGACACTAATCCAAATCAGTGCTGCACACTGACATGTTCTGTTTTCTGCATTTTCTCATCTTCTAAATTAAACAGGAATAATCAATTCCAATGTTAGGTATAGAAACAACTGAGATGGAGACTACAAAAAAACTCAGTGAGAACTTCGTTCTTCCATGACATTTACACCATGTTTATCCTTTCTTTACGACCATAAAACAGCTGCCTTCTGCTCATTCTGGTTGCACACATAAGACCATAACTAAAAAGAACATCTTCAAAACATGTTGCTATACTATTCTCTAAAGGTACTTAATTCTTCTGACATCCCAGAGTGTCTGAGAATTCCCATTAATTTTAAATCCTTCTTCTCTTTGGGTAAATAGTGGCCAGCATGATAAATACTTTAACAGACAGAAAATGCCAGCTAATGAAGGATGAGACTGGACTGGTACCTCCTTTAATTTTTTCTGCAAATTATCCTCTCTCTAATGTATATCTCTGTACATAAGACATAATATTACTGATGTGAAGTACATTACAAGATCTTAGGTACTCCTAAGGCAACCTTAGATTAATATTTTAAAATGTTTTTTTTTAAAAAGTAAAATAAATGTGATTAATAGATCAGTTAATTGACTGATATATACTTTGGTAATCAGTTACTTATTTTATGCTTGTCCCAACATTTTCATTTCCATATTTAATTGTTACACTCACACTAACTTCACATTACATTATAGTTGTATCTTCTCCAATGGTTTTGTGCCAATAGCAACTCAACAATGTGTTAAATTACTCTCCATTATTTCCTTATTGTTGGCTCTGGATTTTGGTGTTCTTTCAGTGTTCTCTTCCGCTATGAGGACTGTCTGTAGTGTATGAATAGGCTTATTAAGGAAGCTGGAGGGAAAGATTTATTAGATATACCAGTTTCTTTATAACGTTATCAATTAGGTTTCCAGAAGCTGAAGTAGAGGGCTGTTGGTCAAAATTCAGATTTTTTTTATCTGTGTGGGCAAAACAAATATTCCACAAAGTTGCTTTTGGAGTCACCCAACATCCCAAAAATAGAGTTGAACAGTAAAACATAACAATGACTGCAGAGGCTCTGGAAGCACAGAAAGTTCAAACAGCATGGTTGTACTTAGAAGTACAGCTAGGCAGTATCAAGGACTTATATTAGCAATTTAAGCTCACTTCCTCACTAAAGATGCTCTTGTCTGAACATGCTCTTGACATTTTACCTTATTCCGTATCTAACTGAAAATGGTTGAATTCACTACCAGTAGCCTCTTTCAGTGGAAAATTTCAAATTACTAATGCAAAAATGTCAGTGGTAACTCTTGTTATTAGAAAAGGAAAAAACAAAACCAGCCCTGCAACCAAAACCATCTAATTTAGAAAGAAAAAGTACAGGCTACAATGTGTATCACCTGAAGGAACTGAGATGGGCTGGCTCTGAAATGTTTAGCAGTATTTTCAAAAGATCTTCCTTTGTAGCTCCAGCTGTGCATACGAAACCACACTTGCCATAGACACTGATGTTCACAGACAAGTGGATAATATGACCAAATATGGACAGCTCCAGACAACAAATAAAACAAGAAAGAACTGAATCCTACCGGTCCCCAACTCTGGTTAAGCCACTGTGTACAAGGTTGCCTGTTACATGATGCAGTGGTGTTAGGTCTCTTTGTCCAGTCACAGGAGCCTTCTTCTGGGCAGTAGATTCGCCGCTTTTGCTGGCCACCACCACACGTTCTCGAACACTAATAAAAGAAGTGCACAAATCCATGAGGAAAGAGGGGGAAATGGAGGGGAACCCAGAAACAGACCATAAAGACAGTAAGAAATGTTCTCCATTTAGAAATGTGGAGCCGCAGGTAACAAGGAGCATGCTACTGATACATGTGATTTAGAAAGATGTGCAGCTAACCTGAGTATCAAGCCTTACGGTCCAGGTATGAAGAAAAGCTCTATGCTGAGAGATTTATTCCATCATATGCTTGGAAAGAGACAGGGAAAAAGCTGTTATCGGTCCAAAATATTTGTGGAAAGCTGTCCTGGCATGTGTTAGCACAAGGAATACAGACAGCATAGAATGGGCAACATACAACAGGCAACACAGAACTGCTCATGGAACACCACTGGTGACTGTAACTTCTCCAACAAGAATGAGATTGGAAGTTACATGTCTGCAGGATTAATCTGTAATATTTACTGGTAACAGTACGAGTTCATGAGATTTCATTTTTATGAGGTGACACTGAAATTCACCTGGTCCAGACAATAATTAACTACTTGGCAATAAGAACATCATAGAAAGATAGTGACCCAGATTAAACATTCTGTTTTCCACATTGTCATATTCCTTACCAACTATTTTTAAAATTATTATTCTTCTTCACTGGATCTGCAGCAAAGCCAGCTTGAAAGACACTAAAGATTTCACAGTCTAACATGAAATAAGATGCCATATGTACTTTGAATAATGCATTGTTCCTGTCCCACAAAGAGTTGCATTCCCATGGACACAGGACCAGAACTAACACCTAATAAATGTCATCATGAACTTTCTCAGTCCAATTCTATTCAGTATACTCATTATGATGACAACTGCCAGGACCGGACAAGTTTTTTATAAAATATTGCAAGGGGAAACCAGTGGAATCGTGGCTATTCTTTCTTTTTTAACCCTTGCTGACTGTTCTGAACAGAAAGCCATGTCCTGGTCTATGTACTGCAGATGGGATTTGTCAGTGGTCTCTGAGGAAGCAATGTAATAAAATAATTTTTTTGAAATTCAAAAGTTTCAGGTCCACAATGCCACAAAACTGTGGCATAAAGTCATTATTTCATGTCTTCTCAAAAGTTGCTTTTAGTGAGAAAAAGCACTAAAATGTACTCACACTGTGTACTTTAGCTGAAATAAATATGTGCCTGGCTGTCTATGAGTTTCTTACCATAGATTTGTATTATAAAGTGACCCGAAAGTCACATTTATCTTACGTATGACCTTAGCCTCTATCCCCATTAAAATTCCAGCCCAAAAGCGTAAAGGCAAATTCCAAAGAAATAATAATGAGAAAACAACATTATAAGAGCAGCAAGAGATCAGCCTGAATGAATCACACTTTCTCATAAAGTAGAACAGCTAAAAGAAATCTTCCAGGCCACCTGCTTCTCTATTTGAGGGTATGGTAGTTTACATCTCTAGTTGTGTTATCACATGCAATCCTAAGAATGATTCTGGGAAATATTCCGAATGTTTTTGATAATTTTTGCTCTAACCACACACAAGGACTGAAGAGTCTCCATGTGGTACTGTGTCTTTTCACTGGAGTGACAGTTTACCTAACAGCCTGGGATCTAACAGTCACAGTTAATTGACAGCTGATTATTCATTCAAAAAGCTTCTTTTAGGGACCAATACCTCACTCCAGGGCTCCACATGCCACTTTAAGCATGGCTCCACGTTACAGCTGGTGTTGATCTGCGGCTTGTATCCAAGTAATTTGCAATGAAAAGGCCTTAGAAGTCGCTTTTCACGAACATCTATGCAGTGAACATCTCGGGTCTTGAAACCTCCATTGCAGTTAGCAGAGCACTGTACAGAAACAGAAAGTGGCTTATCTCCAAATGATGCTGAGCAACGGTGCCTTCCACAGTCACAAAAAAGAACAGCCTTGAGGTTAGAGCATCCTGACTCACAGAGGGACTTTCCAGTTTACCATAACAACCATCTATTCTTCAGCTTAAAAATTGTGGTTTTCATCACAGCAAATCAGAACTCGCCACAAAAATACTTCCCTTTCTTCACTGGGATATCCATTAATATCACAAGTGCGTATTAAATTAGGAGATCTAGATAGCTATTTCAAAAAAATGTCATCGTGAAAGAGTCATAGGAGATTAAATAAGCAAATCCCATATACAGGGAAATTGTCAGTTCTTTCTGAGGGAGGAAGGGAGGAAAGAGGCACAGCTGCTTAATTTGATTTCTCATTTGGCCAATGCAGCACATAGCTCAGGCTGCCAAGACTGCTCCTCTTCCTACCCCATAGACCTGAGCTGCTGCTGATACCACTGGGTTTCTGGTGGATCCTCTGTGGCATCAGGAGGATCCATCCCTCAAGAGCAGCCTGGGAGTGAGAGAATGGAAGAGAAGAGAGAAAGTATGTGAAATTGATTTTCAGCTTGGAATATGACTGGAGAGCCAAGTGTGCACTTCCAGACTCCTGTTTCACCCCAGAGATTGCTCCAAGGCCTCTTGCAGCAGCAACAGCAGCACCAGGTTGTATCCCCACCTACCAAAGCCCAGCACCTCTTGTGTTGCTGGTGAAGAACTGAATTTGGTGAATTTGAAGGACATAGAATTAAAGCCCAGAATTAAAACAAATTCTGCCAACACCACTGTGTAATCTCAGATCAGCTTTCATCTTTACTGCTGAGATACAATGTAACAAGTGATGCTGTTCTCTTCTTACACAACTGATACACAAATAAACACTCTTCAGCCGAACAAGGAAACTGAATACAGTACTTCCCAAGGGAGCTGAAGGATGGATGGCAGGGAAGTCCATGCTCTTGTTCACAGAAGCTTCTGTCCCTCTGGATAGAAACTATGGACAGGAGTGACTGTGCAAGAAACTAAGTACACACAGCCCCAAAAGAAGTGCACATTACATTTGGTATTAAATTTAGACTGGAAGATGTAGTATGAAGCACCTTTATTTTTGGGTATGTGAAAAACTAGATTAGAGAAAAGGAAAAGAGAATGCTTTACTAGACTAGCAGGGGAATATAGACATCTTACAGTAATATTATATAAAAGTTTGAAATGAGTACTGAGAAAAACATTTGCGACTTGAAAAGCAAAGCAAAAATAGCCATTTTTATATATGAAATTGAAATTAGGTTTGTATAGTTCAATTTCTGTAAAATAAGGGTGGCTAATTCAAAAGCCTTTTGTACCAAATTGGCCTCATAATTGCAGTGACACTTTAAAACTTTTGTTTCCTTTAACATTTTATCATTAAACGTGATTTCTAGCTACTTTCTGTGACATAACTATTATCTACTGTTGCAAGAGCAGTAACATTTATGAAGAAATAGTGAAGGTGAAATACTGAAACTGGGACTGCAGAATGTCTATGTTACACTTAAAATGAATTTCAAAGCTTTAAATGTAGTTATGTAAAGCCTTGTCCTTTCCTGGTCTTTCTAAAAAGTCATTATTTCATGTACAAATCAGTTCTATGTCAAAAGCTCAATTATATAGCACAGGTTTTGTACCTATAACCTTTTCTTTGTATGAATCTGCCCTCTAGTCCAATGGCAACAACATTGTCTGCAAAAATGATTCATACTGAGAAAATTTGAGAGACCTGGTTCTTTTTATTATTATTATTAAATTAATATAATTTCAAGAATTTTGTAGTCCTGAAAAATAAACCATTGTTTGAAGCTCAAATTTTAGACAGCATGAAGACAAAAATGTAACAAGCTTCAAGAAGTCAACAAAGTCCTTCCAGGTATTCATCACACACAACAATACCTAAAAAAAAGGATCAAATGCAGTTCCATGGATTCCACTTGCCACCTTGGTCACTCTTCTGTATGTCTCTCAACCAGGCTTGTGTACATAACTAGAACCTAGTAAGACCCTAGCCGTAGCAGGCATTGTCCCCAGTACATTTTCCTTTAGTTTTTATAATATAGACCTTAGAGCTTACATGAATGGGGAACGGGCAATGTCACATAAAGTGTCAAGGGTGAATAGGCCCACGACAATTCCCTTTCCCAAATTTCTACCCGCTTCTTAAAATTAAGATATACCTCTCAAGGCAGAGATCAGAAAGATGCCACATGCAAATACATATATCTCTGTCCCAGGATCTCCACTGAGCATGGGCATTAGCTCTATATGCAAGAGTTAATGAGCATGACATCCCCACAGGAAGAACAGAATTCATAGCAGATGCGCTTCCATAAATAACTTAGTCAGGAAATTAGTAAATTAGTGCTGAATGGTCAACTGAGAATCACGTACCCATTCACTGAGTAAATAATTATTTTTAAAATGAAGTATCTAGAACTCCCTACTGTTTGAAGTCAGCAAACTTACTGTTCACACACAGCTCTGAATTCAGTTACCTGGCTCCAATTTCCTGTTTTCCAGCTAACGCATGGGCGGAGATAGCATTTTCTTGCAGGATCAGGCTTTTTCATGTGCTGACAGTGAGATGTGTTCCCACTGCTACATTCCACGTGTCTCCAGAAAGCCCCCACTCCACAGGTGGTAGAGCACTGCACACAGGTGAGAGGAAAGCCCAGGGGAAAACTCAGTGTTAGAAAACCGTTCTGGAAACAACCCAGGAACCTATATATAAATATCTAGAGCCATTTTAGATGACCCTGTTTATCTGGAATACTGAGAAGTGGATTTCAAATTCACCTAGGTCTTAACATAAGGTTACGGAGGACATCTTTTTATTGCTTTGTTTACTAGTTCTAATTTAGATCATGCATTGGTTTTCTTTGGCAAACTCCTGTTTACTGAGGCATTCTAAACCTATACCACTGCTTTCTTCTGTGATTTTGGGGGATCCTGTACAAAATACTATTGCATCCAATCTTCAGCACTGTTCCCTCTCTATCCATGATACTCCTGATGAGCTAGTCAGCAAATTGAGTGCACGATGCTGAAAATCTGAAAAAACTTGTGTGAGAGTCTTGGGAAAAATGTGAAGGAAAAATAATTTTGAAATTATGAATTCAGAGAGTGGCTAAGGGCTTCCAACTTTTGGGAGGTTTTTAGTGTCTGAGGTAAGAGAATACTGGACATGCCATTCCACATGCCAAGTGCACACTCTTAACCAAAAATGTCACTGTCCCTGTATTCTGAAGCAGGAAGATGTGTAAAATGGCTGAAGAAACTAACTTAGCTTTTTCTCCCTTAAAAAGGGAGGGACAGGGAACTAGATGGACAGGATCACATTCAGCACAAGCCAAGCAGCCTGGCATGAGAATCAGCATAAATATTCTTGGATTAAGTCAGCAAAATGCTGAAGAGAGCAACTGCTATTGTGTGGTTTGAACTCCCAACATGGAAGTGGGACAGTTGAACAGGGAAAGCAGAGTAAGTGTCCCTGGAAAGATAAGAAAAGCTAACCTGAAGCTAAGGAAGAAAAAAACCACCTCTGAAGACATGGAGCAGTTACCAGATTCAGTCAGAGAAATGAATTTGTCATAGTCACAAGATAGAATTTCTGGAAATTGTACATTATGAAAAGTGTGAATCTGCAAGGCCTCTGCAGCATGCTATCTCCACCTTCCAAGATTCCTGGGACATCTACTCAAGAGGCCACAAAGATCCAGTTAAAGGGGACTATGTACCACTGTTCAGTTTTGCATAGTCACATACCTATCCAAGACCACATATCTGTCTCAGGACAACTGTCCTCGTCTTGGTTGCTGACTGTTTGATTTCTCCCCACAGCCCTGCTATACCAGTCTTGACACCACTAAGATTTTATTGAAGGAATAGTCTTGGACCAGCATCCCACTCTTAGTCAATGAGATAGCTGATCCAAGGATGAGACTGGGCAAATCACACTTAACAAGCTTTATGTTCTTGTCTGAGGGAGGTGAAACACAGTAGGATTCTTTAAAAAACTGTCTGCAGGTACAGAGCCAAGAGAAAAAGAGTAATGGAAGGAAGCTTTAGTTTTCTTGACCATTGTTTCATATTCTTGTTTTATATATATATAAGGAAGACCAACTCTTCTGAAGTTCAGGAAGACCTCCTGCTTTTCATTTTCATCATTCAGGTACCAGGACTTCCTCTTGTCATAGTAGATGTCTTTTACAGAGGAAGGAAGTGCATGTAACTTTTCATGACCAATCACAGAGGTAAAGACTGAGCAGATCTGGTGGTAATGGGATAATTTTGGTACCCAGAAAGCCCTCAGAAAGGGAAAAGTGACAGCCCATAATCTGGCAAAGCAGAAAGAAAAAAAATAAAAATAATAATAATAATTAAAAAAAGAAAAAAAAAATCTCAAAAGTTCAATACACAGGCACTATTTTGCCCTACTCTAACTAGTACCCTCCCTTGGGACCTAAGTGTGAATGGCGTTATGGGACATGTCACACCAACCCATCTCAGTGAGTATTGCTGTTCTTGGGCTCTACAGCCTAAGGAACAAAGAAATGTCCAACAAAGAGAAAGTGCATAGCAAGAGATTGAGCTAGGTAGATGCAACAGTCTTGACCTACCAATGACTTGGAGAGATGTTACTGAAAAACAGACAAAAAGTTTTACTCGGGACAGGTAAATAGAACGAGCAAAAATAACATAAGAACACTGTAGTCTAACAATTAATTAAAAGTAATAATAAGAAAAGGTTTTGTGAATGTTAGAATCAGGGTGTGAGGAGGAAATACAAAACTTCCATTTTATGAGAAAGACAACAGCTGAGTTATTTACAGAATCACAGAATGGCTGAGGCTGGATAGGACCTCCTGATGTCATGCTGTCCAACATCCCTGTTCAATCAACAAGGGCCACCTAGAGCCAGTTGCCCAAGACCATGTCCAGATGGCTTCAGAGTATCTCCAAAGATACAGATTCCACATATTCTCTGATTTACCACCTTGTACTCTTCAAACTTGGAAAAAAAAAAATTAAATGTGCCAGGCCTTACATAAAGTTAATTTCAAAAAGAAGCGATAGGTTGAATGAGAATAGTGAAAGATCACTATAACACTAAAGAATAGTAAAGTAAACTAGATGCATTAAGTATCCTTGGATTGTATTCATTTGTTCTGTAAAAACAAAATGAAAAATTTTTTAACTGTTAAAAATTATTTTTTAAAATAGATTGTGGAAGTCTGAGAGGACTAGAGAAAACATCTTTCAAGATATTGCTAGGAAAAGAAAATGGCAGGTCTAAGGACTAGAGGAACACTTCACCTACCTTTACCTCACAATAGCAAATTATTAAACAATTAAACAAAAATGGTAAATACTAACAAAGATGATAAAATAATAAAACACCCCACGTGGACATATGTAGAAATAATTATTCACATCAATCTAATATCAGGTCTCTGAGCAACCTGATGTAGTTGAAAATGTCCCTGTTCATTACAGAGGGGTTAAACTAGATGACCTTTAAAGATCTCTTCCAACCCAAATCACTGAAAACTCTTTTAAAGTGTAAAGCATCTAGAAGATACCTGCTCTGAAAGAGGATGACTTCTCCCAGTTTTCCCTGATCCCTGGTCACTACTGAATGGTTTTAATACTTGGGTAGCTTCTGTTTCACAGGAGCAGTATCAGTTGCAACATCTCCTATGGCCTCAGAAAAAAATCCTTACTATTCTTTGTATATTACTATTGACTTTAATTTATCAATACCCAGTATCAGGCTTTCTGACAATTGAGTTTCTGTGCTGTTACATTTCTGTGTCCTGAGATAGTAAACTTTTGTCCAATTTTTTTTTGTCAAATAAAACATAGTATATCATCTGTTATGTAAGCTATCTAAAATTAGATATTTCTGGTTACCAATTTTTTATCAATGTTTATGTGAGACAATCACAATAAACTCAGAAGCTTTATTTCCTTAGCAGTGGTTCAGAGAGCTGTTCATACTCTCTACTTCTTATGAATTAAAAATTACTTACCTCACTCCAGTTGCCTACTATCCAGTAGGCATCAGCAGGAATATTGTTGGTTGTTGTAAGGTGGCTGCTTGGTGTGGCATTTGTCAACCCACCCTTAGATGTTGCATTTTGGTTCCTGAGAACATGTTTGAGAGCTACTGATGGTGTGCTGGAGGCCATGGCATCAAGTAGCTTCATTTCTCTTCTGTTGTCAGTCTGGTCCATTGGTACATGACCAAACACCGTGGTCATTACTGTAACAGATGCTTCTTGTGTAGTTACTTCTACAACAGGCACATGAACTTGAAGACTGTTATGGTTTGCTGTTGGAAATGCCAGGCCTTGTGCTGCTTTGTTAACAGGAAGAAGGGTAGAAGGTTCTTGGTGATGAGACCCAGGGGTAGGCTGAGAAGTCACACTCTTATTTTTCAGGACAGGAGGGCTGGTGTCTGGGGTTGTGCTTGTGGGTCTGCTTCCAGGTATGAGTCCTCTGCTGTCTAGGATATCAAGCGGTTTCTCACTGCCTCCAAATGACCCATCAATGTCATCAGATTCTTCACTTAAGTAATCATATCTGGAGGTTATTTCTGGACTACTGGTAAAAGAGAAGTCTGGAGTGTCCTCACTTCTTTGCACCTCACTTTCTACGGTAGAATCTGGCTCCCTTTCAGAAACATTTTCAGCATGCCTTATAATTTCAGTACTTAAGGTATTATGGAAAGGCCATGAAGTAGTATCTTGGTGTGAACTATTTTCAGCAGAAACAACTGGGTAATTGTAAACATCACTTGGTCCAGCAAAATTATTTTGTAATGTTTTGTTGCCTTTTCCTTCTTTTTCCGAGACATTACCCAAACCAGAGGATGTGGGCAAACAGGGAGTTACCTTTTCAAGCTTGGGTGATTTTGTTGTTGTATGGGACCCTGGGCTTGGTACGGGTATTCTGTGAGGAGGACTCCGCTTGGGATTAGTGATTGTTTTTCTGATTATGATCTTTCCTCTTTTTGGTGCTAGTGGGGGTATCCAAAATCTTCCAGCAGAAGGACATTGCTGGAGACCACACAGGGCCTTAGAGTTTGGTCTTTTGGAAACATCACATGGCTCATCACTATTCTTTGCACAAGTTACATTACGATTCCTTATTCCACCACCACAAGTAACTGTGCACTGCAAAAGAAACAGAATGTAACTCCTCTCTTCATGCTGCTGCACGTATCCATAAAAATAAGTATCAAGTGGCATCTAGTTACAATAAAGAAACATCATCATAAATAATCAATAACAAAGTTTTTCCTGGGCCCTTCATTCTGGTCACGTTCTGCTATCATGGAGCTCTTTCCAAGTTTTAAAGCATTAAATGCCACTTTGGGGAAACATCAGTGAAAAAAAGGATGCATGATAAAGACAAGATATGAAAGTAATATGCTAGAATTTTATTTCTTCATTGAATCCCAGAAATTGTTTAGCCAATAGCTTTTCCACAGAGGTTATAAATAACAGATTAAAAACTTGTAATAAAAAATATATCCAATTGGCTCAGTGCTGGCTGCTTAACAGTGCCACACACCCGCCCATGGTGATCATCCATGCAGCTCACAGATCCTTGCTGACTTTATGAAATGGATGTTTCATTCAGTCTCAGTGCAATCACCACATGATGCCAGGGCTGCTAGCATATCTGTCCTAAATTACAGACTACTGACAGTAATTAACCTTTCTGGCTTCTATTTAAATGAGAAAAGTGTTGTGTACAAAGGGTGCTGAAAGCTAAGGATCTTCTGTGATATTCTTCATTCTAATCCCCACAGACACAGTCACGCCTTCAGCAATTGTCCCTCCACTGAAAAATTCCTGAAATTTCAACACACTTGTCTGGTTTGAGGTACTCATGTTGGATGACTGGTTTGGTATGAATGCAGATGTAACATACAACTGACTAGAAGTCATCCTAGGATGCAGTGGAGCCTGATCATCTCATTGAGCTGGATTAAGGCAGGTTCTCAACATGAATGGATGAACACTGCTATTACCAGCACTTTAAAACCCCTAGAATATCTAACCCTTTTTAGAGCCAGTCTAGGTCACCAGGCACTAGAAACACCTTGTGTTACTGGGGCTCTCTCTGTTGTTAACACACACACAAAAAAATAAAAATGCCATCATCTCTGCAGCAACAGGAGCCGGAAGGAAAGCAGAGTAACCTTGGAGTAGTAAGCTCATTAGCTATTATGTCTGTCCTCATAGACCTTCCAGCTGTATAGCACATATAAAGTAATCAAATCTATGCAAGTTTACATCAGCTGCAATTTGACCTCTGAAGTTATTTGGTTAAGTATTTTGCTTATTGAGGATGATAGCAACCATTAACATTATGTTGTTGCTTACACAGAAATACAGTGCACTCATTTTGTCAGACTTTGCCACTTGGATGATTCAGATTAGCATTCATGTGAGTTAAAAGGAAGATTCAACTGCATTAACTTTTGGGGGTAATGGCTGTCTTCCAGAAGTAGCTCTGAAAATCTCTGCTTTAGATTACAACCAGATACTAAAAAGAGATTTCAGAATAGCTACAACATTCTATCCTCGTTATCTTCCTACTTAAGTACATTCAGTTTATAAGACACACAATGGTTTTCTATAAGCCAGATAAGTTCAGAGCAAATAGTAGTTAAACTTGTGTGAAATCTCCCTCACATTCACTAATAAGGCACACGGGGCATCTACAAGTCTCGAGACAATCCTGCCATTTGTGCAGGAGAAATAGTCTGTCCCACACTCTTTCCCCAGTTTCTACAGGTTTAGAAATTGATTTTAGTCAGTAACGTGCAAATACAATATAATTGCACAGGAGCACAAGCTGTATTCTGTAATGGCATGACGTTTCAAGACAATTTAATTGTACTGCTAGCCATATAACCCCAGTCTATTTTTCACAGGCAGTTAAAACAATCAACGCTCAGTGATAATGGTTTGTGAGTAACATAAAATGAATTAATATTGTCACAAAATTCTATTAGTTCATTACCTGAATCTGCTCCCCAAAATAATAGTGAGTTTGCTAAAAAAGAAGAGGAAGACAGAAGGGAGAGGAGTTTTCAAAGAGGAACTAGACCACACTATACTGGGCTTCAGAGTAATACTAGAAAAAGACTGCATGCTGTGACAAACAGTGGAAGTTATGAATACAAGAGTTATGAATGGAAAAGTCTTCTGAGTAGGCCTATAGACATGACACTTGTCCCACAGCAGTAATGAGTGTTACACAGATTTTTAGTATGCAAGCATGCTCTATTCTACAGCCCCAAAAGCTCAGCAAACCAAACCCTGAAAAACAGTTAAAATGCAAAATAATATGAGGGCTTTAGCAAGCAGGGAAGCTTTTTTTCTTTTGCACAAAGGATTTAAGAATACACATGAAAAAAAAAAATTAGAACAAGGCAAAAAAGCAAGTAATTGGTTCTCTCTGCTGGCTAGAATAGGTAATTTTGAAAAAAACCCCCAACATTCAGTATGACAGCTGACAAGAGTTTACCTCAGTCCAGTTGCTCACTGTCCAGTCAGAGGGACACAAGACATCTCTGTTGCATGACAAATGGGTCTTTGGTTTAAGCAGGTGCTGGCAGGCTGTGACAGCCAGAGCCTGCTCATCAGATCCCATGGTCTGGATACAAAGAACAGTTCGCTTCTTCTGGCCTGTTGGGCCACACGTTGTTGAACATTTCTGCCATTCGCCTGCCCACCATCTGAAAACCAGGTGGGGCAAGAAACATCAGATAGCAATGCATCACAAACACATTACAGAGAAAGCCAGAGACTACAAGACAAAGAATAAGTAATTTAAATTCGGGGTCTGGATACATTATTTTCATATTAAGTCCAGACCACTTGAGCCTTCCCATCTGCCATGTTCTGCAGTACCAGCCAGTCAATGAAAGATGCTGATCCTCAGGCAGCAGTAGGCACTGAATATTATGGTTCTACAATACTAGCTAGCAAGTTTAGTAATCTACTTACTCAGTACTATTGTTTATCTTCTTGTTACATTCCTCATTACATTACCTCATTACAAAAAGAGGCAGCATTCTCATTACAAGTGAGAATCACTGGAGGGTCTGTAATGACAGCACAGAGGTGGAGAGGGTCCCCTCACACATGACTATGCAGACAGTAGTGTATAACTGCTCAAACTGGCCCTGTGTTACCTTCAGAAGGGGAAGCAGCAAGGCACACAGTCCCAAAAAAACAGGCTTTGTAGAGCTATGCTGCATGCACCCAAGTGGGATCAGTCCCCTGCGGTGTTTTATGTCTGGGCCTAGTCTCTGGGTCTACACAAAGTTAGAATATTTTGTGCTTGTTCCTTTATGAAGTAAAAATGAGCTCCTTCTGTGTCTCCCTCCTGATTAAAGATTATCTTCCATAGTGTGCTGTGGAATGTTCCACCAAATGAAAGACAAATGTTTCCTCAAGTGCAGTATTTTCCAATGCAAACCACCTCAGCAACAAGAGCCATCCCCTTTACACCAAGTTTTCCTTAGCCTCGCTCCAGCTTCATCCACCTCATTCTTCTCATGCTGACCCAGGGTGGATCAGCTGTCTACATACCCGACTTCCATTATAAGAAAGGAGAGCAAAAACTATTTGAGAAGTACTGGCATGAACTGCGTAAATCCATCTAAAGATTTAGCCTTATACTTTAAAGAAAAAAAGTCTTCCCTTCCAGTTTAGAGCACCCAAGCCAAGAACATATCTCCAGGATGCTATGTAAAACATCTGTCTCCACTGTGAAGTCTAAGCCACAAAAGCTCCTACACAATATTACTTGTTCCTGAAATTTGAAGCAGATCATGCCCAAGCCTTATGCTGAAAAAACCCACAAGGATATATTTAGAAAATACCTTTCTAGACAGAAAGGTAAAAAAAATTGGCTTTGGCTTACAACCTTCACCGTTCTATTTTGTTCTCCCCTTTTAAAATTAATGAATGTATAGCAAAGCAACCCCATTCTGATAAACACAACAAAGCTCAACATCCAGTTTTATAACAGTTTTTGCTCTTTGCTTTGTCTCCATCTTACTGCAGTTTTGGCTTCTTCAGTTTGCTGACGACCTCTCACTTTTCTGTGCAATTTCCATGTTCCATCTCTGTTTCCTGATTAATTTATTCTTCAGTTACAAATGAGCTGTCACTGATATGGACTTAACATACTAGTATCAGTGCCTAATATTCCTAATAACTGAAAAAAAAAAAATACTCAGAGCCATCAAACTACGAACACAGCTCATTTGTGCAACCACCTGGTCTCTGGGGTACCTACATGCACCTTCTTGCTCTTCAGCTATGTATACACACCACATTTCCTTTTGAACTACCCTTGAAGGCCTCTGTGGCTTGAAGGCTTTTACTACATGCTCTAGAATGCAGCCTGTTGCCACCACAACCCTGTGCGAGGCCTCTGGACATTACTATACTGAAAGAACAAATTATTCCTATCCTTCTGCTTTTCTTTGAATTGCTTCTTGCTCTTCCATGCTTCTGCAAACAACAAAGGAAAACTAACAAATGGACTAAGAGAAAAAGCAAGCACAGCTCAGTGGAACACAGCAATAAAAAAAAGACAAAAAATATATTATTGCAACCTGAATCAAGCCATTTCAGGGTTGTTTTCATCTGCTGCATCTTTTTTCCAATTTTATCATTGCTAGTATCTTGTAAATTGCTGACTCTTCTGCACAAATGCAACTTTAAGTATGTGAATTTTAATGGAACCAGATCACAAATTTCAAGCTACAGACATAATCTGACATCCTCTCCTTCATCATCTTCAAATATTTGCAAGTTTCACTACCAAACTCCTAGCAATAAAGTATCAGAGCTTACTACAGAAAATATCTTGATCAGAAGTAATGATGCATAACTAACTTTTGCCCATAAAACACGTTTTAAAAGTCATGAAAGAACGGTGCCCCAAAGTTAGGAAACCCAAGAATTGAGATTTTATCCTATTAGACCTTCATTGTCAATCTGAAACTGCACTTAGTCATATATCATTTTATATTGAGTTCTTCCTCAGTGAATGCATGTAACAGACTGTACTGGTGTGCTAAGTACTTAATTGCCTGGTACTGTGTTTACCACACACAGTTCAAAAGAACTTACTCTGACTAAATGTTTAGTTTTACCAGTAACTGGAGTTTTTGATGGTGCATTTTCTTATTTCCATTCTAGGGAACAAGCATGTGGCTTAAACACTGAAGCATGAGAAATACAGCATGGAAACACATGGACTCTTATCTCTTCATGGTCCTCACTGAGGATTTCCAAACTGCAGCAACCCAGCTGAAGAGGAAGAAAGTCAAAGCAAGGGTGGCAGAACATCTACCACCCATTTGTCTGTTCTGGGACAGGATGCCCCAACGAAGGTCTGGACTACACAGAAGGGATCAGCACTTGAGTGACTCCTTTGCTAAACTTTACCTCAGAGCTTCTGCTGTCTCCTCACACTACAAAGGCATAACCAGAACTGGAGATGACTGCTGAGCACGCATCTAGAACTGACATGGAAATCCGAGATCCAAGCTGAAATGACCAAGCTGTCACATCTCCTAGCTGTAAGCTTATGGATGGAGGACACTGACAGAAAGACTTAACTTTGGGCAGGTTATAATCAAAGCCTTTACATCTCACATATGGAGAGACGCTTGGCAAAGAAAAGCACGTGGGGAAGAAAATTAGTAGGCAGCTGTGCTGATTGCGGTGACAGACTGGGGCAAGTTGGTGGAAAATGAAGCCTGATGGGAGCAGATGTGAAATAATTTTTCCTGCCTCTGGTTTCTGATGGCATTTACCATGCCAGCAATGGAGTAGTTCATAAATATAAATGCATCACATGATCCCTGCAAAGTGACAGGACTTGCATCTCTACAGGCAGCCATAAAAGATTAAGTTAACAAACAAACAAGTAAAACATATGATTTGGATAATTAATTTGTGTGAGCAGTAATTTTCCTGAGGTGGTCGAGATAGAGAGCAGCCTATATGCTGATAACATAACCTGAATTAGTTTTCAGCTATAGCTGCGAGTGCTTTGCTCTCCTGGAACAGAGGCAGGGAGCAAAACTGATTCTCTCAGGTGCATTCAGCTGCCTTAAGTAAGATCTATCTCTTCCTCCCAGGCTGAGTTTCCAGTGTCTCTAACATTTAACGTGGGGCCCAGCAGCTTTGCCTGTTATACAAACATAATCTATACCTAGGTGATGTGTGCTGAACAGCGTGTGGATCCTGTCGAAAAACTAGCAGCACAGGATTGTAGAACCAGGTTTGCTATATTCAAGGCTGAATGGCCCTTCTCTCCCACCATATCATGGTACACCTAGGGAAAGACTGCCTTCTATCACTATTCATTTGTATAGCATCAGGCACAGCAGATACAAACAGGGCATTAATTTTCACTTTGTGTATTGCAACAGAAACAAGATTTCCTATTCTTATTACACTTTTGGAGTCTACTAAATTTTATTGCTTAGCAGGAGTACAATGAGACTGTAGCATAAATGCCCATTTTTTTTTTCCCAGTTGTGCTATGGAATATAGTTTCCAGATGTATGTTTCTTTACTAGGCATTTATGCTACAGTCTCATTGTACTCCTGCTAAGCGATAAAACTCAAGTTCTACATGAGTGGTTGTATGACATTTCAGCTTCCAACTGTTCAGCCATCTTTCGTCCTGACTCAACATGGCATATGTGCATTGCAACACTTTAAATATTTCATTGGTTTTGCTTTAGGTTCTTTTAGTGGAAAGTGTGGGAAAAAAAAATGTAGACCAATTCATCTAACAAATAAGAATGTTCAGACTTGGACTTCTCAGAAGCCTGTCATTTAAACAGTTTATTATTAACCTCCTGAAATGGATTAATGAGATAAGATCAGGCTTTTAAGAGTCACAAACATTACAGTAATGTTATTCCTTGCCTGTAGCTACTGTTTAATAAATTATCTAACTCTGATTTAGTAGTCTAATAGCTAGTTTCACTGTAGCACTGTAGTAGTTTTCCATCAGTTGGGATTTAGCAGATCATAGGAGGGAGGTTTATACAAGAGAACACTGTTTTAGGTAGGAAGTTCCTATAAAAATATTTCACTGTTGGGAAGCACAAGATCATCTAACAATTTCAGTCCTGTGGCTGCAGCATGAACCAAAAGCCCCCTGCAGAGTTTTGTCTAACAGCACTGTCATCAACTGTAGCACAGAATTTAGACACCTTTCTACAGAATATTTGGTCTTCAGCAGCTTCACATGAACACTCAGTTATCCTATATCATGCTGTGTGGGACCACCTCACCTTCCTCAAACATTTAGATTTTCTTTATAACCAAACCAAGAAACTGCCCGGAGTTCTTGCATTTCAGATGAGGATGTGTAACCATCTATCTGGATGAGAGAAGACACATATGCCAGGGCAATATGCCTCACTAAAACCCATGCTGGGAGTACAGCCTGGAACAGAGACCAGATCAACAAAATTGAGGGCTTGTGAAGGATGGAGAGGGCTGTCACCACTGCCATCTATTCCAATAGGAAAGCCTGGGGCCACCAAGCCAAGCTAGTTAGAGCCACATTCAAAATAATTAAAATGAGGTGGTGCCTCACACAATAGGTATTCAAGCTTGCAGAGGAAGCTGTATATGATAGAAGTTCTACAAACTTGCAGGGGTGGGCTTGGAAGAGAGGTCCATTGGAGGTTACTGATTAGACCAGACTTTAAAACCTTTGGAAATGCTTTGAATTACACTATTTGGAAGCTGGCACAGTATTAGAAAGAGATACAATTTATGCTTGCCTTATCTTCACTCTTCTTTAGGCATATTTGCCCTTCTATGAGCCAGAACAGTAAGTTAGACAGTCCCCTGATCAAACTGCTCCAGTCACTCTTCTGTTATTAAGAGATAAAGAAATACACAACATGACTCTAGAACTAAAAACATATTGGTTTCCTGCTCTGCCTTTTTGTCTATACTTTTGGTGTCCTCAAAAGGATAACTAGTGCTTTTCTCTGCAGTGCAGAATGAGCTTGAGAAGCATCATTCAGGCTGGCAGCACTAGTGCTCTTCTGCCTGGCCTGCAGAAGACCTTGGTTCATATGTCACACAATTATAAAATCTGCCCAACAAGGGACAAATTCTGCTCCCTCACTTTCAAGAGCAGGCCTGAATAAGTCACTTAAAACAAGGCGGATAAATCGAGCTCATTTGGAACTCCGCAAAAAATAGGACAGTTTATATGTATTCTAAGTAAAAAACATTCCCCCAGCTCTTAACTAGTCAAGTAGCTAATAAGCTTAGTCTACTGTTAATTGATTTCCTAGCAATCTACAAAGAATTAAAAAATGCTGGTAGTTAATGTTTTTAACAGTTGTCTATAAAGGCTGCAAGTGCAAAGATGTAATTCCCAGAGAAGGCATCATATACTGTGTGAAGATACTTGGAAACAACTAATAAAACCAGCAGCCATGCAGAATTTTTACATTAAAGCTTCATGGAATTCACAGCTGGCAAATGTAATGTCATACATTTTAAGAGAATCATTGTAAATTACTTTGGTTTGATTCTGATTGAACCACAATTGCTAGGGAAAGACTACTATACTACTGTGAGCAGCATGATAAACAATTTCCAAAGTATGTGAAAGACAAATGCTAGATGTTCCACTACCTAGAGCATGAAACCAAAACAAAGATTAATCCCTTCCAGCAAATCTGTGCCTATTTTACAGCCTGCAATTCTGCTGTCACCTGGAACGTATGTATGCACAGTGTGGTTAGACTTCCTTACCCTACTCACTAAACTGAGATGAAGACACGTTAACATAATTATATGAGAATGGAAAAAATGATTCCCAGGTGATTACAGAATGAAGAAAGCTGCACTTTGCTGAAAGGAAAAAACAAGAAGTGATATAATAAAAAGATGCCAAGTGTTATAAAGAAGGTATAATAACTATAGTTTTAGAAGTATGAACTTCCACTCATCATTCCTCAAAGAAAGGAAAAAGTATATTTAAAACAGCATCAAAAAGCTTGGAAAACTTCTTTGCAAGTTAGTTTTTGGAACACACAGTAATACATCATCACTCGAGACAAGACAATAATAGGATTTTTTAAATAAATAAGAATTTATATGATTTTCAGGCACATATGCACCTAATCTGAACCAAAACAGCATCTATATGGATGGGCAATCTCCCCCAACTGCTCAGTAATTTGCACTGGAAATCTCTTAGGGCAGCTCACTTCTAATCTGTGGATTTCTAACACTCCTGAGTTTTTGCCACCTAGCTCTGAAATGCTTGGGAGCCCTCACCATGGAAGGCTGCAGATGCCACACTAACCTGGTATTAGAATCAACACCTTCCTTTGATTAAGGCTGCATGATCAGATACATTCTAGTATTCATTACCTGGGTGGACAGTCCTTTTCATAGCATTTCTTCTGTCGTCCATTTGGCTGTGTTGCTGGATCACAGAAGGAGTTTTTGATTGCTCCTCTTCCCTTCTGCATGCAGAGGGCAACCTGGCGCCGTACCCCTGCCAGAGAAAGAGACAGAAAAATTAACAGTAACTGTGAATGTTGGCTGGGAGTGAGCTGTAGAGATTCTCTAGCACACCAAGTACACACTGGTCATACTCCTCATCCCAGAATACATTAACAGCTCTGGAAGTCACAGAATCATGGAATTGTTTTGTTTGGAAAAGATCCTTACGATCATTCAAGTCCAACTGCCAACCCACCACTGCCAAGTCCACCACTAAGCCATGCACCCAAGTACCACATCTACAGGTCTCTGAAATACCTCCAGGGATAGTGGCTCAATCACTTCCCTGGGCAGTCTCTTCCAGTGCCCGACAGGGCTTTCAGGGAAAATACTGTTCCTAATAGATAACCTAAGCCTCCCCTGGCACAAAATGAGGCCATTTTATCACTATGTTACTTGGGAGAGGAAAACAGTACCCACCCGTCAACAACCTCCTTTTACTTAGTTGTAGAGAGTGATATCTCCCCTCAGCCTCCTTTTCTACAGAGTAAACAACTGAAGTTCCCTCAGACGGTCCTTGTAAGACTTGTTCTCCAAAACCAAGCCTTGAGGAGCACCACTTACCACCATCTACCAGCCAGATTTAACTCCATTCACCACAACTCTTTGAGGACGGACATCCAGCTGGTTTTTCACACATAAAAATATATAGTCATCTAAACCATGAGCAGCCAAGTCAGTTCTGCTGAATGTCTGGGCTAAACCATGTCTAAGTGACATTTCATCAAGCTGAAAAGGCATTAATCAGAACTTTTTGAACCAGGTAACTCAAACACATCAGAAAGCATGTGTTGTAAGCTTCCTTAATCTCAGTTTAGTTGTCAGCTTCAGAACAGGCTCCTGCAGGCCCTGCAGAATATTTTAAGGATTAGGAAAGGCTCTTGGATTACTCACTCACAAAAGTCAACACAGAAGCATCAGGGTATTCACAGCAAGAGTATCTTTGATGATCTTTCATTTATACTTCTGGGCAGGCTGTTTGAACCAGATACAAACTGTTACCAAATACAAAACTATAACCTTGTGACTCTTAGTGCTGAATTCCACTTTTAAGAAGTTTTGTTACAAATCTTGACCAAAAATGATGACGCCATAATACAAGGGTTTTTTTCTAAATAACCAATATACAGCATGCAACACAAGAGGCAAAGCACAGTACTGACAGAAGACACAGGGGCATGTCCTACAGCCAATCTGGGTTACCTCCAAACAGTTCCACTTGCAAAAACATCCATACATTTAACAGAAAGGACCACAAACCAAAACACTGCACTACCCTAGTGCAAACCTAAAGAAAGCAAACTTTCCAGGATCCTGCCTTCCACATAGTTTTGTGGTAATTTGAGCTATGTCCTGTGCTGCAAACCCAGTCTAAAAATAAGTATTGCAGTATTGCATTTTGAAAGGTTGCACCTAGACTAATAGAGGCACTAAAATAGTGACAATGGGCCCCCCAAAATCCCAAGGACTTAAAAGACTGAAGAAACCTTGCTTATTAACTCTTGTTTAATTATTGAGCTACTGAGCTACAACAATTAATATGCAGACAGTGGGTTACTGCATATTTATGACTTTTATCCTTCTCCAGGGAAGCAAAGGGATTAACAGCACTGTTTCCATAGTGTCAGCCGTAAGTGTTAGGCTACTTAGCTGAATGTTTAGGAATCAAGCTTTTCCTTGCCTTATACCTCCTAATAACTAGTGTGGGAAACTGTCTGGAAGATAAGAACATAATAAGACCTGGGAAATATGAAAATATTACTCTATAGAACATACACTTATTTTTCTCTCTACAACAATTTCCCTATGTATATGAATTAAAATATATTACCTTAAAATTTCATTTCATATCACTTTAAACTATTTTACGGCATTCTTTTCTTTTTCCTCTCCAAAATGTAACAATCTACTTATAAAAACAGATACATAAAAATTAGAATACCAATACAAGGAAATCCAAAGCTAGTAATAGTGGTAACTCTTGCTGGGAGAACTGAGCATGGACTCGATATGTGAAGGGGAGGTTGTAATCAGATAGTACTGAAAAAGGGCTCCACAGCACAAGGAAAAAAAAAACTTCCTGTCTATATTTGGGTCTTTTAATAGAAGCATATGGAAACCTGTATCTAATTTTTACAGCACCTTAAGGCATTGGTTCTGTGACTATGGGAGGAAATGCTAGGAAAGCATTGTGGATGAGACATATAACACAATTAATGATAACAGAAGAGGATTTGATGGCCAAATCTTCCTTAGTTTATAGATGAAGGGTGATTTCCTAGAACAAAGATTGGTTTCACCTAGAAGGGACTGACTTCAGAGACTGCAGCCCTGTGCTCCTGTTAATTTTCTTGGCTGAGGCATCTGAGCTCCAGGGTACATGATGTGGAAGTAGCTGCATGACTATGGGGTGGCTGGACATTTCTCTCTCCTTTCGCTACAAGATTTCAAGCATCAGGAAGCTTTCTGGTTCAGTGCAGTGAACACTGCTCTGTTTTATGCTATGAAAAATTTAACTGAAATAGTTAGCAACCTTTGTGCTTTCACAGAAAGATATTTCTGTCCCTTTCATCACCATGATATGTTGGTTACAAATGCAAATAAAAGAATTATTTTGCTTTGATACAACTTTTGTCATTCTATTTGCTGTAATTCACTTTAAAACCACTATAAACCTTTGTAAAAGTTTTCCTTTGAGGATGTTCATGATCATAAAATATTTGCTGCTCTCTGATATCAATAAACTGATTTATTCATACAAACATTATGGAACATTATGGAAGCTATATGAATGCCAACCACAGTTTCAAAATCTGGAAAGTTATGTGATGGAATTCTGTATTTAAAGAAGCCACAAATGCAGGTTTTTTTATCATGACTGTGTATAGTTCAGTTCCAATGTACAAAGGAATCCTATATGCATATATTGACACACATTTACCTATGTAGGTGCACATATAGTGATATGAAATTTTTTCTTTCAGCTTGAACAAGTTCAAATACAAGCACTGCAAAAGCAGAAAACCAGTCACCTCACACTGACCCTGCCCTACCAAACATTTCCACAGCTTCCTAACTTAAATGTGTAATACTCTATTTGTCACAGATTAAAAATTCTAAACAGACTTCATAACTCAGCAAACCTCAGCACTACTTCCACCTGGCTCTGAGGGAAAAGCTGTTTTCCTCCCTTCACTTCTTCCCTCTGGCCTCAGTGCTAACTAGTCCATGCTGGGAACTGTTCTGCATGCACAAAAATGCTGGCTGTATTCATCAGGACATTGGTTCTGTGGTCATAATCCCACTGCAAAGATCTTTTTCCTCTGGAGTGGGAACACCGCACTCCTTTCTGCTCACATCAGTAGTCATTGCAGTGTAGCCCTTCCCACACTCCTATTTCCTTACATAGAAGTGTACCATCTGAGATCTGCAAAAAAAAAAAAAAAATCTTACAAATATTCCTGAGGAAAAAAACCCAAAACAACAAAAAACAATCCAAGAATGTCGACAGTCAAAAGAATGGTCTTGATTTCATTGGCTGCTCAAAGATAGCTTTTACCTCGCTGTGTCACTTCATCCCTAACATGGGATATTTGAGATAAGAGATCGAACCACTCAGCTCCCGAGTGTCACTTAGTTTGAAAGACGCTAGTTTAAAATCAGTTGGATGTGGAAGGTTTTTGAAACAGAGATTAGAAATCTGTTTGCTACACAGCTCTTAGTTTGGGCAAAATTAAGGCTGAGAACAACAGAAATGAAGGACCAGAAGCAACATACAAAATGCCTATGCAGAAACATGCAACTGTCACAGTTGCACATGAAACTCAGATACTTTGCAAGGACTTCATCTTGCAAGGAGGTATCTGAATAAACAAAATCTATTTAGTGCATGCACTAATGTTGTCCCCATCACATCAGGAGAGACACTGGAACTGAGTAAGACAGACTGATGTGCTCCTGTGTAACAACCAGCACAACCAAGAAAAGGTGACAGCTAACTAGTGGGAGACTCTCTCCTGAGAAGCACAAAGACACCTGTTCGGCCACCTGACACACTCTCTACAGAAGTGTGCTGCTTACTGGGCACTCCTATCAGGAATGTTGCTAGGAAACTACCAAACCTTTAACAGTCCATTGACTATTACCCACTGCTGAAGTTTCATCAGGGCACCAGTGATACATCCAGGAGCAGCCTGAGGAGTATAAGGAAGGACTGCAGAGCTCTGGGAGCAGCAGCACACAGGAGCACAGGCTGTTTTCCATCAGTCCTCCCAGTCAACAGCAAGGTCTTTCAAAGGGTCATCTGTACCCAGTGAATAAACAAATGATTATAGAACTAGTGCCACAGTGAGTGTTCTGGCTGCTTACATCACTGAACTCACTCTGAGAAACCTGGCCTACTGGGGGTTGATGGGAAGAGGGGAAGAACACCTTCAGTTAAAGGCTTGCCAAGCTGGGGAAGAGGGATTTAAATTAAAGTTGTGAAGGAAAGGGAACCTCAATCCATCCCATTTCTACCAGTTTGATGCCAGTGCTAGCAATATATATTCCAGGCCCAGAGCTTGGAAATGGATCACCGGTCAGCAGGAGAGTACCTGAAGTGCAGCACAAAGGAATTCCAGGGACTAAATGAGCTGCATCAGGGGCCCAACTTAAATGCTTCTAGGGATAAAGAAGAGGAGTTAGAGATGTGCATTCCTGCAGGGGTATGATCTTACTGCCATCATGGATATGATGGCTCCTATGACTGGAGTACTGGAATGAAGGACAGAAGCTTTTTAGGAAGGACAGGCAGGAGTTCAGGAACACCTGGAAGTGATTTTTCAAAGCAGCCATGAAAACAATTGTGAAGGATTTAAAGGGCACATAAGTTTTTTCCAAAAAAATCTTACAGTGAAGTCCTTTTTGAAAATTTTTCAATTACTGATGTTATCTATGGAGATCACCTAGTATTCTCCCTTAGTTGCAACTGTGCTGTGCTTTGCTTCTTGTTATGGTCCAGCTCTGAGAAACACAACTAAAGCCTTTAAATAAGGATGAAGGATTTATACTTTTAGCTTCTAATTGACCATTACATGAAGAAAGAATAATGGTAGTTGGTCTAGGAAAAAAACCCTCAGTGGGGCACTTAAATTAATCTTTTAAAAAAGCTTAAGGGCTTTACATGCTCTCTTGACAGCAGGCTCTGGAAGGAGCATGCAGCAGATTGGAGGACGCTCTCCAGTGTGCACACATACCTTTCTGCAAAAAAGAATGTCAGGCAAAGAGTCAAACTGTCCTGCAGTGAGTACTGAGCAAAGCCTTGCTTTGAATTATCCCCTTCAGCATCTGTTTGCCATGAAAAGGTTTGTTCTGTGATTACTGAACTATTTTCTTCATCGTAAATGGCAGTAGGTCACTCTTTTTATGCAGATCCAGGTTGCTCAAGAGAACAAAAGTCTAGTTAAGAATCAATTTTCTCCCACTGGCTGTAGCTGTCAAAGTTAGCTTAATAGTTCACCTTTCTTGTCCTCCCTTTTATCCTGAAAGCTACTGGTTTATTATTTAACAGATGGCAACTACAAACTTCCTTGAAGGCTATTTGATTACTATCTTTCATTTAAATAAATGCAACTTCTCTTATCTCCTTGACTTCCACCGTAGGCTTGTCTTCAGGAAGACTTGTCATGTGGCACATCGATAGCAGAAGATCATCTTGCCTACCACAGTTCACTTTATCTTACATACTTTTCAAAACTATTCAGATGCCTGATATTTGGTACAACAGGCCTGCTACAGCCAAAGGTAGTAAATTCTGAATCTAAGAAAAGTTCAGATAAAATCAATCTCATCATTCAAAGTCAGAAGTCTCTTCCATGGCAGTCAGAGAAAGGTGATGCTTAATCCAGCAGCATTGAGAACATTCATTCATGCTGCCTCCTGGTCCTGAACTGAACTCAGAGGGGATCAAACCACAGCAATGAATAACGATGTGAGACTTTCTTCTTCTAGGTCAACAATCACTACTATCCCTGATATGTGTAGCAAGACTTTCGAGTTTCTCCAAATAAGGTTGGAAAGTTTTTCTAATGTTTTCCAAATACATTTTCCCTGATGCTACACGTTTGGTTTGGTTTTTTGTTTGTTTGTTTGTTTTTTAATGCAGCAAATCTGCAGGTAATTTTGCAGATGTGCTTTAGCTCTCATGATCTGGGTATAAACCTGCTATATTACTGCATGAGCATGGTGCTTAGGAAGGCCATGCAGCTCAGATTCAGTGCCAAGCTTATACAACATCAGCACAACTCATCCACATTCAGACAGAGAAGAGATTAAGCATCAGGTACCTGCAGAAAACCGCAAAGAAACTGTGATATAAAAACTACATCCTCCTTTAAGCCTGTTCTATTACTTTTACTAATTATGTATCTCGGATGAAAGAAAGCAAAGGGCCCACTCTTTTCTTTTCTCTTCTCCTGTCCATGGAAGAATGCAGAGAACTGGGAAGGCTCCTGTAACCTTTTTGAGCTGTGATGCACCTCCTGGTTCCCCTACAAACTTGCATCATTAAGTCCACAGTCTTGCCTGAAACATGTAATTTGTACTTATGCAAAGAAAAAGACAGTGAGCTGAAGAAATATTTATTAAGAGCCCAAAGACAGTAAATACGGGAAGCCACTTATTAATTAAAAACTGGAAAAAAACCATATCCTGCAGTTCACTGTTTAAGCAATCATGTGGCAGTTAGAAATCGAAGACAATCACACAGTTCTTTAGCCAGAGGGTTATAATTTACTTAGTGAGAAACAGTTCTGGGAAAAGTGCATCTGATGTAAATAAAACCAAAACAATATAATAAACAGTCTCAGTAACACTTCCCCCCCTTTTTTTTTTGCTGTCATGCCAATTGTTTCATTAAATACTGCTCACTGCTAGGTATCAGAACTAAAATGTACAATATGCAATTAAGCGAAACACCTGTTTTGGGTACCTATTTAAAGAAAATGTTTTCAGTCTTTTGCTAACCAGAAAGCACATGTGCTGAGAGACTCTTTTCAAAAACAAAACAAAACACCACAAAAACAAAAACAAAAAAACACCACAAAAAAACCAACCCTCAAAATTAAACCAGACCAAAAAAACCCCAACAAACCAAACAGAACTATTTGCAAAAAAATATATTTGGATGCATGAACATCTCTGTAACATGTCCATATATATAAAAGTATGGTTGTATATAAAAATGTTTTATTGGGACGGAGTAATTTACAATATTCTTCTAAAAATCTTCTTTTAATCTTCTAAAATTAGGGCCACACAATGTCCTCTGTTTGAATCACAGAAAATCCATTGTTTTAGTGTCTTCCCTGACAGGAATGTTCAAAAAATTATTACTTCAGCAATCATCACTGCTTCTAGACTTTGAACTAAATTTGTAACATTTGTTTTGCCTTTTTCTTTCCTTCTGGCAAGCAGTTAAAGAACAGAATTATCAAAAGATACCATCAATAATACCCTAGCATTAGAAGAGAAGACTTGTTTCATGTTGTCTGTCCAGTAGCTGTAACATTTATCTTCTACTGTTCCATACAGCTCTCATGCAGAAGGTCAAAGAACAAGGTTCCCTTCCTATCTTCAAGACTCTTCTTCTTCCCAGTGAAGCTCAAAAACACACTCAGACAGAAGGTTTCACTCTTTTCCCCCCAGGTGCATACTTCCTTTCATGTGAATACTTTTCTGGTATTTTAAAAAAATATTACCACACATGATGGATAAAAAACTTGAATTTTGTAAAGAAGCCTTCGGTTTTTTATCATTATCATTGTCTTACTGCAAGCATTACCTTTATCTCATTGATCTGTTAACTACTTCAAAGAAAGTTTTCCTGACAGTGTTTTCTGTGTGTTACCAAAGGCAATCTTCTGGACCTGCTGTTAGATTAAGCTGACATTTTGTTTGTCTGGTTTAAATTAGTGCACAGAACTACAATATAACTGCAACTATTCCCAAGCCACTACTGAGAGTGGCAAAGGCAAGTTCTCAAGAGTGATTTAAATACAGTAACTTCCGAGAAATGTGCAAGAAGCACTGTTAATTATCAAGGCAGGACAAAAATAAAGAATATTTTTTGTATTAAAATACAGGAAAGACTCAGTAGGGAAACAAGAGTAGGTCAAAAAATAGTCTTGCTTATTGTGAATAATATTGACACAACCTATGAGGAAAACTACAATTTTTCATTTTGGTTTACTGAGGCTGAGAGTTTCAGTGCATGTGTTACAGAAACCTTTTTGCCTTAAGTGATTTAATAACATTTTATTTTAGAGTCAAATTACATTATTGTAACCATGTGATCTGGTTACTTCTTAAATGGAGATTTAAGAACCTTACCTCTTTGAAAATGCTGGCTGGCTAACTTAAAGTAAAGATGAGATTTGCTAATAATGAAGACAAACAGAAAGAAAAAGGATGCGAGGAATTACCTCTTCCACAGGTAACACTGCAGGCTGTCCAGTCTCCATACTGCCAAAAATACTCTAGCTCTCCAATCTCATTCTCATTACTTTCTTCTTTTCGTACAGTATATTCATACTTGATTCCAGGGTTAGTTTCTTGAAAAAGTAGCTGGGAAAGGAGTGTGGTTTATTTAATTACTTATAATTTTAATAATCTACTGGCCCAAATCTTTCAAAACATGAAAATAGAAGAATCAGTGCGGTTTAGAGCAGCCCATTTTGGAGCCTACTACCAGTTCAGGAAAGCAGAATTTCCATTTGTGTGCTGACAGGAGCATATGAGTTCCTTTCTAAGAAACTGTTGTTTGCCATGCGCTTTCACAAGCATAGGTGAGAGTAAGTGGGTCAACATAACTGGTATCCTTCTGACAGTAAGAAAAGATAATGTGAAATCCATCCAAGGGACTGCCAAATGTGCTACTGATTAAGAGCTACTGCCTATCATCATTACAAATTATAATGTCCCTACCCTTGGGAAACAACTGTTACAAAACAATCAGTAGGTTAGAAAATTACAGACTTTATTCAGACACTGCTTTAGTATTATTTACTTAGCTTTTCTGGATTAAGAAGGAAAATTCCAACTGAGAAAAGGCACTCAGGAAATTAGCTGGTGAGACGGAGGAAAGAAAAATATCATCATGTCACAAAAGACTTCAGCTATGTACACTTCTACTCTTCCTCCTAAATGCACATTAGATGTGCCTTCTCACCAGACATGCAAAATGTAAAAGTGGATCCCATCAAACCATAATACTTCTTTTAATTGCATAGCAGATACACAGGCACGCAAGACAGGAAATATACATTCAGGGAACAAATGGGCAATTTATTTGCAGAATTAATAGAAAACAACTACATTTAAGTTAGAATCTCTAAGCAACATAAAAGAAACAAAAGGGAGCAACCTCAGTGGATGCTAAATTGATCCATGTCACTTTATTAATCCAACTGATGTAGTATACAATCCATCTACCTAATGCTGGATTTTCTTCCTCAGTGTAAAGTGCCATAACTGCCAGCCTTCCCTAGCTCACAGTTTTTGTTCACAACCTGACATCAGCTTCCTTTTTGTGATAGTTACCTTTCATCTGGGTCTGGTTCACACCACAGTGTTCTGTTGTTCTCAGATGGCACAAGAGGCAAATGAAGTCTGGGCAAAGGACTGACCGGCTGGCACTATTTCAGCCAGTAATAATATTAATCCCCTGGTGGCATTATCCCTAGCCTAGTGGCAGCACTGGATTAAACCAGCCCTTAGTAGTCATCAGCCCATGACACTGGACATCTGTTTTTGGCCAGGATGAACAAGCATCTTAAGCAAGGTGTTTATTTCTCTCCAAAACAGCTAAGCTAATTTTTGCCAGTCAGCATGCTGATACAGTGGTTTATATACATATTTTTTCAGACTCAGTTTCAGAGCCCCAGCACACTCTGCTGCCACTCAAACCCAGCAAGTTCTGCTAAAGATCCCCTATTTACCTGAATCCATATTGATTCATTAGTGGGTCCTGGAGCAGTCAGATTTTCTAGATCCCCGGTTCTGTCATACTGAAATATCGTGCCTGCCACTTTGTATTCACCATTCCACTGGATGATAAAGCCTCCATTCAGGTAATATTTTTCTGGGTCTTTGCTTCGCACAGCAAGGAAATTTCCTGCTTCTGCAACTTCCATGACTTTGATTCCCCTTGCACCTTTTGGAATTAGCCCAATATCAACATACCCTAAGAGACAAGAAATATACATGGAGGTGAACAACCAGAAAAAAAATCTTGCGTTTTACTTCTGTACAAGAGCATTAAAACATCTCTTTTTCTTGAAAACGTATAGAAATGTGCTTGTATTTCAGTTCATTAAAAGTTTAATGTTCCAAGCCAGTGGTTCCAAGTTCCAGTGTCAGTCAAGGAATACAAACACAAACATTGTGCCTAGGTAACGACGGTGGCATTTAGAAAGAATATGGAGGTGAATGCTTTTCTGAGCTGCATTAGGGAAATCTGCTCTACACCGTTAACCTCTAGACATTAACTTCAATGTCTCCATAACCAGATACAAGGCCTCTGGTATAGTGCAATGTCAGAAATCTGTAGAAATGTCAGACAGTCCCAGAAGTTAAGCCTGTTGTGGGAAAGGACTTCTCAATTTGCAATTAAGTTTTAATCTGTAAAATACAGGTATATACATAATTCCACGTATCTTCTCTCAAGTAATTTAATTTCTTCATGCTTGTTTTCCATAGACAGACTAAAATATTCTGAACATTATTAAAATGCTTCAAATTACTACGATCAGTCAAACATATTTTTATAAACTACCGATTTTCATAAGGAATTTCAACAGCTCTTCATGTTCAGGTTATCTATAAAGAGATTTTGTGTCTGTTAAGATTTAACCCAGAGAATCTATTATAGAATTTTGTTTGCACCACAGGCAGTTTATGACATCAGTCTCTGTGCTTCTCACCTTAAAGGGAACTGCTATTGCTACTGCTACAGAACTGTAAAAATAGGAAGTTCACATCGAAATGTGAACACAAAATCGGATTGCTTTCTTTCTACTGCTCCTGACTGGGCCTTACAAATTGGATAGATAACAGCTCTGCAATCAGGTGCCCTGTGGGCATGAGCTGCTGCTTGTGCTGGTGACATCAAGACTGGGACATATATGATTCTGCATTCTCATCACACACTGCTGAGGTCATTAATTAAATTCTGAGACTCACATTCCATTCACACTTCTTGTGAAATAAGCTTACCACCTCTGATTAGTCACTCACATGTGTGAGATGAAACCATTGGGATACTAAGCAATCTTCAGCACCAATGCTTTCCACCTACCAGAAGTAGTTACATGCTGTACAACAACCTGCTGTCATTAATAAGTGCCACACAGTCTTTAATATCTAAGCTCTCTTTGCAGATCTTTTGTGGGGTGATGAAGTTTTGGCTGTAATGTCATATGTCTAATTCAGACCCTTTCTCATTATATTAATGATTTTTAATTACATATCTCTATATATATATATTTAGAACTACTAATGTACATGAGGGAGATTTTTCTGAATGTTTTCAAGGTTCCAAGGCTGTGTAAATTCAGATTTTTCAGTCTTCCATAAAAGAAGGGAATAACAAAACCTGGACAATTACTGAATAACTTCTTTCATAGGAATCAGTGGCCTATGTCTATTTTAAGTAACCATGGATTAACAATTCTCCCAATTCATTCAGTATGGAGAAGAAGTGTTACAAACACAGTGTGTGATCATGTAACTAAATATCTGATTAGATGACATACTCACAGTGGGCCAAATTAACACAGCATGGAAAATCTTAATTGTGTCATGTCCTGAAAGCTAGGCTTTGCAATGTTGGTGTCCTTTTCCTGTAGTGTCTTGGGGTTTTTTTTATCAGATGTAATTAAAGTAACATTTAAAAAACCCCACTAAGTTAAAAACCAGTAAGACATAATTTTTTGTTGTAACATAAAAATCTGTATCCTATTAAGTTTTTGCATAATTATTTTGTCTGAATTACCTGCTGTTGTTGTTAAACCTGATTTTAAATATATTCCAACAGCATGGTGATAAATGTAACCACTTTGCCAATGTATCACACCCCCTCCTCCCTGGCCCTAATTACCCCATAAACTCACACTAATTCCCAATCAATGTTACCTGCTTTTGAAAGCAAAGCTCACCACAGCAAGCTTTTAAGTTTGTCACTCAACATAATAGATGTTTTGTTTAAAAATGAAATGGATGGTGTTTTTATAATTATTTATGGTTACACAGTTTCATCTGATAAGGATCAAGAGATCTGATTCAGTAAGAGTCACAATGCCAGCTGTCCTTATTAAATTCTAGCACATCCACATTGTGGGTCCTACCACACATTCATGAAATGGCAACTCTCAGATGCTAATCATCTTTCCCCTTTTAACTAAAATTAAATCCATATGTTCCTAACCTGGAAGAGCATACAAAATGAATTTACTCCTGCAAACCTTGTTGTAGGGACAGCTCTACCAGGGCTGAAGAGCTTGTTTCTGTTTTCCCATTGCTGTAAGAGAGGAGTAGCTCCACTCAGGTGGTGATCACAGTGTTGCCAATCCAGCGATCACCCATTATGGCTATTTCTGTTTGTTACAACAGCTTCCATCCTGCTTTTTGCCTCCTCACAGTATAGAGGGGGAGAACTTCAGTGTGCGATGGAAACACGAAAAAAATTACAGTCCAGAGACAGTGTCCTAAAAATGAGGATCCAAGAGATCTCCCAGTCTCTGAGATGCATATTTGCATCATGGCTATGTCCATACTCCACCAGAGGGCTGGGTTCAGGAGCGTACCAGATCCCTCTCTGCACTTTGGTTGTGTGAAAATGAAACAGGAGTAGCAGAGACACAATGGCACAAAACGATTCAATCCCTGCCAGCTTGGTTGGGAGATAATGGGATCAGGATAAAGGTCCACGTTAGAGCTAGTACAACAACAGTTTCCTTGCTTTTGCATCACTTTGCTAAAATTCAGCAGTTCACAGGAGTGACATGCACCTATTCTTGCCTTCTGACAGGCAGTTAGACACCTCCACCCTTACTGTACAATCCCTCATTTCCCACTTTCCAAAAACGTGCATGTTGCAGCCTTTCAACCACAAGAGTTCACCTGAAGCAACCTAAATTGTTTTTAGACTAACCTCCTGAAAACCAGGTACAGACCAAGTATTTGCAAACATTAGTGCCAACAGCTGAGACCATTTGTGTACATCAGACCTCAGATTTGTTTTCCATCCAAAACTCTAATGGAATCCATCACACGATGATGCTGGCATTCCTGCAGCTGTGTTAGGAGCAACTGGATTACTATTCCCATTTTGCATTCACAGAAAAGACAGAATTTTAAAGAATGCACCCAAGTAATAATACAACACAACAGAAGATTGAAGTAATAATAAACATTTTCAAACTTTTATTTCCATATATGACGTGGTAAGACTTAAGCGTAACCTGACCACCCTGTCATGCAGAGAAGGGCTGAATTGTTAAAACTCTTTTCTAGCATTTCATCTCTGACCTGGCACTTTGGTGAAACTGTACACAGAATAAACACTGCTGCAGCACCAGACACAGGAAAGGCCCTGATGGACCTAGGTTCTGAATAAAACTTCAAATGAAACCTTTGATTTTGTATTTCTCTGTGCCATTAAACAAAGAAAAAAACTCTTCAAATCTTCCTTGCTGGAAGCATGCTTTGGTCCAGTCTTGTTACTTATATTGAATTTTAGAGACTGCAGCCTTTGCCATTCTGCCATAAATCTGTACTGCAAGACTGAACAACACAGTACCTGCTAGAGACAAAAAGAAGCCTGATACTGTAAACAAAACTATTTTCCTGTTCTCAGTTTAACACATATGAACATCAGCAAGATTCACACTTTGTCTTACAAGCTGAAGAGTCCACTAACCCCTGCCTTCTGGACACTTTTCTTTGTCTGCAAAGAAGTCAATGCCTGTAGAATGCAAAGAATCTACAGAATCAACCAGTTTTTTACTGAATCTAAAGAAAGCGATTAAATAATTTTACTTAACACTCAGTATCACTCAGTACTATTTGCCAGTGAGGCTTATGGAATCTTCGGGCAATGGAAAACTAAGAGAAGATAAAACAGAAAATCAATTTAAATAAGAGACAGTTATCCTTTCATGTGTTGAAGTGATGGAGCTTCTTAGTAAATCTGTTATTTGAAAATAAACTCCAGCTTATCTGCATTCCTGGAAAACCACATACAGACAAAGGCAGAGTGAAATTTAGAGTACCAGAAGTGAGATATCAGAGGCTGGAGGATTACTGTAGTATCGGAGAAGGAGTTCTAGATTGTCCTTTGTAAGTCTCACAGACATGTACAACCTGCACTGCTGCACAGCTGCATGCCTCTTCACAGCACTTTTCCTGGTGGAATGCAGTGGTGCTTTGGAAGCTGCAGGAGGCAGAGGGGTGGCTCCTGTGAGAAGCTGCTGGAAGCTCCCCCCATTCCAATTTTGGCCCCGCTGGCCCAGGCCAGGCAGGTATGGGAAGCTGGATGTGACTCTGCAAGTAACATACTTAAGAAAGGGGAAACGAAACTGCATAAATATTTAAAAAAACAAAAAAAGACCTGCAGTGCAGAGGAGAGAAAGAGGTGAGAGAGACAAATGCCAGAGAAAAGACACCAAGGTTAGTGATGAAGGAGGGGGAAAGGTGCCTGAGTGGAGATTTCCCTGCAGCCCTTGGTGAGATGGCAGCTGTCCTCCTGAAACCCATCGATGGAGGAGCATGGCAGGGCAATCCCCAAAGTAGGATAAACGCGGATTTGTAGCCCCTGAAATGTGACAGGTGGGCAGATTTGAAGCTGCAGCCCTTGCAGGATCATAGAGAGGGGAAAATGATTTCTTTCTCCTTTTAGATTAAATCAGTTGTTTCTTCCCAAGTTGAGTCTGTCTGGGTTTTGCCCATTAGTGTAACTGGGGAATTAAAACCTCCCTTTCCTTGCCCTGATTACTGAGTCTTTGGGTAGATTTTCTCCTCCCTGTTCCACAGTGGGAGGTGTAGGATGCAGATATCTTCACAGCTCACCTGTGGGATATGGAGTGAAGGAAAGCAAATACAAGTACTCAGTACAGGAAAAAGCCTGAAGTATTAAAAGTGCTTTTCCCCAAAACTTTGGAAAACCGTACCAAATGAGCTGTAAACTATTAGCATGTTATGTTTGTGCAAATTATGAAAACCTCACAAACCCAAAAGCCAGCCAATGCCAAACCCATACTGCAGTTCCTCCCTCCTCACTAGCATGGCAGGAATTATATTCTGGAGATTTTCCATCTCTAGACCAGCCTAATTCTTCAGCCATAGACACTGCTCTAAGCACATTCTTCTTTCCAGTACCTTGTCTTTTCACCTCTTCCCCTTTGATCCTGCTTTCTCATTCAAAGCCCCTTATCCAGGCTGTCTCTTCCAACACCAGTTAATTATCATGGTTCTTTTGCAGTTTTATTCACACACTCCCTCTTTTAGACACTGTGGCATTCATTCATCCCACACAAGGAAACTTAGAGCCTGAATGTCTCACTGCAGTCAATGAAGAAAGACTCAGTCCTCTTTCAGAACACCTAATCTCTACAAAGAGTCACACTTCTCCCCTTTCAAGACAGATACTTCCCACAGAAAAATTTAGAGCAACCAGAACTGCAAAATTCTGCATCAGGAAGAGGTGGCACATGGTCAGCACAGCCAGTGGTATCAGTGGCATGACACCTGCAAATGAACTTACTCCAGCACTTTCTTGGTGCTTAACACTGTCCAG
The DNA here is from genome assembly GCA_038090715.1 of Florisuga fusca. Lineage (NCBI taxonomy): Eukaryota > Metazoa > Chordata > Aves > Apodiformes > Trochilidae > Florisuga > Florisuga fusca. The sequence continues at coordinate 8,349,152 of JAAWXA010000034.1, read as the reverse complement.
AGATGTGGTGTCCTCCAGAAGGTGGTAAATCATATTCATTTTGTACTATTTTGGGTTATATTAGTATTACCTGCGTAACTTGCATAGGGCATGTTGGTTTTTGACACTATTTTTGAGACAAGGTGAACTTAAAAGGCATAGACCACAGATGTTTTCTAGCAGAAGCATGATTCACTGTGAAACACTAGTTTACAATTTCCTACTCAGATCAATCACTTGTTTTGCAATGAGAAGCACTTGAATCCTTTTTTATGCAGAGAAATTACTTCACAAACTGGTGAGTTTAATAAAAGAGTTCCTTTTACCAAATCCTTCACTTTGATTAAATGTCATCTTCACTGTATGACAAGCAGAGCCATCTCCCAGGCAAACTCCACACTGGTCTTCAGTGGCGTTGGAATTTATTTCATAATCGCAGCCAACAGCCTAGAAGGAAAAATAATGTGCAGAATAAATGTGGCCTCAACAATGAAATCCATGCAGATTGTGTATCACTGCCTTCACTGTACTTTGCTCTTCTGAGAATCAACTTTGTGGTAGAGAATATATCCTATATAAACAAAGTAATAGTAGAGATTGTTATTTTCGTAAAACTCGTGTTTACATGAAGATGAAAAATAAACAAGCAACAAACCACCACCATGTCATGAAACATACAGTGGCAAGCAGTTATTTAGGATAGAAACATGCCACACAAAAGGCTTCAACCTCTTGCTAATACATCTAGGATTTTTGTTTGTTTTCTTTTGTTGTGGATTCTTAGGAATAAAATGCATTAACAGAACTGAAATTTCTGTGTCAGCTTTTTTTGGTCATCGGAGAGTCCAGAATCTCTACTGCAGTCAAACGCTCTAGCAAAGAGAAACCCTTCAGAAGGTATAGAGTTTTATACTTGCAACAGCTGCTTCTACTGCTTGCCAGCAAAAGGGGAATGGGCTAAGATACAGTTCTGGTACAGACTGATTTTCCAGACTGATGTTTTTTTAGAGAAAGGGAGAAACTGAGAGAAAAATGTTATTCATACTGAGTCAGGACAGGACTTGCTCAACTCAAAACTTCTGTGCACTAATGCCTTTTAGCTTCAGAAAAATCTTTGGGGTGAATTTGCTTCTCTTTGAAAATTAATAGGTTGCAGAATGCAATCTAATGTCCACACTTAATGGCTATTAGTAAATACCTGGAGGCTTGTGAATTAGATGAATAGCCTGGTGGCATGCAAAGATTTCCTCAGCTGATTTTTCTCAAAATCAAGTTTAAGGTGTGATATCTGACAAATTTCCTAACATCCCCTTGATGCTGAGGTATGAAAATCTGGGTATCTCCTCTTTTCATTTTGATTCTGATCATATTTTATCTTCAGTACATCAGCTACTGTAATCTGCCATAAGCTTCTGACAGGAAAATCCATCTATTAGACTGATCTGGCTCCTGGATTCTCTAATATTTTTCCATCATTTTCAGCTCAAGACACACCTGAACTTATCCTCTATGTGCCAGTGATTTAATGAACAGCTAGAGAAGCTGCAAAAAGGGAAGAAAGGAATGGCCTTATAAGTGAGATTAAGCCATGTCACTTGCATTTTTACAGAGGATTCAAAAAAATCTAATCCATCACTTTACGGCAGCGTTTAGCCAGTGCCTTTGACACCTGTTCCAAAAAGCTTTGCCCAACCAAAAGGTTCTGCAGCAGCCTCAGTTTCCCCCTCCCTTCAGCAAAGGCTACTTTCAAAAAAAGGGAAGATTTTGTAAAGTCTTTCACAGACACATCTTGGCACCCAAGACCATGCCTACCAGCAGTACAGAATGTTACAGAGATAAGCACACATTAAGAAAGTGACTACATTTTTGCCTCCAAGCACGAAGCTATTTGATCAAGGATGTTAAATTGATTTAATGAAGTATTCAAAGTACACAGGTGTGACTGTGATAAGTGCAAGCTGTTTCTTTATCTTTCCAGTACTTCAGATATGACTCTTCACTTGCTATCCTAGATGCACTGCAGTTTACATTTAATAATACCTAAAAATTTAAAGGTGGGGGTGTGTGCCGCTGTTTTCTAGAAGAGATTAATTCTGCAGTATGTTTACTGTACTATCAGTACATTTGTTAATCATCTACACACTGTTAGTAAAGTCATGGTTATAAGGTTATTATTAGGCCTAAAGAGTAGCCACCCTCTCTGGGGAGCCCCAAAAGTTGAAGTTTATTTTCCATCATATCCATATAGGAACTATTAAACAAATGTTGCGGAAAATCTACAAATCAAAGCCTTGGTCTTCGTGTTCTGCTATTATAAAATATTAATGAGTGTTTTACAGCTTCTTTTTTGAAAGTCGTAAGGAAAATTACTTCTATTCAAGCTGTATTATTTTTGCTAAATTAGCATTTCACTGCAGAAAACACATGTGCTTTAAAAGGTTTCTGTATATCTTTATTTACTGTTCATACTTGTCTGAGTGGTCATACCTACAAATAATTTATCTAGTTCAGCCAGTCAATCAGACCTTTGGAAACAAACATCACTGAGCATATTTCCCTCGTGAATACTGTGTAGTGTAAAAATTACCAAATGCTGAACAAATTAGTCCTGAACTACTGCAATGGCACCAGCAAATTTGTCCAGTAGCAGCACAATAGTATCGTCAATTGCCTGCCCCTGGGATGCCAATCAGTGTCTCTCTGTAGGTCATACTCTCTATCAGCTCAGTCAGAATTGGCTCAGATCTTTCCTGCTTGGCCATACATTTCCTTTAGCAACACAAAGGCATGTTGCAATAAAGGGGAATGGCTTTAAACTGGAAGAGGGTAGATTTAGGTTAGACATTAGGAAGAAATTCTTTCCTGTGAGGTTGGTGAGACACTGGCACAGGTTGTCCAAGGAAGCTGTGGATGCCCCATCCCTGGAAGTCTTTGAGGCCAGGTTGGATGGGGCTGGGAGCAACCTGGTCTAGTGGGAAGTGTCCCTGCCCATTCTGGGGGTTGGGGGAGTGAGTGGGGGGTTTGAACTGGATGATCTTTAAGGTTCCTTCCAACCCAAATTCTGCATCCATGGCATAAAAATCTGACATCACTATGACATAAAGAGAATCCCTTCGTCTCTTCTAGTTATAACCACAGAAGCCTGGATTTTGGTTTTCCTCTGGTATTTGAAACATAGTTTGTCTCTAATCAGACATCAGTCTTACCTACATATGCAATAGGATGGGGTACCAGGATCCCCAGGAATGAGGTGATGCACTGCAGAAAACTGTAGCAGGGCAGGCAATCGACTGTCTCACAGTAAATAAAGCCTTAATTTTATTTCCTAGCTCTGGGGTGCTGCTGGTGATACAATGACCTTCATATCAAGCAACTGGGCCTCATTTTACAAGGCCATTAGTGATCATCATAAAATGTATATTCACATGTGTAAGAATAAACAGCTGCAGCAGTCATTAATTTTAATTATATTAACATTAACTTTAATTTCCAGGCCATGTTTTACTTTCCTGTTCCAGTGAATACCCACCATGTGAGGTAAGTCTGAGGGAGCTGGATCTGTTCAGCCCAGAGAGGATGAGACTGAGCAGGGACCTCATCAATGCTTATAAATATCTAAAGGGTGGGTGTCAGGAGGATGGGATCAGACTTTGTCCAGTGGTGTGCAGAGACAGGGCAAGGGGCAGTAGTCACAAATTGGAACACAGGAAGTTCAATGGAAACATAAGCAAGACCTTCTTTACTGTAAGAGTAACAGACTACTGGAACAGGCTGTCCAGAGAGTTGGTGAAGTCTCTGTCTTCAGATATATTCAAAACCTGCCTGGATGTCATCCTGTGCAACCTGCTCTGATAGGGGGTTGGACCAGATGACCTCCAGAGGTCCCTTCCAACCCCTAACATTCTGTGATTCTGTGATCCTGTGAGAATCACATTATTTTTGTCATCCATTAGATTAATTTCTAGACGGTTCCTCTTCACTTTTATTTGCTTCCCTCATTCTTTTGATTCTCCTAATAGGTATATTTTCTATAACTGCTTTAAATAGCTGGCCTCAAAATTCTGCCTAATTTCATGTTAAAAGGGATTTGTTTTATAACCCTCTTATAGATTATAAAACAAGAAAAAAAATCAGCAATGATTAGGCTCTGATTCTTTTGCACACATATGGCCTTGAGCACTCTCTGCCAGTAAAACATGCTGTACTACAGCTACCACTGAGTGTCATATCATGCATATTGCACATTAGCATCCCTCCATGCAGCTCTCTGCCATTACCTCATTCACTGAGAGCCTTTTTTTACACACCTAAGACTATCTTTATTTCTGGTCCCAGCAGACAGTGCAGAGGTAGAAATGATGACGTTTATTGCCTGGTTGCATTACAGGGAGGAGAAACAATTTCCTTCCTGCTGCTCAGTGACTAAAGGGAAAACAGCCAGAGATTTTGCCACTTCCAGAGGGACAGACTTTTGTGTCAGATTGGCAGCGGGGATCAGATACAAAAAGTCCTTGCTGGCACTGTAGGGTACAGCCTGGATGTACTACTGCATAAATATCAAAGTTACACGGATGCTACATTGTGCTTTTAAGTTCTTCCTTCCATTAGTCTCCCCACTGGTCTCCAAATAAAGAATCATATTTGTGCCATGTTGGCCATGACATTGCCTTGAACTGGGAGAAATATCTCCTGATATAGCCTCAATTTCTCTTAAAATTTGTCTAGAAGAGTCTGTCTCAATGTCCTGTTGGGCTACTGGTGGGGAGAAAAAATTGAACCATAGTGAGAAGGGGTAAAAAGAGTACAAAAAAAATCTTAGATCTTCTTAGATGAAGAATGGATTACATATCTCAGCAAGAGGAAAAAGAAACAAAACACTTTCCTCCCTAGTACTACACGGCTGTTTATCTCTTGAATACATTCTTAGTCTCTCAACATAACAATTATGAGTTGCTACAGAGAACAGCTCACAGATTTGCATAACTGAAGGTCATTTATGGATATTAAATTCTGTGCAGGAGCTGAATGTCTGGTAGAGATGTCAGCTTCCACTCCCTCAGTAGCTGCATGCTCTCAGCGTGTACACCATGTAAGCCTTTACTTTTAGATGATGCCATGGCTTTTACTTGACCAATCCTCAGTCATGTACATACCACATCTCCCTCTACTCTGGTGGCAGTATCTTTGCTGAGTAACTTGGGGGGGAGGAGGCAACTGACTGCTCTACTTAAAGAATTCAAAGTGCACTTGTGATGTATAATTTAAAACACAGGAAGATAGGGTATGTGTTTTAAAGATCTTCTAAATAAAGATCTTCTTTCTAAAAGCATGATATTCAAAGGATGAGTGTGGAGGAATATATTTAAATAGCACACCAGTCATAGTATAACTCAATGATTTTATATTAGATTATAGACAGATCTTGTTGATTCCCTCTGCTCAAAGCTCTTAAAAGCCAGACATCAAGACAGGAGGAGATCTTAGAAGGTACCTGAATGAAGACCAGGCTAGGCGCAAATAAAATAAACATGAACCACAGAAAGGAACATGATTTTGCAAAGGGATGAAACAGATTATATGGGGTTCCATTCAGCAGAATTATCTTTGCCTCAAACAACCGTTGGCAAGTGGAATGTTGGATATTGGTCTTCTGATGAACACAAAGACTGGAGTGTCAGAGGAGGGGTCAGTGAGCTGCTTCCTGCAGAGCTGCTAACTAAGGGCTATCCCCAGACAATAGCATCCGGTGTGCTTACAATGTGGGCAGAGATGTTGAAGAAGCAACATTCCTGAAGTTTGGAGCCACAGGGAAACTCCAGGAACAAATAAGGAACATTGATGTGTTCATTCTCTGCCAGCTAGGATCAGACTGCTGGCCAGCCTAGGACTGGCGCAGATCCCTAGGAAGAAGGATTGTCATGAGGGCACAGGATCCTTGGGATACTCTTAACTCTCCTTTTCTCTCCCTCTCTCCAGACTTGCCAGATCTTCACCAGGTCACTTCATATTGCTTTTGCTATTTGCTGTCCACCAAACAAAATTTTCTATTAGCACTCAACCCTTCATGGTTCTTGCAGGATCTGAATTAAAAGTTATATTGACCACAGGGTGGATAGTAACATGATTTCTTGAAGACCCTTCTAGTTGTCTTTGTATATGATTCAATAACTTCAGACATAAAATGCCAAGCTCCCTAGAGTAAGCTAACATAGTTTTCACAAGACACCAAGTCCTGCTTTTGTTTTCCAAAGTTGTTAAAACCAAAAAAGCTAACAGGCTTCAGGGGGCATAAGATGGAAATCCCTGTTTGAAGAAATAAATCGTACCTGTAAATATGTCTCCTACAAGTAGATAGGTAAGAAATTCATTTAAACTAATATTAAGGCTGGCTGTTACTGATACACACCTTCAAATGCCACATGAACATGCATCATCCTGTAAACTTAGTATCAACATGCAGGATATGCAGAAAACTTTATAATTATTCTTCAATGTACAGAACATTATTGAATCAGGTACCCTGTGCATGCCTGTTATCTCACTGTACAGTGCTATTCAATTCACTATTGTAAACTGAAGTAATTGTTACTGCTTTCAAGTGCAAATGTCTGATCCTACTACCAGTTAGTTCAGATGTGTTATGTTAATCAATGTGTTATGTTAAACTGTATTTTCTTATAAAAAAGACAGTAGTGATACCAGTTACAACACTAAGCCAGAATACTTCAGGAAAACATCAGAAACAGATTTTCTTAAATTGATGTTTTAAATAACAGAAGTAGAAAGGAGTTGCATGGTACCAGAAGCAATTATTAGTCCATCCAATGGATTTGCTAGAAAGGATGGAAATCACTCTTAAATCTACTTGGAAAAGCAGTTTCTGTTAACTTGTTTCCACAATAATTTAAAATGTGGTTAAATAGGAGTACTTGGGCTCAATCTTTCAAAAATTTGTTTTAACATTTTCCTATAGCTTTCTAATAAAGTGTAGAGAAAGAAACATGCAAACATACCCAATACCTTACACATGCCATTAATACATGTATCTCGGCTGTGCCTTCCTTCAAAGCAAGGAGTACCATCAGTGACTGCATCAAGCATCTTCTCTGAAAAATGTCCATTTATAGGGCGACAGTGAAGCTCACAGGGGTTTGCTGAAAGGAAAAAAAGCCACTTGCTCAGCAAATACTTCAGCAGGACATTGAACTGTAATGCATGGAGGATGACAGCATGTCTTTACAGCATCATCAACTCACTTCCCCTGGCAGCTGCTGTAAAATATGGCCTAATTAGAAGCAATTAGCATAAACTGGGCTGCTATGGTTAACTCTGTTGCTAGCAGAGTGATAATGACACTGTGGACTTCTAGGAAGCAGCTGAAGGCTGGTGCCTCCATGCTCTCCAGTGCTTGTATGTTAGCAGACAGCTGGCTGAGTCAAGCAGTAATGAGGTTCTCAGCTGTGATGGAGAAAGAAGTGGGAAACTAAGGGAGGAGAATGTCACTAGCAAGGGGAAAGGAGGAATCTGGGCTAAGATTGCAAAGGACACTGACAAGCAACAATCTCCACCAGCTGATGACGAGGTGATTTCTGAGGTAATTTAGAAACACAGCTCATCACTGCTGTGGGCTTCTCCCAGGCAGCAGTCAAATGGTTGCTTCTGATCTTCTGCCTGTCAGTAGAGTGTCACATCACTGCTTTTTTTCAGCTATCTGCTGGCACTTAAAATTTTATTTCAAACACTGGGCTGAAGAAGTGGTGATAATACTGGTGGGTCTGACAGACTGAGGCTGTTCTTGAGCAGATATCCACAGAAGCGAAAGGGAAGAGAAAAGCTGCAGAAAAAGAAATCTGAGGGTCTCTGAAATAAGTTTTTCTACAATAGACCAGCGTTAACCTAATTTACTTATCAAGTAAGAAAAGCCAAAGACACACTGCTCTGCCTCACAGAAACTGCCCCTCAGTTGGGAAATTTTGAAAGACTTCAGAGAGTCAAAAGACGCAAGTTTGATAAATAAGTTTCATACATGGAAAATGAGTTAGAATTGAAACCAGGATCAAATCAAAAGCAGATATAATCCCTCCCCTTATGTCACTCCCTGGAAATCCTCCAGCAGAGCCAGAACTATCTGACAAAACAAAAGAGAACAAACAAAAAAACTCACCCACCATCATATCAATGAGGGACAGCAACAGCAGACCTGTCTTGTGATTTTTGTCTATTCCAAGACCTCAGTCTGTCCAGATGCTAAAGCAATTTGCTTATATTCAGTAAGCTGAAATGCTCTGCTGAGCAAAGCCGTGGGCCTTAAAACTACCAGTCAGGCAGGACTTCGAGGCACCATTATTAAGGCATTTTAATACAATCTCCATGTGCGCTGCAGAGGTGATAATTTCATCCTGTGCCTTACAAAGCTGACAAAAGCCACTCTCTGGGTCTCAGAGAAATGCAGCATAACTTTATATCTTCTACATCCTAGCTAATTTCTTTCTCTCTCTTCCTCCCTCTCCTTCTTTGTTGACCTGGTTTGTGTCATACAAATAACTGTGTTTAAAATTGGGTCAATCTCTAAAAGTGAGAGAAATTCCAATTTTTGATAATGCAAGGCAGCTAAATTATTTCCTGCTAAGGGGTTTATTTTGAAGGGGGAAATTAGCATTCATTGCTTTAGTTTGTACAGCACCAACACATACATAGCATTACGAAAGGCACAAAAGTGACAGCAGCTTTTGTCCCCAAAGTACTTGCAGCTCAAAGACTGAATCCTACACAGCCTGAGCTTCAAAACTATGCATCTCATTGATATAAACAGGTAGTGTGCAAAACTGGGATCCAAGAACGCTAAATGATTTCCATTTGGCAGTAGAGCTAAAATGGCATCTTAGAACTGATAATCCTGTGCTTGTGGCTTCTTAAACAAAGATGCCTTTGTAAAGGGCAATAGAGTGATTAGAGGCAGAGGACACTCACAGATTGAGGCAAAATTCAACATGATGTGAGTCATGTTTAAGAATGTCCATGGAGATGGAGCTACAAAAGGGTCTCAGGCAAGCACACAAAGTTTGTAATCATTATGAGCCTGCAGCCCACTTGTGAAAACTGCCAGCCACAACATCCATCAGTTGTTCTGATAAGAGCTGTCATGGTAAGTGATACAAAGTAATTTTTCTTCCATCTGCAGAAATCTTTTTCTGGCCATCTGGCTAATTTGATTACTTAGTGCTCTGATTTTGTTTCACCTTGTTTACCTTCACAATGCACCATTTTTTAAACACAAAGCAAAGTACCCTTATGGAAAGGAGAATCCTAGAATTCCAGCTAGTCTGTTATCTGCTGGGAATCAATCCTGCTGGACACAGACTGGCAGTCTGAAAATGAAAACGACAAAGCCATTTCAGCTTTCACATTGTTGGTAATTAAATACGTAGAGCAGCAGTTTGATATTGGTGCCCCATCCAAGCTGTGTTGACATAATAAGCAAGATGGTATTAAATTTCTTTTCAGAAGTCACTGAAGAAGAAAACATAGTGCTGTCATAACTATGATAGTTGAAGCATATAACTCAGACAATGTTTGTAAAGGTAATTCTCTTACTAAGCCAAACTAAAAAGTAAAAATAAGTAACAATGTTATTTTCAGACTTGCAAAGATTTGTGATTCAAAGAAGGGCTTTCTAGGCATAAATGTTCTCATGGTTTTGCTAACTTTCCTAATTGATTTAAAATCCCTACTTGTATCCACAGATTTTGTACTACTTCTCTTCCTATGAGTTTTCTACTGAGCTCTACTGTAAATAAGAGGATATTACTCACTCCCCACAAACTCAGTCCCACCCAACACTAATACCCCTGCCACCATTCTTCAAGTTATTTGAATAGTTCATCTGCACAGAAGGGTAGTTAGGGCACCACTGAGGAAACTATCCTAGCACTGTATTAGCCAGTAATTATTTACTTCTCTGTAACTTTTTTTTTTCTTAACAGCTGAGGTCAGGGCCTTCACAAAAGATCAGAAGTCCATTATTCTAGGACACTAAACTAACCTTAGCAGGATCAGCTGCTGTCCTCAAAAAGCTGAACATTTTAACACAAAAATGACACAGACATAGAAAGTACTTTTATCTCCTGTTTTCAGATTGAGAACTGACAAACAAGGAAAAGAAATAAATTTCCTGAAATGATGGAAGAACTTGGAAGCAAAGACTGGCATTGAACTTTCTAGATCTTATTTCAGTCCTGAGAATTTAAATGAAATAAACTGAGATCAATATGAGCACTATGTTTGCCACTTCAGTCAATCTGATTAATTTATCATTCACAAGACTTTAAGGCTATCATCTTATGTAACTTTTATAGGCCAAAATATACAAAAATTCTTGCAGTCAAACATTTGTGTGCAATACTAGATCCACTCTGGGAACTCTCATTAATGACCGTGCTCACACGATTCTTTTTCAGCAAAAGTACACTGAAGTCCCACTTACACAGAGCTGATTTCTGCTTGAGCTGCTTACCCATCCTTCCACACTGAAGTAGGATCTGAGCTACTTAGATTGCTCCTGCTTAGACTGTATTTATATCTACAATGACAGTATTAATTCCTCAATCCCTCTAGGTGACCTGCTGTAATTTCTAACCACCCATACAGCAGTAAAGATTGCTTAATGTGCAACCTTAAGTTCCCTTGAGCTGTTCTTTCTGTTTCTGCCTGTCCTGCCTTCCACAGAAAGAAAACACTGCTGGATCTGGCCCTCTCTGGGGATGCAATGGCATGGGTGGGAAGCTGCAGCACGAAGCACAGTGACAGATAACCTGATGCCAAATCCAAGTTTGAAAGCAGAAGAGCTACATGCAGATGCAACCAACACAGGGTCCTGCTTTTCAAGGTCACTTAACAAGGGCACAGAACTTCCCGGACCTTGACAGCTTCTTCAACAAGTACAAGCCTGCATGGAGCCATGCAGTCTTGTTGGTGTATCTGATAGCTCAGATATATGCATGCTATGTTTCCTTAGAAACTCCCTCCAGGTATGTGACATTCAGCTCACTCCATCTGCTTTTGTCTAGAGCAAAACTTGCTTTTCTCAACCTTTCCCATGAACTATATTTTCCAAATCATTTGACTTCCATTTTGCTCTCCTGGAAACCTCCTTCAGTTTGGCTGCATCCTTCTGGCAGTGTGTTGCTCCCAGCTGCCCATGAGATTTTAGCTCAGGTGCGACAAACTCCCAGCAACCTAGAAAAATTACATTCTGCCCATATCCTACATCAAGATTATGCTCCTTATTTGAACAAATGTGAGTTCTCTAATATAGAAGAATCCCAGATATAATGGAATCACAAGCCACAGAGCTCCCTTAAGTGCTTATTGACTTGAAACCAGAATGGGACGGAGGAAACAAGTCACCAAAGTTAAGTTAAAATCCAAAATTTCAGGTGTGTGATTTACACTGTAGGAGTTCAAATATACCAAGTGCCAGCAGAACATGAAGATAACTAGGAACGAACATAGTCCTTTACTGTTCTAAATTTTCAGCCCTCACAACTGACTCCCATAAACTGACATGCAGGAAGGATCCCGCTTAACCTGACGAGAAGGATGCGATTAAAGTGTCTGCCAGCAGAAGATAAGCCTTCAATATTTCAGTATTTCTACATCACAAGGAAGAAAAGAGGTGTGCCTATTCAAACCCTCACTTCTTGAGAACTCAGATTTAGATGTGGAAATCCAAAACAAAGAAAATTAGAAAAGACAATTACCAAGAACAGACAAAATGGGGAAAAAAGATGAGGTGAAGCTAATTTAGCACTTTAACCAAGCCTTGAACTTCAAAACTAAGTTTTATTTCAAAGCAGTAGCAGCAGAAACATTATCTCATGCTGTCAGCACACCACTGTAAATGTATCAGTACAGATCTTACTTGCTACACAGACATATTATGGAAAAAATAGGAAATCTATAACACTTCAGCAACATAACCCCTATCTGCTAGTACATGAGATGATCCTGGCACTGACTGAGAAAAGAAAGGTATTTGTTTGACTCAGTGAAGGACTCACACTTACCACATGGAAGTTAAGCCCTGAGAAGCTAACCAGTTCTGATAAATGTAATTTGTCAAAAGATACGAAATAAATAAACGTAGGGTCACAGCCTGACTGCAACAGAAGTAGATTAGCACCAAAGTTTGACTAAAGTGTCTAAGGATGGGCCCTGGGTCATGAGAACAATTCAGAAAATATCCTGATCAGAGCTGCTAGATGCTTTAGCCACTCTTGAAATTGAAAGTTCCCTTCACATTGGAGTTCTAGGATTACTCAGGTGCTCCACCTTGAGCCCATGGGTTTCTGTGCTCCAGGGAAAATCCACAACAGGACTATGCAGGTTCCCTAAGGGGCTCAAACTCACTTAAAACAGAAGAGAAAAATCTCAGTTGGAACCTTTCAAGGTTATAGTTTTCCTAGGTAACTGTGAGATGTCATGCACTGCCTTTCTGCTGAGTTGCTTGTTAAAAATTCTTGTTGCATCTCACCTTATATTAAATCGTAAGCTATTCAAAGACAAGTCTTTGTCCTCTTGTGAGGATACAATTTGCACAACAGGACAGGACGTAACAACAAGTGTTTAATTATGTGGTGCTCATTAGAACTGGCTTATGTAAGCCATGAATTAGAGCCAGGAGAGAGAACTGTGACCATTTAGATCATTTACTGTTATTCCAGCAGGATGAAGAAACACAGGATGTCTAAAATGTCACAGAATATTTAGCTCAATATTTCATCTCCTCAGCTAAACGCTTCACACAAAAAAATTTTAAGTGTACTAAGGGTTGGAGAAAGCTTAATGATATTTGCTTTTCTCCTTATATCCTTATATCCCATGTACATCGTGGGACGATTTAAAATTCCTGATAATAAAACACAAGCCAAAACATTCTTGGCAGCAAAATGAAGTATAAACAGAGTGCTGTGAAAACTCAAAATCAAGACTGTACCATATAAGGGGAAAAGTAAGGGAAGCTGGTGTACACTGACAAAGGTTGGTGAACACATGGTGGATGTGGTGTTTAAGTCTGAGAGCCCTGAAACTTCAGCTCTTTTTGTGTGGGGCTTACAAGATGCTATTGTTTTGCAGGTTTTTTTAGATTTGTTTGGGTCAAACATTCACAAGAAAGGCTCAAACTGTCCACCTTGCAGGAAAAGCAGTTTCATCAGTCTATTTGAAGCTATTTTGGCCAGAATACCTTCAGCAGCCAACAGAAGGCGAAAGAAAATTTGAAACTGAGAAGGGATGAAAACTCTTGGAAGCATCTCAGTGCAGCAGATAACTCTGAACAAAACTGGAAGTAGTGTGCCCATGATAGCCATCTACCTTCAGTCACAATGATGATGTCAGATGAGGGATCAGCAAAGGATTTGGCTAAATCCCTGCCTAGATGAGTGTTTCCAGGAGAGCCTGCCTATCTGAGGAAGTCAGGATTTTTGTATGTTAGAGTTTAGCAGCAACAGAACACTTAAAACGCTGTTAATGGAATTTAAGAATGAAGTTGCAAACATTGAGGAGCTCACAGATCACAGAGGAGAATTCTAATACTAGACTGAAATTCTGGCTGATAAGAATAAGAGTGAAAACAGTCCAAAAACTTTTTAAGCTACAGAAAAATATTTACTTGGTATTTGAAGGACTTTGTGAAAAGGTCAATGATACCCAGGATGTTCCAAATGAAATACATTAGAATCAACAAACCAGCATTTTAAAGGTAAGAAGTTTGCCTGTAAAGATCGAAACAGCTCTATTTGAAATATTGCATGGATGCACCACTGCCCTGCCTTCCAGTGTGCAGGAAGCATTTGATTCATGATTCTTAATGCCCTTAAAAGGCAGACTGTCTGCAACAAATGCACATTCAGAACTACTGGTTCTGTAACACTGACCTAGCAGTGTGCAAGAGAGGGCATGAACAGAACACGGCTGTACCTTTCAGTGCTACACTGGAGGAACAGAGTGGACTGGAATCCCAACCACATCTACAGGCAACTGCAGAAAATGGTTTGTGATTTTACTCTGTCTAAGCATTAGGCTGTTAGCATTTAGCATGGTTTGTTTAACTGTGAGCCTTTCTGAAAACGTCTTCTCCTATCAACTACATTGTCTTTCATCAGAAATTTTCCTGGAAGCCTCTCTGCTCCAGCTACATTTTCTATGGTGTATTTGTTAGATGAAATTATAACAGTAGCTTAAATTTAGGAAACCTACTTGTAACTGCCAATAATTGTGAAAATGTAATGAACATACTGAAAAATAGCCCTTGGCAAGCAAAAATGGAAGTTGAATCTTAAGCTTCATTACTCTCTCACCAATTGATTTTTTCATTAAAAAACCATATTGCTAGTTCCTACTGGACAATCTGCTCTTTACATTTATGCATATACAAAGAAGCAAACTGCAGGGTAGTAACTAACTCCTGTGTTCTGTAACTGTTACAATGCAAGTCGTAAGGCAGAGCATCAGTACTGTCCCTACAATACAAAGCAGTACAATACTGACCCTGTTGAGGTATTACAGCCTCATTGTAGTGCCAGGTACACTTAGCATCCAGATGTGAGTTTGGGAGTTTGGGAGTAGTAAAGCCATGTTTGTGCAGCAGAAGAGCTCTACCTACTGAGTGTAGTGATGCCTGCAGGCTCAAATATGCAGCTCTACTCTACTGTACTTTTACTGTATAGAGGAGAACTGTTGCCATTATGTACAGTGGTTACACAAAAGGCACACCTGCATACGGAGGCACACCAGATTTTTCTCTCTCATTAATTAAAAAGACTTACAATTCAGTAACTTGCCCTCACAGAGGTTTCTCACAGGTCTGTGAATTTTACCTTTTATACAAGATATTAAAAGACTGTAGTTTCATACCTGTATTGTAAACAGGAACCCAGTGGTAGAATTCATTCTGGTAGGGAACAGTATCAAATTCACTGCACTGCATCTGACGGAAGGTTGGCAAGCCTTTGCGACAGGGGATAATGTTACACATGCGATAGCGCTTCCTTTCTCCAGTGCAGTAATCTCCTCCAAACTGTGGTCTAGGAAAGGAATATTGAGGTTGGAATGTGAGATCCTGGGTAAAACACAGTTTTAGAACATCCATGTCTTGCAGGTTCCAGGGGGATAACAAGGTATATTCTGAAGAGTAGAGATATTGTTCATATGCTCCAGTACCCAAACACGTCAGAACGGAACACAGAATGCTAGACAAAGCCTGTGTTCCACAGAAGTACTCCGTACACTGCCTGGCTGAGTTCACAACAGATTATCTTATCATATGAACTCCTTCAAAAACCCATTATTTTTCAGACTATTTGATAGTCCTTCTAGAAAAGCCAAGTGATTTCTGCTGTTAGGCACCCTCTTAGTGACTTCTGAAAATGAGACATAGCCTCTTCATGAACTCAAATACCTATTAGAAAATTCTGCCTTTCATATTCTGTACCTTTCAACTCATGTGCCTGAAGCTAATGACTAGAACAAAACAGGAAAGGTGAGTCTTAATTTCACCCAGGAACAGACTGTTACCTGTTGTTCTCCACCGGCATTTGAGGACATTTATTTATGCACGGTTTTATTATTAAAGCAACATTTTTATTAGTTCTGCAAAGCCTGAATACTGAACCACACAATTTAAAAATTTATTTTGTGTAGAAATAAGCTCCACAGAGGGTAAAGATTAAAGAATGAGATGATGGTTGTAAAAGGTGAGCCAATTGAAATTCATACAGGCATGCTTATCTGGGAAGGAGAGGTGTTCACTGTCTGTCTTGCTGTAGCACCTGTTGATAACAGTCTCTCACACATTCCAATTCTGTAAGTACTTCAAAGATCTTGAATAAAAGGTAGGGAAAGATTGTGCACTCATCTTACTCTGGATTATCACATGGTCTCTCTGCACTCTGCACTCCTGCCCCACATGTCCTTGTGCAATGGGACCAGGATGACCAAACACCCCATCCGCCATGGATCGCTTCGGGAGTCTTGCCTACTGTAATGCATTCACCAGAGAAGCACCACTGAAGAGAGAACAGAAAGGATAAACAAGTTAAGGAAGCTTGTCACAGGAAAACGTTATGGTGAATTATTTGTTATTTCAGTTCCTGAAGGTCAAAAACTTAAGTGGAAATGTAAATGGAGATGTCACCGCATGCCCCTCCTTCACACTGGACAGTGGCAGAACTGCTCATGGTTCCTCAGCTGCCCTCCTGCAGGCAGTGCAGCTCACAGGCAGAGGGGCTCACAGTCACCTTGTTTTCTCCACACCGAGTTCCATCTGCAGCTGCATCCAGTTTGGAGCGGCAGGAGCCTTTCACTGAGCACCACAGCGTTTGGCAAAGGTTCTGGAAAAGAAAGAAAACTGCAGCAGTCTGAAGCAGAGCTGGACTCTTATGGAAAAGATTTTTAGAAGTCTCTCAGAGTTTTGTATAGCCATTTACAAAGCCTTTTAACGGCTGCACTTCCAGAAACAGATGGTCAGGGTTTTCTGTAAGTTAGGACCCACCCAAGGGGTTCAAATTCAGTCACCCCTCATTAATCTACATGGAGGGACTACTCAACAAATGCAAAATGGTGAATATTTTCTATCAAGTGAATTACCTGAACTATGTAAGTTTAACTATTCTCCTTTTTGGCTGCTCAGCTCACAGCTACACACAGCAAAAATAACTTACAAAGTGTGGGCACTACCAGGAAGATGAAGAGAGTTTATACTACTTTCACTTGACAGGTACTAATGAATACAATGATCATTTTTCCATTACTGTCTGCCCGAAAACACAGTGAAATCAAATATAAGGGAAACTAGCCCAGTGAGTAAAAACAATGTTATGTCTCCAAGTACATTAGCCAGGTTAATAATCATGGGTGTCCCAAAACTGGATGAGGAAAGAGATCAAAGCACAGCTGTCTTAAAACATCATCCAAGCAGACAGCAAAAGAGTGATCTAAAAGCAGTCCAGGCAGTCCAGGCGAAATGGCAGAGAAGAAAGTCTTGAGGGCTGGGCAGAGTGAGGGCTGGGCAGAGTAAGGGCTTTGCTTAGTGAATGCCTGCATATTAAGTAACTCAGAAACTGGTGCCAGTTTAATACAGTACACTGCCAGCAAAGCACAGCATTTCAGCTGCTGCTCTACATGCCGTGGTCAGCACCACAGAAGGGACAGAAACTCCTGAGAGTCAACAGAACTGGCAGAGCAAAAAACATTACAGCTACCTTATAACCAGACTTCATCACTTAATCAGAACTGCTTTCTAGAGCGAGGACAGACATTGAAGGCTATTTCTCTCCTCTCAGTTCACATGCACAACAGATTTTCTTTTGTTTGGCACACAGAAGGCCTGCCTGCTTAGGAGCTCCTGAATGAGCAAGGCTTTGTGTAGAAAACTACTTCCAAGCTGTAGAAAACAGGTGTGAGAGAGACTGTGCACTCCCAACTGGAACAGTGGAATCAAAAGCCTAGGTGCTCTGGGCAAGGTTTTGGCTATGAGTGTTTGAATTGCAGAGGTCAGCACTGGGAGAATGAACAGAGCTGGCAGCATCTACCTGTGAAGTGGGGACAGCCAAAGCATCATCAGAGGAAAAAGTCAACAAGAGGGATCCCACTAGCTGCTCCCATGGAGATTCTTGGAGCAAACATCATGCCAGGTTTGAAAGCCAACACAGAAATTCAGCACTTGTCAAAATCCAGCCCCAATAAGCTGGCAGCAAAATTTGTGTGAGTGTGGAATGCAAAACTCAGCTGCTGGTTTCTGACCTGCTTATTTTCAAAACAGCTGAGCTTGGGCACAGTCTGTTTTGAGAAACGTGCCTTTTATTTATTTACTTTCTGAATTGTGTCTTCATGTTGGTTTTCCTCTAGAACACTGGATAGTACAGAACATCTTAAAGCATTCCAATCTCCACATAAAATGCAACATCAGGTGCATTGCACGTCAGCTCATTTAGCTGCTTTTGGGGAATATGTACAAGTCAAAGGTTATTTTGCTGTTCCCTATTTATAGTTCAACAGTAGTGCTAATTAGCAACTCCTTCTGAAGCCACCATTGTCGGGTTCTTAAGGCAGAGCTACTATTCGTTCTGGATGATTAATTTTTTTTCATGATGAAATATATCCTTTGGGTTTACCTCCTCTGTTTGGGATATGTTTTGTGCTTTTTAGTGTATAAAGTCCACTCTTGCACTGTGCTTCAGTTACCAGAAAAAAGTGTAGAAACTGAACACTTTCCATTTAAAGTTCCATCTTTATGAGCTGCCCTCACAGATTTCAAAGTCAAGAGTTCATGCACGGAAGTCTTCAGCTTTGCAAGAACTTTGCTATATGATCTCTATGTACCAAAGTTTTTTTTCTATCTTTGAGAATACTGGAATAACAACAGTACAAGACAAAGCATTGTTTACTGTTTTCTATTGGAGGTAACAGCCAGGAATTCTTGGCTTTACCATGGACACACTGAAAGACACGTGTTTTTTATCATCAGCAATATGTTATATACTCTCTACTCAATCTGCAAAGAATGGTCTGCACCCTATAGAAAGATGGTTCCAAAAAGCCCCAGTTGAACGTCAGTCAGAGGAAATTTTGGATATAAAGAGGGAGCAGCAAAATGAGAATTCTCAGCTCCTACAGCTTGTTTTGTAGGAAGCCATGAATCTGTCTACCACTTGGAAAATTTGTCCCTCTCGTCTGTGTTTTGCTCTTCTTTTCCTTACTAGGATAGTATTTATGTACTTCAGAGGATGATTAGAGAATTTACTACCTAAATGGTTCATGCAAACAACTATCTGCATTCTAAACGGTCTTTTTTTAGTGCAACCACTGAACCCCTGGATTCATCTTCTGCTAAATGCAGATTCTTCTCTCAAAAAGAATTAATGATTTGAATTTGGTCAGATATTAAAAATTACAGAACAAATGTAGCCTGATGAGTGAATGAGTGTTGCATAAATAGTGTAAGGGCAAAGAACAGTCATACCTCATAGACCAAATTACTATACTGATCATTCAACATGCCAGGCAAACTATACTACTCACAATTCTTTTCCTTGACAGTGCCAGCTACCTAGAAAACATGGGCTTTCCAATAAAATGCAAAATGAGATACCAATTAATTTTCTAATATATGTCTAGCTGTAAAATTGGTTATCAGAAGATGTAGAATGTAAAGGTCTACTAGGATCAAACTCAAGGAGAGACAGAATGCAAAATTAACACTTTAATTTTTTATCCGTACCAACAGGCAAATTATAGGAACTGAGGAAACTGGAACAGCACGTAATGAAAGCAATCGTTCAATACCTGCTTCAGATTCAGTAGTTGCAGTTCAACATTGGTAAACACGTTCTCTACTAAGTTAAGAAGATTAATCAGAAATAATATCCCTAACAAAAGGGTAGGTAAGGATACACATAATTATCTGAATGGAATAAACAATCAACAACAGCTGTCCCCAGTCCACAGCTGTGCACAATACCTTGCCTAAAAACCACTCCAGCACTGTTGGCAGCTGTAACACCACTTCTGTCACAGCCCTTTCTAACAGGGAGGGCAAGCTGTATGCAGTCTGCAATGTTTGCTGCATATTGCTGTCCAAAACACAGCAAGAGTTAGTGATTACTTAGCTAAACTAGCACTTGAAACTTCTGCTTCTGAACTGTTCTATGTAGAAAAATGCTGCACAAAGCTAAATAGCTCTACATAATCTAAGTGCCATTAAAATACCATATCAATTCACCTTAGCTAATATAATTTGTTGCTCTATAGTGTCTCCCAGATATTGTAGGGGTTAAGTTACTGTGAGTATACTGCTCAGTTGCACCTCCATACAACACTGTTTTACTGTGCCCGAAGACAGACTCCCAAGGTACTTTGTAAATTATGTATTTCCACATAAAAGTCTCATGTTTGATGTGAAAATAAATATTCTTCAAGGTGCATGGACTGAAATTTCTTTCAATTATTTAGACCAATGAAGTTGTGAAAAATCAGGACACAGGGATAGCGAGTACAACCTTGATTTCTTCAGAAAACTCTTCCTGGAACTGAAGATTTGCTTCCAGAATGATTTGGTCAGTTGAAAGCTATAAGCATCTTGATTGTGAAACAAGACTTAAGCTGCACTGACAATTTGCCTAAGATCAGAATTGTAAGTTGAAAACAAAAATTACTCCAGTGCTGAAGGATGGACATTCCACAGCAGATAAGAGGCCAAACCCTGGAAAGATCTTGCAAAATACAAGGCAAACAGTGCAACAACTCACTTCTATATTCTGCAAAGTCAAATTAAAACAAAATAAAACAGAATTAGGCAATGCCTGCACTGTACATCTAGCCTATGTGACTCTGAGCATGCTACATTTGTAGTTAACAACTGAAGTTCACCAACTGCACCCCCACACTATTCATGAAACTTAAGTTCTTACCAGAAGAATGAAGAAAAACATAAAGCACTTACATCCACATCTTCACAGAAAGTAGCATTGGAACCATACTGAAGCTGGCACTGGTGATGCACATCATAAATCACTCCAGGAGCCATGATTGGGGATTTTAAAACTTCTTTTTTTGGGATATCATCCAGACAGAATCCCCACCCACGGCTAAAAGACAGAAACTGTGTATTAAAAAAACCCTACAAGCATCTTTTTTTGACACTCACATAAAACTTTCACTATCTAACTCTTCATGGTAATTTTTTTATACTGACTTTGGAAATATTATTTTCAGATTCCAGATAAAATATGCTGAAGTGCTTCTAACAAACAGCATTCCATCAAGTTAGAGAGGGTTACAAAGACAAAATATAGACTGTCAAAGTGGAAATATTATGTACGAGGTGATTATGGCTTGCAGAATGGTCTCATAGCATACCACAGCATCTGCTTAAAGTTATTCCATATTGATGCTCTTTTAAGAAGGAATTTGAGCAAGTCAAGCACATGCAATTGTGGCCAAAGGCAAGGTTTATAAAGCTGCATCACAGCCCTTGATGGAAAGGCTTCTTTGTTCCTGATACTTGCTAAAAGCTCCAGGTTGCACCAAATGTGAGCCAATCCCATAATAACTGAGATGACTCCCAGAGAGCAGAATTATAACAGAGCTTTTCCCAAATACTAAGTGAGAAATACACTTAGGGTATGCCCCCCATGGGAATGAACTCAAGCAGAATAAAAAAACCTATGCTGAGTATTGAGATAATATAGGATTTACTTTGAACTCCACATAAACATCTCATAGACGGTTGTACTAATTTCAGGGAAATGCTTCAACCTGATCACTCACTCTAGGAAACGTGTGATGTATTCCTTGCTGCACTGTGACCAGGTGAGTGGAGTAGGATCATACTGCAGCTGCCGGGACATAATATATGGGCGTTTTCCAACAGGCTCACAGTCATTCTCTTTCCCGTCGTGCTGGATACCAAAACTGCTCATAAAAAACAACATCTAATAATTCAAGCTGACAGCTTGTACCACAGCATCTATTAATGTATTCCACACTATGCTTGAAAATACACTTGCATTGCTTCTTCAGCTAGACATCTGTTGCTAAAAAAACCCCTATGCAGATGGTATGATCTAAAGCCTACAAAAATCTCTACACCCCAATGGGTTTTCAAATATTTATGTTGAGTACAGCAATATTGGTACAATATAAAGAACAGACTGACCAGGATTATATTCAGGAGTATTATTAGGGGAGTAAAACCACAACTGTACAGTTAGGCTGGGAGTTTAAAAGCTCAGTTATGTTAAAGCTGCTAAAGCAAAGAGCTTCTTAGCTCTTGAATCCCAGTTATTTAAGACTTGTACTACTCTAAGATCAGGATTTGCTATACTCTGTCTTACAAACAGGTCTCTATTGCATGTTTCTTCTTAAACATCTTTTGACACCAAGATACTCTTTTCCAAACTACTGGCTGTTGAGTGAAACAGCCTTCAACCTCCACCCTTCTTCCTATTTAGCTCTCAGACTAACAATTGGACATTTGCATCAGATCTCCCCAACATAGTTCCCTCCACCTTCTCTTGCTTATTATAGGATTTCTTTATTCAATAGCTTGTAGAAGTAATTAAAAACTTTGAGTGGGATTCAGCTGATTAAATATATTTGCCTCCACATCATCTCATCCTGAAGGAGATTATCCGAAAATGTAACACACAAAGATATTGTTACATGAAGGTGTTGACATCTACACTTAAGATCACTTGTATGAGCAGTGAAAACTGACTCAGGTCATGATTCAGTTATGGGTCAGACAAAGCGAATTCAAAACAGTTAAGATTTTTTCTGTAAAAGATAATTGTACCATGACTCAAATGTTCCAAAAGCAGGACATTATTTCAGGCTGAATCAACTCCAGTTATGGGTCTGAGGTGTAAAAGCAAGTTTTAACCCTTATTGACAGGCTCATTTCCATGAAGACGGTCTCTTGACACAAGAAGAAAGTCTAGAGGTCAGTATCAGGATGAGCTGACTTTTGGCATCCATATAAGGAATGGATGCACAGTTTTCTACTAATTTTTTGTTAACCTGTTCTTCCAAATTTCTATTGTCCATAGGTGAACATACATACTCTGTCCTGTCTTGAAAAACGGATGGTTGCAGATAAACAACAAACCTCACAGTACTCAGTTTTCTTCGTAGAGACAATTATAGGCAAGGCCCTGAACCACTCCTGCAAAGGCAAGTACAGCAGTACTCTCTCTCCCAGCATCCAAAGGACAGTGACTTACCAGCCAACTATGCTAGACCAAGAGGTCCCACACAGCTCCATGGGGCAGAATACTCTTCTGATAACTAGCAATAATGAAAAAAGCTTCCTGTCTAAAGCCAAAGTAGCCTGACGCCACTGTGATGATTTCAGTGTTACTTAAACTGTGTCCTTTCTGGCAATTGAGAGGTTCAATAAAGAAAACCAAATACAATGTTTTTAACTTTGTCCTGACTGGTGATTGGGTGCATAATGGAAGTAAAGTAAATGTAGATACAGCAGTGAACATGTCACCTAAGCAAACAACAAGGTCCAGTTGAAAAGTGCAGGCATTACAGCCAAACAGGAGTATCCATGAGACAGGCCTCTATCGTGGGGAAAACATCTCAGTGTCAACAGACATTAAAAAACTAGAATTTTTTTCAAGTGAGTTTAATTAACCAACTTACTGGTCAAAGCACCCTTAGAAATAAGAAATACTGAGAAAACTAGTTTACAGCAGAAGTACCCACTCAAAAATAAAGTTCATCTAAGTGCAAAACTAAATACCCATGAACTTCAGCTGACTTGACCTAAGTGTATCCACAACAACAATATTAATATACAGAAGATACCAGTTTTTAAGAAATTACCAAAAGTTACTTTTTGTTTTGTTCATAAGAGAGGATGATAATTAAACAAAGATTTGGTATTTCAGTAGTTTGACTGCTTGACTTTAAAATGGCATCTAGCTGATCTGCAATATTGAAATATCTTGAAACAGGTATGCTTTATTTAAATTATTTGGATTGTTTTGGAGACTATTTAAAGTAACTGCATGGTAAGTCAGTGTATGTTCTGGAGAACTAACATGATTAAACAATGCTTCTTTGTAGATTAATTATGTCATCCTAATATACTACCCTAGCACACTCTGTTAAAAAGAGCAGTCTGAATAGTTGTAAATAGAAAGGTGAAAGGCTTAAAAAATCTCTTTCTTACGCTTTTGTTTAGAGAAGACAAAAGTTTAATTAAAAAAAAAAGTTTAATTAAAAAAAAATTAAAATCAAAATTTTGATTTTAATAACAGAGACATTAATTCACTTCTTGCCTGTCTAGCAATTTGATTAGGAGCTTAAAAATAATAAATTAAACTCAGCTAGGTCCCCCCTTCACTTTCAGTATTACCTGTGTCCAAGTTCATGAGCGATAGTGAAAGCCAATGGAAGGCCAGAATCTTCATTGATGTTACAGCTTCTGTGAGGCTGACACATGCCTGACAGATGGGACAAACCTAAGGTTTCACATGGACGATTCATGCCAGCACAAATGTCCTTTCTAGAACCACAAAGGAGATGTGCTTAAAAACAGCTTAAAACAAACTCTATAGTGTCACTTACTTTGGGTGATAAGCCCCTGGCTTACAATGTATCAGGGCTATTCTGCATTTTAAGCACTATAGTGTTAACATTTTTACAAACATACCTGCAACAACAACATGCACTTGTTCTGCTACTACCATATCATACTGCTATAATTTGTAGCCAATATTTATATTGCTGTGGTGCCTGAATAGGTATCTTTATTGTGAACTCACATAAGAAACAGTTCTAAAACCTCCATCTCTGACCATGTTTCAAGGTATAATTTATTAAACTCACCATAACTCAGCTTCATTTAACCTGTTTGAAGTCTGATTCTTTGGGAAATAATTCACATATCGTTATGAGACTTCTTTTTCTCATTTTAAGATTTGTTGACCCTGGTCTTTACTGCATCACTTGAGGGGTTTTTTTGGTGTTGTTTTTTGTTTGGTTGGTTGGTTTTTGGCCTGACAGACTTTAACTTAGGAATTTGTTTTGCAGACATTAGACCCAATCTCTTCTCTCAGTTGCATGAGGGTTCCATGAACTTTTACAGACCAGTATAAGTGACGTTTCATGCCCTGCCACAACCTCCCTGTATAACCTCACACATCATCTATAAGATTGCTGTGTCTCCCTTGCACAAATGTAGAAAACATATTCTATGTGTCCTTAAAAACAGAGATAATATTTAAAAATAATACAATTCAAAGCTTAAAAATAAATGGCACTGTGTTCACAAGAAACTTCCATTCTGCACTGCACCTGTATATTACTCTTGGATTTGTTGTTACAGTGTTGTTTCATCTACATGCTATGTTGTTTTGCCATCTTCCCTCAAAAAACAGAGACGTGACAGTGCTCAAAATGAGACAGCATCAAATGGTGACACTGACCTGAATGATGCAAATTACTAATCTCTCAGGACACACAGATCTCAGTTTCCTGAGTAAGATCCATCTCTAATAAAACACCCACAAGGCATACATAAGGTGTCATATGTACTTGGAAAACAAATGAAAAACAATCTCTTTAATAAGTACAGCAGGTCTAACTTTAACTGCCTTTCTATAATATAGTTCATATTCTCTTGCCTGTGTCAGACAAGCTCACATTAGGCTATTTTTGCATTAACACTGTTTCAGAAACAGCATATCTTCATCAGATCACTTTACTATGTTCTAGGCAGGATGAATAAATGCTGCCACGAGGCAACAAAAAATACCGTCACCAAAAAACACAACTAAACAACAGTCAGCCACAGACACCCAACTGCTCTCATACCTGGTCAGAAGGACAGCCACGTCATGGTGTGTAGGGTTGACATCACTTTTGGGATTGACACTCTTCTGCCATTTGCAGAAGCTGGCCAGTGTCTTATCAGCATGGTGAACTATCTTCAAGCCTTGCTAATGGGAAATGAAGGAAAATATTCTTGCAAAGACCACACTGCATTGCAGTAACTTGCCAGTGATACTACATGTGAAGCTAGGTAAACTTTGAAATACAACTGATCATACTTTTGCCTAAAGATAGAGCCATCATTAGGAGCAATGACATCTACTTAGATAACACTGAATATTAAATGAAAATTTTGAGTTTTTTGTAATTGGTGCATCTAGAGGAAATATTAAATGCAGAAATTTACATTTTTTTTTTAAAGTCAGCTTCTTAAGATACAAAACTGAAGGGAAATTTTCAGAAAAACATTTTATATTTTCTTGAAATAAAATTTTTCTCTATAGAGAAGGTAAAGACTAATTAGGATGAGAATTCATGCATAAGTTTGGCACTTTATGTTACGTGAACAATGCCATGCTCAAGGAACAATTGTGCTTCTAAGGGTATATTTCTCTCGCAATATTTTTCAATTCCAAAGAGAAACAATGCATAGATGTTCCTTCCTCATACTATTATTATATAGTACACATCCAAGTTATTGAAATTTCTTCTGAAATACGAAGTCTACACTAATTCAAAACCCCCTTTTCTCATTTCTGGTTTGGGGCATTCACTTCATATTGCCTCAGTTTACCCTATTTAAGTAAAGTAAACTTTTTACAAGGCAGTTACATCACATTGTTACCAGATTTTAAATTCTGAATAATGTAAAATCAACTTTTGAAAGATACCTAACCATACTCCTTCCACCATTATGGTGCTCAGCTGAACAGGAATCTATAGTTTATTATCAAAATAGCCACAGAAATTTAGCAGGAAAACTTAATTGTAGATCAGAGATCTACACCTTTAGATGAGATCTACAGTTTTTGGTCCACACACTCTTATACTATAGCCTCTACCCTAACAATTGTTTCACAAGGCATAGCTTTGTCCCTTGGCCTGGTTCACTGCCTTCTACAGCACTGGAGACCATCAGGCTTGTGGTCATCCATCATATAACAGTGACAAAATCCCCTTAGTGTGTTTATGAAGTCATAGTAAGCTGTGCCATGCTCAGTGTTATAAAATTGCTATAAAATTATGACAATCAGCATGTATTTAAGTATGCAGCAAAATATTAATGAATGAGATATACTGGAAACTAGCAATATACAGCTAGTTTACAGCAATTACCATCTACTTAGTTCTAATTTTTTTGTTTTGAAAGAGATCTTAAAAGAAAATGTGTGAGCTGCATACTAACAGATTTACTTCTTCAGAGACCTGCAGAGTATTCTAGCATTACACTACATAATACATTTCAGGTAATGCTACATAATTAGATTCTGAGTGATGATGCACACATTAATTTCTGTTTCTCATCTAGTCTTCCTTGGCATCCCATGTTCTTTTAACACTGGGAGGACTCCATTTCCCTATTCCTTAATTGTGTGTTTTAATTACATTTTCGTCAGCAATTTTAGGCAGAAATACTCGAATTCATCAGCTAAATACTTCATCATCCAGGACAACATTTATTCTAAAACCAGATATACCAAAGAGTAACAGACTACTAAAAAGAACACATTGTTTTAAAAAATAAACCCTCCTCTTCACTAATTATGGCTCAATACATTGAACTCGCAAGCTTGTAACTGACAGTTTGAGGAAAATAAAACCCTTACCTCCTCCTCCTCAAAGAGGATGAGCCGGACCAGCACAATGTGAATTGCATTGCCAATGCTTGGATCATGGAACAGCCCTGTGACCTGTGCAGAAGCCAGGAGGTATGAGATTAACCGATTCCTCTATAGCAGAACAGGACTTCACAGAGAAATACAAAAGATATTTCAACCACGCTGTTCATCTTGAGATTGTGATGTTGTTTTGATTTTTAAATCTTCAATGCACTTAACTGAAAGTCTACTGAAGTGCAACAAATGTTAGAACTACTGCTGCTCTGCCAAATGAGCCATGACACAGGATTTGGCAGAACTTAATAAGCTGAAGAGCAATAGCACACAAGACTATTTTATGTCCAGTTCCCTTCCAAGAACTTCAGAGTTCTTAAAAAACACTAGCAGAATATCTAGAAATACTATCAACATCTAGAGTCATGTAACACTGATGGAGAGGTACACTCAGCTTGCAAAAAACCCCAGCACCTCAAATCATCTTGTTCTGAATTTACAAGAAACAGCTTCTGTCACAAAAAAAGAGCAAAAGTTAGTCAGTATTAGGCAAAGAGAAATCAGTTACATGATGGGTACTCCTGCGTTTTCACAGCACAGAAGATGATGATAGAACTAAAGCAAAGATATTGAAGCTATTTTTTAAAATCCACATAAAAAAGATCAAGAACTGAACTGAGCAAAAACTTGACACCAACACCAACACTTGCGGTGTTGAATGAGGGAGGAGGAAGCAAATCAGAATAGTAACCATTCATAACCAAAATATATGTGACCTATGCCATATACTGTAAGAAATATGAATGGATGAAATTTACTGTGTTTGGATGAAAGCTGTTTTGGAGAAGACCGTTAAAGAAGAAATTACGAAAATGAAATGGACATTGTGTTTACAAAGGTCTGATTTTGATAAGAGTCTTTTTCAAGGTATTAAGACTGCCAATCCAATCAAATCACCGTGAGTAATCCTACCATCTCAGGTACAGACTGCAGAGAAAATGTTGACTTGTTTGCTCCTCAATTGGATTATGATGGGGTTTTATCCCAAACATTTTTCCTTTGTGGACGAAATCTCATGTGCTCAAACCAGTTTTGTGTATGTTTAATCAGGCTCACTGCCTCAGTATCTAGTCAGACTGCTTGGGAAACACTGAAGAACATACTATTTAAACATAAGGGACAGATTGGTTACCATGGCTAGAATTACACTGTGATTAATTTCACATGTTTTATACATGTACCATGATAAAGACATAGAAGAGACCAGCAATAGATTCTCCAAGGTCAATACTGCTATGATACAAATAATAGCAGAAGACATAGTTATAGGCAGTCTCAAATGCTACTACTTTTCCCAGGTAAACTTAAATTTTGAAACTTAACACACAGGAAAACATTTAAAGCTAAAGCTTTTTTTTTTTTTTTAATCTGATCTTTCTATTACAGGCAGGATAGTTGTTGGGAAAACCAGCTGTGTTGGTTTTAACTGAGACAGAGTTAACTTCTACATCAAAGCTTACATGGTGCTGCTTAGATTTGTGACCAAAATAGTAACACACTGCTAATTTAGCTCTTGCTAAATTACTACCACTTTCACTTTTGTGCCTTTCTCACCTACAGGCATGGGAAAGAATTAATATGCTTAAAACTACAATTTCTCTCTGCTGCTGTAGCTACCAACCTGGTATTACCAATTCCAGGGCAGTCAAGGAACTTCAGTGGAAAGAAAATTAGTGCTATCATTTATAGCTAGGAAATTTCTCTTATTTTCAATCCAGAGAAAAATTGTGCCTATACAAAATATAAGGTAAAAAATACTTTAAAATACAGAGTTTCAATGAATATGTATGAATACTACACTTCTTCCAGTGAACAATGTTATACGGTTGTTTCAAGGTGATCAGTAACACAATCAAGTAAACATTTTCTTCCTTCATCTACCTAAAAGAAGGAAACACTGTACATACCATATTCATTATAGTGAGGATATATGATTCCACGTGATCACTTCCATGATATTCAACCATCTTACTGTCTGCAACCACAAGCGTCTCCACCCACCGCTCCTTGCTGACAGAGCGCCGAGAAACCTTTCTGAGAATCGTATGATTTTGTTGCCATCTCTCCCTCTGATGCTGCTGCTGTTTGTAAAAGCTGATGGTATCTGGAGGAGTAAGAAACAGTGCTAAACTGAAAACATTTGAAGTGTATGGCTGTCATGCTAGCAGGCAGAATGGCAGCATCCCAGAATCACAGGATGATTTGGTTGGAAGGGGCTTCGGGCTGCCACCTACCTGATCCCAAGCAGGACCAACTCCAAAATGACACTAGATTGCTGAGGGCTCTGCCAAGCAACAGTCTAAATACTGCCCACAGATGAACTGAACATCCATAAGTCACCCCTACTCAAATTCTCCGATTAAGGTGCAGGATAGTGACAAGCTAAAAGAAAAATTAATTGGGAATGCCATTTGCAAGGAACTTCTCTTCTGAGGTTTGGCTCCAAACTCTCTGGTGACACCAGTTCATAGTTTAATACACAGGATATGCATGCTCCACAGTCAGCTCTTACTCTCAGCAGGGTAACACACTAAGCCCAGTGACCTGGTACATCCATGAACCATTTGTTAGCTGCATGGAAAATAACCACAAGGAGTGGGAAAGCTTCACCAACAGGTGTCACCTAAATACCAGTGTCATCTAAATACCAGCCAGGCAGAGGCTGTGGGCTCCTCAGATGCCATCATAGTGTCTGACTGACAGGCCACCTATGCCTAGTGCTTCCACTATGATTTTGGGATCTGTGCATCTAAATCCCTCTGAGAATGTTTATTTGATCTGTAGAGTTGCTTGCAACTGTGCACAGTGGGTTTTATTAGACTCCACTCATTGTATACTTGAACACCAGCTGACTCTGTTGACATCTTTGTCCATATAAATACCCCTACACCTGAAAAACTGAGATGCCATTTTGACAGTATCTGGTGGCATTTTACCAACTTAGAAGCCAGAGAAACACTTCTATGGTACAGAGATTCCCTGAGTCCTAGGAAGGATCAGAAGCACCTGTTGCTATGATGGATGCTGCAATCATCCCTTGGCATCTCATTCATGGAAGAGGATGTCCTTATTCCAAATGGGGCAAATTCAGAGCCCAGAACGACAGCTTCTGTCTCTAATTGTTTACAGCTTGCCCCGCATAAGCCTTACCACTGTGCAGCAGGGAACAGTTATACAGTATCAGCTCCATCTCCCAGAACGTCTAAGTACTGAGGGCCAGTTACCCAGGCTGACATCCCCGTGTCAGCCACATCCCAAATATTGTGTTCACAGCTGCAGAAGATCTGTTATCCTTTTGTCATGAGCACAATGTTCACCCTTTACAAGACATAAGTTCAGCCAGGATGTATCATGGTGTATTGTGTGCCTACAACCTGTGTCATCACTGGACTATAATGATGTGTTTAATAAATCTCCTGGCATAAAAGATGAAAAGGATTTTGGATTATTGCGTATGTGCAACAGAAGATGCAACAGTTTTTGCAAATGAGTTCTCTGAGGTCAGTCTGAAAGATGCCTAAAGAAGGAAATGCTGTCATAAAAATAAAATTTAAGATTTAAAATATGTCATATTAATAATCAAAACTACAGCAGCCACATTACACATTCAGAACTGAGCTGAAACGCACAAGTGTGCAGTACACAGCAGCTCCATTAGCTGACACATGCTGTGACCAGTTAGCACCGTGTTGCAGTACCAGTTCAGGATTTCAGACAGCACCAGACACATAACACCAAGAAGGCACACCAACCTACTAACTACCACACCAGGTTTGTTTTGCTAGATGGAAACCTGTACCTCTGTAAACCACCATGTAAAGTATACTGTTTGAAGCTGAATTAATATTGCAGAATGTCAAGCATTCGGTATTGCAGAATTCTGACAGTATAAATACATAAATAATAAATAATGTAAGTAAATTTCTTTTTGCATGAACTGGCATTCACATTTTAAAAGATGCAGAAAATAGTACTTTTGAAGGACAAAGGACCTTAATATTTTTAACTGCTTAGCAAGGCAAACAGCAGAAAAACTTACTGAATGTAAGAAAAGTTTTTATAAGTGTAAATAAGTTCAAAAAATGTGTATAATTCTAATTTTTACTGTCCTTTCACTGTCATAATAAGAAGCCCAAGAGTATTTATTTCCTCTTTGCTTACTAACCCAAATCACTGGTTGCTATCATCCTGTGCACCCACTCTACCAGGCTCTGTCCTGCATATGTCATCTAGGAAAAAACCTTCAGTCAGTAAAGAAAGTTTTTTCCCGCCAAGTCACGAGATTCAAAGAAAGGCATACATTTTTGTATCTTACTCATGAAGAAGAACCTGCATGGAAAAATAGCTTCTTGTCTACATGGAAGAATTCAATTTGTGAGTAAAAAAAAAAGAAAGTAGATACTCTATTTGGTTTTGCTTGTTTGTTTGTTGGGGAGGCATGTTTTAAGAGAAAGGAAATAGACTATCATTATGATAACCTCAATCCTAACCCCACTAACCCAGGCTGCAGCATCACTCCTGATGTTTCCCTCAGTGCCTGTTCGGTTACTTATATATTTCACTCTAGCAGGGATAGTTATGAGCTGCTTTTATTAATCTCTTTAGTACATTTACATGCTTTTCAGCACTCTCCTTTCTATGAAGCACAGTTCTCATTCTCTACATTTTTAAGGGGTTTGTGCTGAAGACATCTACTTGAACAAAAAATTATGTTGAGCCTTTTTGTTAAGTGATTTGTTTACAGTGAAATAAATCATCACCCAGCTGTCAAGCTTTGCGTCCACCTCTAGCAAAGAGTTTTGTTTATTGTCTACACAGGTGAAAGCACTGCAGGTGTAAATACTTTAAGTCATACAGACTACTACAGTGAACATCCTTCAGTTTAGCCAGGAGTCCTGGTTAAGCATGTACCACAGAAAAACCTAACCAGAGATTTGAGCTGTAAATATTAATGCCAGGTAGCAAGAAAATTCTGCAGACAAAGCTCTCCACTCATGACTGATCCCCTCCGGTGCAGGGATCTAACCCAGAAGGGTGTTAAGTCTCTTAGCAGTTTTTTTTTAGTTAGATGAAGCAGAGAGGAAGAACATCTTGAGACTATGCTAACATACAGGAAGCTATACAGTGTGGTTCTACTGCTTTTATGTCTCTCCAAATGACCATTATCTCTGTTAAGCTTTTAATTCTGAAATAAAATAATCTCACCTTGCTTTTACCTTAAATTACCACAGAGTTGCAAGTGATTTCAGAATTGCTGAGAAATCCTTTTGTCCAGGAATGGAAATCATGACCAGGAACTCACCAGTTCAGGAATACCTAAGAAGTAATGGATGGTCTGAGACCCAGCAACATACAGTGCTGCCTAAAAAAAGCCTCCTTCCCCATACTCCTTCTCTGTAACTGCTGAGAGAGTACTGAAACCCTGAAGGTTTCCATGTATTTTTGAGAAAGGGTTACAACCCGGGTAGGTATAGGGAGGGAGTCCTTAGGAACAGAAATGAAGGGAGCCCTGAAAGTATACCCAGGATAGCCTAAGACTAATTTTAAAAAAGGCTGGTAAGAAAATAGAACTAGTACTAGAACTACAACTACATCTAGAACTACAATTAGAACTAAAACTTGCAAAGGAAGTAAAAGAAAACAAGAGCTTCTTCAAATATATGAGTAGTAAAAGAAAGATTAGGAAAATGTGGGCCCACTGCTGGCTGAATGGGGTGGGAACCCTGATAACAGAAGATGTAGAGAAGGTAGAGCTGCTGAATGCCTTCTTTGCTTCAGTCTTTACTCCTAAGACCAGCTCTTATGAACTCCAGACCTCAGATATAAAAGAGAAAGACTTGAGGGGGGGAGACTCTCCACTAGTCTAACCCAGTTTAGACTGGGTTAGAGATCACTTATTGAATATTCACAAGTGGGCCCTGATGAGATGCACGCAAGAGTGTTGAGAGCTGGCTGATGTTATCACTCTACCACTCTCCATCATTTTTGAGAGATCAT
Source organism: Florisuga fusca (assembly GCA_038090715.1). Lineage (NCBI taxonomy): Eukaryota > Metazoa > Chordata > Aves > Apodiformes > Trochilidae > Florisuga > Florisuga fusca. Next base: position 8,315,943 of record JAAWXA010000034.1, on the reverse strand, counting down.
GGCAAATAGGAGAGGTGTCTGAGGACTGGGGGAAAGCCAATGTCACTCCAGTCTTCAGAAAGGGCAAGAAAGGGGATCCAGGCAATTACAGACCAGTCAGCCTCACCTCCATCCCTGGAAACATGATGAAGTGGCTCATTCTGGGGGTCATCTCTAAGTGCATGGAGAAGAAGGTTATCAGGAGTAGTCAGCGTGGATTTACCAAGGCATAATGATGTTGTGAGTGAACGGGAAGATGTGGGGAGACCAGTGGATGTAGTCTACCTTCACCTCAGCAAGGCATTTGACACAGTCTCCCATAAGATCCTCTTAAGGAAGCTCAGGAAATGTGGGATAGAAGAATGGATAGTGAGATGGATTAAGAATGCGCTACACAATAGAGCCCAAAGAATGGTGATCAGTGGTGAAGAGTCCAGCTGGAGACCTGTGACTTATGGAGTCTCCCATGGATCAGTGACGGGGCCAGTCTTGTTCAACATCTTTATCAATGACCTTGATGATGGGACAGAGAGTCTTCTCAGCAATTTTGCTGACAACACAAAACTGAGTGGGGTGACTGACACCCCAGAAGGCTGTGCTGCCATTCAGAGGGACCTAGAGAGGCTGGAGAGTTGTTTAATTGAAATTTAATGTATTAGAACAAGGGCAAGTGGAAAGTCTTACATATGGGGAAAAAAAAACAACACAGGTTGGGGACTGAGCTGTTGGAGAGCAGCATAGGTGAAAGGGACCTGGGGGTGCTGGTGGATGGAAGGATGACCATGAGCCAACAATGTGTCCTTGTGGCCAAGACGGCCAATGGCATCCTGGGGTGCATTAGAAGGGGTTGTGGCTAATAGGTCAAGAGAGGTTCTCCTCCCGCTCTACTCTGCCCTGGTGAGGCTCTATCTGGAATATTGTGTCCAGTTCTGTGCCCCTCAGTTCCAGAAGGACTGGGAACTGCCTGAAAGAGTCCAGCACAGAGTGACCAAGATGATGAAGGGAGTGGAACATCTCCCTGATGAGGAAAGGCTGAGGGAGCTGGGGCTCTTCAGCTTGGAGAAGAGGAGAATGAGGGGTGAACACATTAATGTCTATAAATACGTAAAGGGACAGTGCCAGGAGGATGAAGCCAGGCTCTTCTCAGTGATGTCCAATTATAGGACAAGGGGTAATGGGTATAAACCTGAGCATAGAATGTTCCACAGAAATATAAGGAAAAAGTTTTTCACTGTGAGGGTGACAGAGCACTGGCACAGGCTGCCAGTGAAGTTATGAAGTCTCCTTCCCTGGAGACATTCAAACCCCACCTGGACACATTCCTATGTAACCTGCTATAGGTGACCCTGCTCTGGCAAGGGAGTTGGCCTAGATGATCTTCTGAGGTCCCTTCCAACCCCTAACTTTCTGTGATTCCTGTAATTTCTGTGAAATAGCAAACTTCAAGAAATTCAAGCAGTAATAATCAGAAGTTTATATCTGTTGTGGGCGATAAAAAAACTGATTTAGCCAAACAAGTCACACAAAGTGGTGCAGATGATAATATTTTGTCAGCTTCTAGTTAGAAATGGCTGATAAACTTCAGGAAGAAGGTTGTGTTTTGAATTAAAAATCCAAATTGTTTTTAGTGAAAAATAATTATGTCCCTGAAATCATCCATAAAAATCCTACTTGACTAATTCAACACCATACAGGACTTTTAACTGCCATCTGCAAGGGAAGATTTTAAGTTAGCTGTAAGTCCTACGTTTATACAAAAAATAGTATTGTACAAACTTTTCCAGTACAAGTTAAAGCTGAACGTTTCCATATATATTCTTTTAGCAAATCAATTTCATATTTCATTTGGTGACAACAGAACTGCATTCTAATTTGCCAACCCCTACTAAGAAAGAGCTTTTTAATCTTTAAGAACTAGTATCAATAGTCTCATCATAAAAAAACATGAAAGTTCTTCACCTTCAACAATCCATCCACTCAAAATGTTGCTTAATTAGCTTTTTTTTCTTAATTTCTACTCTTTCCCCTCAAGGAACAGATACAAACTCACTTAAATGCATTAGGTGAAATTTCTTTATCAAAACCTTTTTTCCCACCTTTGTTTCGTGCTGGTGCTGCTCAAGGAAGAGTGCAGCACACTGAGCAACATAAAGGGACCTCAAGGTGCTAACTGCACACAGTCACCTTTCAACATGTTTGGGGACACGCAAGGCGCTGAGGAAACAAGGTGAAAATGCCAGGAAAATCCTGTAAGAGAAAAATGTAGCCTACAGCTGAAGGCTGTCAGACAAAACATAGTAGTACTGATTTATGTCTTCAGTTTCAATCCTCACCTCTCTTCTCTTTGCACAAGAGACCTTTCATTTTTACCACTCTGTATTATTCACAGACAAAACGCAACATCTCCAGATACAAGGTATGAATGCTGCTAGGGAAGATGGATTAATAAATTCCACACTGTTCAGAACTTGCTACATTATACTACACAGGCCCTGATCCTCACTAGGGACTTCAATCACCCTCATTTGTTGGAGGGACAACATCGGCCTGTGGAACCTCATGAAGTTAAATAAAAGTAAGTGCAACATCCTGCACCTGAGTCAGGGCAATCCCAAGCACAAATCAAGGCTGGATGGAAAATGGATTGAGAGCAGCACTGAGGAGAAAGACTTGTGGGTATTGGTTAATGAGAAGCTTAACATGAGACAGAAAGGTGTGCTTGCAGACCAGAAGCCAACTGTACCCTGGGCTGCATCAAAAAAACATGTGGGCAGCAGGGACATGGAGGTGATACTCTCCCCTCTACTCAGCTTTCGTGAGACCCCACCTGGAGTCCTGTGTCCAGTTCTGGAGCCCCCAGCACAGGGAGGTCACGTCACAGAGCTGCTCGAGTGAGTTCAGAGCATGCCACAAAGCAGAGGACTGAAGCACCTCTCCCATCAATATAGGCTGAGAGAATTGAGGTTGTTCAGCCTGGAGAAGGGGGACTTTTTACAAGACATTAGGAAGAAATTCTTCAGTGTGAGGGTGGCAAGACACTGGAACAAGTTGCCCAGGGAAGCTTCTACACCAATCTGTACAAGTGTTACAGATCATATTGGAGGGGACTTCTATCAGCGTGGTCTACTGGGAGATGTCCCTGCCCATGGCAGGATGATTGGAATTACATGATCTTTGAGGTGCTTTCCAACTCAAATCATTCTATGAGTCTATGATTTTTCCTAGAATCTTCACTTTAGGTTTGTTCTAGGCATACCTTTAGGTTAAGTATTAACAAAAAGAGTATAGTTCTGGTGTGAGTTCTTCAAGACATCTATAAACTGCTGAAGTGTTAGTTGTATAGTAAACATATGCAATGAATAAACATATGCAATCATCATTAATAATAGTAACAGCACAAAAAAGTATACGTAAGTCCAACCATAGACTAAAAAAGAGAAAGGCTGGTTACAAATATCCATAACAAAACTAATCCTCAATGCTAACAATGAAACAGTAAGAGCTCACATTCTATATGGAAAAACTATTGTAAATCAAGGAAGAAAGAATGCGAATTTAAAACAGAATAAGTAACCAAACCTGCTCTTTTTGTGCGAATTTCCTAAGCAGGTTAAGCTGAATCACAGAAATGCTTTCAGTGTGTGAATCACGGTTTACGCAGGAAACTATTGCAGCTATTCAGTCACATAACTCCCCTTGCTGACAACCCCCAAGTCCCTACAAAAACAAGCAGAGAGAAAGAAAGCTTACAATTGTACAAGGTATGTTTTGCTTTAACATTCCTGCTGTCAAAAACATGAAGAATCATACAGTGGAGTCACACCACTCTAATGCAGAAGAAAGCTAAAACTGGACCTGTGTTGACTGATGCGCTTAATCAGATGCTGCTGATGAATCTGTCGGCTGCTCATAACCACTTAGACTGGAAGGATGGAATGATGAATGTTCTGGGCCACAAGGATCAGGAGGCATAAAAAGAACAACTCTGTGGGACACACCTTCACTTGGAGATGCCTGCATCCTGCAGCCATGATTTTCTTTCTGCCTGAAAATTTTGGGGATTTTTCTCAATGAGTAACAGAAAAAAAAATTACAGCCGCATAAGATGCTTTTCTAGAAGGACATTACTCAATGTCATTTTAACTTTCCATACTCATTCACTCAGTAACTACAGTGACTGGCTACTCTTACTTTGGTAAAACCATCAATGTTACGGATTAGGAGAACAAAGTGACTTTTCTATAAATCTGTCTAGCACTTGGTAAAAGGCTAGACTGAAAACTGAAAACAATTTAACTTGCTGTTCTCATTTGATGAAAGCAAGTATCATCCTAAACAGAATACATCTCACTGTAAAACCAATTTGCAGATGGAAAAGTCCCAATAAATTCTGTCTGTGTCCTAATAATTACCAAATAATTTAAAAACTGTTGCCCTAAGAAATGTTTGCCTAAGAATGGCAAAGAAATGCAGTATGGCAGGAGCCATTATGATGCAAACGAGAATTTAAAAATATTTGCTTTATTAAGATTTTTTTCTTTTTTTGCATACCTATATGAAAATTCATTTGAGCAGTATTAGTGCAAATAACTGAAAAAGGCATCTTGAAGCATTTGTCTGCACATAGTCAGGGCTGATCTGCTTTCCAGCAATGTTAACTGAATAGTATCCAGAACCTCTTGAATCGGACTCCAAAAATATCTATTATACGTATTCATACATGTAATAATGAAGAAAGAACAAACTGGCTACAGATAAGGTCCAGAGGGACCTGGACAGACTGAAGAGTTGGGCTGACTCCAGCAGGATGAGGTTCAACACGGCCAAGTGCCGGGTCCTGCACTTTGGCCACAACAACCCCATGGGGAGCTCCAGGCTGGGCACAGAGTGGCTGAGAGCAGCCAGACAGAGAGGGACCTGGGGATTTGGATTGACAGGAAGCTGAACATGAGCCAGCAGTGTGCCCAGGTGGCCAAGAAGGCCAATGGCATCCTGGCCTGTATCAGGAACAGCGTGGCCAGCAGGTCCAAGGAAGTGATTCTTCCCCTGTACTCAGCGCTGGTGAGGCCACACCTCGAGTCCTGTGTCCAGTTCTGGGCCCCTCAGCTCAGGAAGGAGATTGAGGTGCTGGAGCAGGTCCAAAGGAGGGCAACCAGGCTGGTGAAGGGACTCGAGCACAGATCCTATGAAGAGAGGCTGAGAGAGCTGGGGCTGTTCAGCCTGGAGAAGAGGAGGCTCAGGGGAGACCTCATCACTCTCTACAACTACCTGAAAGGAGGTTGTAGCCAAGTGGGGGTCAGTCTCTTTTCCCAGGCAACTATCAGCAAGACAAGAGGACATGGTCTCAAGTTGTGCCGGGGGAAGTTTAGGTTGGATATTAGAAAGAATTTCTTTATAGGGAGGGTGATCAGGCATTGGAATGGGCTGCCCAGGGAAGTAGTGGATTCTCCGTCCCTGGAGATATTTAAAAAGAGATTGGATGTGGCACTCAGTGCCATGGGCTGGGAACCGCAGCGGTAGTGGATCAAGGGTTGGACCTGATGATCTCTGAGGTCCCTTCCAACCCAGCCAATTCTATGAAAATGCAAGAAAAGGTGCCAGAAAAAAGCAAAACCATGTTGGAAGAGCCAAAGGATATGAAAGGACCACTAATGGTTGTATGAGTGATTTAGATGGAACGTTTGCTCTTTGCATGCGCTTGGGACAAGACAGCAACAGAATTTTCAAGCTGTATAGCTTGCAGCCAGCCACAACAGGGAATCAAGATGCAGCTCAAAGGGGTTTCCACCTCCTGGACTTCAATAAACTTGTGAACCCAGCCAGAGGCTGGGTGCTGTACCACAGAGATGGAGAGCCATTCTTCTTAGGCAAAAGCCATGGAGGCAGCTTATCTATATTTATATATTTAAATTCACAATACCATTTCAGTACAAGGCCATTCTCTGGTCCATAATATTGCTTCCTTCCATACTGGTCCACCCTTCAGCCAGGATATCAGCATCCTGCGATTTTATCAGGGATAAACAGCTGCAGAGCAGAAAGGCAGAGTTAAGAATTCCCCTAGAAGGAAAACAAGTGGCCTGTCTTCCTACTTGCCGTCTTACTTAACTCAGTGCAAGCACCTCAAGATTTGCACCTCTTTATAGAGGACAGACAGCAGCCAGAAAGAGAGTTCTGTACACCTATAGAGAGAATGCCCATATTGGCTTTTTCAGCCTTGCAACAACTGATGGGGGACTCCCTCCACACAGATACCCTTTACAAAATCCTCTTTGTACTATCAACCATCACCACAAACCCAACATGCCCAGCACTGTTTTGCCTGTTTATGCTCTCTCATGCAGAATCAGAAATGTCATGTGAGTTTAAGACCCTCTTCTAGGTCTCCAAGAGCCAACTTGTGAACCACAAGTCTCTGTCTCCTCTCTGTCTCATGGCTTCCCTCATTAAGCACAGCAAAACCAGTCATTTAGTCATTTAGTCATTTAGTCATCTTATCTGGGTCCAGCTGCTCCTGTCTCCTATCATGGGGGGATAGGAAGTCAGAGGTAAACACAGACATGCAGGACAGAACAGCCATGAGATGTCACCAGTCCTTTGTTTCCTCAGCCTGTTGGGTGGTCTCAAAACAGGATGCAGACCCCTGCAGGCTGCAAACCTGCTCCAGCTCATAGCAGTACCCTCACAAAGAACCTTCCAAATTAACAAGAACTGAATCTCAGCAATTCAATTTAAAACTGTCTTTGAAAAGCATGGATGCTGAACTAAAACTATTCCACATCACCTATCTCCTTTATCCTACATGTCACAATCTCTTTATATTTCTTCAGTGCTTCTTGCAGTGAACACACCTTTTCCCGAAACATCAAACTTCCCTCACTCTGCAAGGTTCTTGCTCAGCTGCAACTCCCATGAGCAAGCTCTGGGATGCTGACACCTCCCCCTCTCCCAATACCAATGCTCACTCTCTCTCAGATGTCAGCACACTCTGCTTCTCTGTTTCTGCTCCGCTTGGATCTGTCCTGTCTCTGAAAGCACTGCTCAGCTCATCCCCTAGGAAGCTCTAGACGGTCAATCAATCAGATAGATATGCCTGTCAGACCTGTTTTGACCTTATGAAGTAATAATCCATATTCTTGGGGAGATTTTTCGGATGACAGAAGCATTAAGTTTGTTTTCCAAGTGGCAGATTTTGCCAGATGTATTAGTGACATAAAAGCTACAAAATACAGGGCTACAGGATGTAACTCCAAAATCAAAAACTTCAGCTGAAATCTGCCACATCCAAGGTGAACTGTGGAATGAATCACATCAAATTGCACATCAAGACAGGGCCAACTTATCTATATGTGGGCTGGCAGAGGACAGAACAGACTCCAGAAATATTTAGTTGTGTCAAATAGGTGTGGTGAATGTGACAGTCCTTTAGTGTTCCATATATAAATTTCTGTATATAAATTTTATTTAGCTTTTGGATATAAACACATTAGTTTTCCTTTTTCCCCCAACTCACAGTTAAGAGGTACTGTGCACTAACAGGACAGAAAGGAGTTTTAAAAACTAAAAAGTGTTTTCCAAATACTTCAAAACCCTGTTGAAAACCCTTGTCCTGGGCTGCTAGTAAAGCAAAGTTTAAACCCCAATTTGGTATTTGTATTTGCCATTTTATGTGTTGTCATTGTCAGGAATTTTCCAGCTCTTTCATTCTACAAGCTGTATTTGCTTATTAGTTCAGCAAAAGGCAAATTTGCACAGGACAAATCAGCAACCATTGCAGCACACTGGACATGGCACAGCAGACTGGCTGAGACATCACAGGATTCAAGTCACGATGCCTGAGCCATCTAAGGATCAAGAAAAACAATCTATGTTGAGATCCTGATATTAGCACAGCCAGCCTAGCAGTACTCCCAGTGCCCTTCAACCACAGCAGCTCTTTCTTGCAGCCCCATGAAACCTCTCCTACACTGGGGATGCTCAGCTATGCCCTCTGCTTTCCAGTGCCAAACAGCAATGTAGTAACTAATTGTAAGCTCAGGAACCTCTGTCTATGTAGAAAGAACAATTGCCTCCACACCATCCCCTGCAAGGGGGTATAAAATATACTGTGTGTATCACACAGCATGATTGTAAAGCAAATAAAAATGACCTGTGCTTCCAAAATTAAGAGTAATGAACACTACCCTGGCATGTCTTAGCTGACACTTATGTTTCACCTCTTACAGACTGTCACTGTGCCTGTCCTGCTCTCATCTTGGGATCTCCAGATTTCTTCAAAATCTGGCAATACCAAAGAGGTTTCCATGGTAAAACCCAAGAGCAAGGGAAAAACCAGAAGCATGTCTAACCTTTACCCCCTGCTATTGAGTACATAAAAGCCTAAAAATTACAAATAAGTCTAGAGATGCATATAGACTCTAATACTCAGAGAGCAACTACCAGCAAACTAATACATAATGCCATTCATTTTATAACAGAGCTAATTAGCTATTCTAATGGAGTGTGTAAGTCCAGATGTTTGCCTTTAAACATTAAATTTACAGTAGTTAAATTTCAACTGTTTTTTTTCCTTTCCTTCCTTCCTCTAGATTTACAGAGAAAAGAGCAAATTTTCCATATATCACTTAAAGCTATCATGACTTATTTTCATTAGGAAGGGAGTATGACAAACCAGGTGGCTTGAAAGCAAGGTGGGGGTTTGGACAGGACTGGGTTACAGGCCTCAAGTCAGTGAAATTCTGTTCCCCAATCTTCAGGCACCTGTCTGAAGACAGAGGCCAAGTACTCATGAATGCACCATCCATCAGTAAGTGAGCATTTCTGGCACAGCAGTTTGTTATACATGGAAAATACCCATTACAGTTCACCCATAATTCCATAAACTTGACTTGTTTATCAGTGTCAAATGTAAAGTACTGTAACTGAATTACTGTATGGCATCTGTGTTGTAAAAAGAAATGGCTATTTATGGAATAAGTCTTTGAAGCGGTAGTTAGGCTATGCCTTTTAATTATTTTTATTTAAATTCAGATTACTAAGACAGAAGAGGAACAGTCTGGAATTAATCTTGAAAAAAAATGTTACTCTTTCAAGGTTCAATACTGTATCTTTAAGAATGCTGCATATGCTATAACCTTTTTATCTCTGGGCTTATGCAGTAAAGTTCATTTGGTCTTTCTCTGGATCAGCTGTTGTTTTTTCCATCCCCTTTCTCCACTGTATTTAAAATATACCAATCCCACTAGCATGCTAAATGAAAAAAACATGCTAGCACTTTGAGAAGTCCTCTTGTCCTTGTCTTGTACTTCACATGATGGTACTAGAGCAATACAGTCTTCAAAGCCTCAGTCCTAACCCTGCTGTGCTTCTGTAGCAAACAGCACTGCAAGATCAGCTTTCTAAGGTGAGGACTGCCCCCTCAAGCCTGGGCCTGGACAGTCTGGGAATTACTGAGATGAATATTGCTAATATGACATTTTAAAAATCTCAGACACATACTGCTTTTTATGTTCTTCAATGTTAGAAACAGGTCCTGGTAACAACATTATACAACTTCAAGATGGTTTGAATGATGACTGTGGAGGTTCTTCTGCTGCAGCTCAGCACAGAAGATTTCATTTTGCCTGAAGAGGCATCTGTACACTGGCATCAACCACTGAAACTGCAGACGAGGGACAGCCAGATACTCTGTCCTGCAGGTGGGGTGAGCTGACCAATGCATCTCTAATTGCAGGAAACTGTGCACATGACATTCAGACACGTCTCGCCTGGCAGCCCAGCCATGGCATGCATCTTTGCATGTGAGAGATTAAAGACTGCTACCACCAGGCACCTTGCACAAGCAGTCCTGCTAGGATGACACTGTCCTGGGGTTGCCTGTGGTACTCTCAGCTCTTTATGAGTACCACTGCATGAGCTACAGGATGTTTCTGGGTTTTGAAAGTGATTTTCTCCTTCGATTCCAGCTTCCTATCAGAGACTGGTTGCAAGATGCACTATAACCATTTGGATGTCATGATTCTATTTACTTCCCTTTTTGTCATGCACAGGGTGGAGGTTCACCACTAGCATCAGCTATAGTTATCTGCACTCCCTAGGATTTGCTGCCTAGAGAAAACTATGCCAGAATCATTCACAGAGAAGAGCTATCTGGGCTCCCGCAGTAAAATGACAAGAAGTGTGGAAGGGTTTTCTTATAACGAAATTTGAGCTTTGAAATTCACACTCTTGTGGAAAGAGGATCAAGCAAAGCCCTGTCAAAAGCCTCAGCTTCAGTTATTTTCTAATTTACAATCTCAGTTTTCATTTGCATAAGGTCCCTGGCTTCTCTCTCCAGGCAGCCTTGAAATTACAAAGGTATGTAAACACATGGGATCAAAGAGAGAAAAATGCGGATGGGTTTGCCATTGAAAGAGACATCCATAAAATAGTATGACTAATTTTAGCTTAAGATGAAAAAAATATCCTAAAAATGGGCGATGATGGATAAAACGAGGTTACATCCATTAGCTGGGGAAGAGGCTGTTCAGTAATCCATTCCCTAATGCTAAGGCTGTCTCTGCTTGGACAGCTTTCAGCTGCCTGCCAATGTTTCTGACCTAGGCTTTGCAGAAAACTGCTTTTTAGTCCCTTCTTCCCCATTACCATCCTGGCAGATGAAATTTCATCCTTCTCTCCTACTTCCATTTCTTCTGATGAAGATCTGACTGACAGAAAAACCTCACAATGGGCGATGGATGCAACAGGCATAGAAAAGAAAATACCATAAAAGCAGGAAGTGGTTTAGTGAATGTTTTCCTGGAGAATATTAGGCAAATAATACAGAAATTGTCGGAATGATCCCTTGCTAAAACTGCAGCACCTGAAAGGAGACTTCAGTCTAAATCCATCCTTCACAGAGCTGAGGGGAATCCAGATGGGGAACTCAACTGACAGCAGTGAAGATCAGAGGGGAAGGAATTTGATTCAGCTTGTTTTGGAGCAAGAAACTTGGTGCTAATTCTAAATTCCATAGAGTGAAAGACTCAGGCTGGAACTGTGTTCTATGTTTAAAAAGTATTCAAAATACAACTTTTCTCTCTGCAGCTTCAACTCAAACAGCTCAGCAAAATATTAGACAAGACCTTTTTAAAATTAGTGCAGTCCAGATACAGCATGGAATTGTACCTTTTTGTTTGGAAGAAATTAATAAAGGACATCAAGGCTTTGGACTTCCTGTTTTGCACTAAGATTAATTTGGGGGAAGTGTTTCTTGAGACTGATTAGAACAGTTTGCTTCTGATTTAGCAGTCTAATTTTGGTGCAAAAGACCACTATTAGTTGTTAAAGAGGATAGCAATACATAGTTTTTTCAGGTAAGCTACCTGATTATGTGTTGCTTGCTGAACTAAGTTGAAGTTGACTATTTGGAACAGAAGAAAAGCAAAAACTGTAGAAGACGTTATGACAAAAAAATCAACATTGTGTTTTTTGCTATTTCATATAGAAACCTTGGTTTGCAAAAAATGGTTCCACTGTCTTCATAAAAGTGCAGAATTTAAGGGACTGATTGAAAACATTATCTATACCCTTTAGCATAGCAATCTTCTAGTCACTTTTTTTTTTTTTTAAATGAAGATGGATGCTTACCTTTGTTGGACAATTCATTTCTAGAAAAATAGGGTATGCAATTCTATGTGATCTTTAAGTGAATACTGTCCCTCCGGTCTGTTATTTACATACAGGTTTTTTCAGCACAGTTCAGAAATAGCACACATTAAATAAGAACTGTTTGCAAATATATCCAGGTAATCTTTATGTAAGAACCATGAAACTGAGGAACAAACCTCATCCCATAAGTCCTTCAGAACAAATCAAATCCATACAGCAAGCCCCATAGCTCACTGAATCTTTGTCAAGGCAGACCTTCGTTTTCTGTGAACAAAAACATTACAGACATAAAGACCTGTGTCAGAAATGACACCCCGTACTACAAAAGATGCCCTTTGCAGACTGCTGCCTCATGAAACTGTATCTACTAAAAACAATGTTCCAAGCTACTAAATATTGCCTAAAATTCATTATGAGAATGATCCACACAAGCATCCACCACTGGAGTTGAGAACTCCATTCTACACTCAGCAGGTAATCAGGAGTGTCAAATAGTTCTCCCCAGAAGAGGCTACCAAGTAATTATGTATGGAGTGGGGTAAGTCCAGACACGGTCCCACTTTTCCCTAGACAGAAGAGAGCTTAGAGTTCTCTACAAGATGACTGAAGTGATGGTGGATAGAAAACAATCTTACAGCCTCCTAAGTTACGCAGTTCCCCTCATTCCCTACAAACCATAAAACTAAAATCTATGCTGAGAGGATTTTTACAATCTCCTTTTAAGTACAATTGATCCAAAGGAGTCTCTCCAAGTAAACAAATTACATCCATGCTCGAGCAGATGACGTGCACTGAGTGCAGAACACCAACACCAAGAAAGAAGTGGAGAAACTACAAGGACACTGATTTTCATACAGAAAACCTGTGTTCAGACACCTGTTTAAAGTGGGCCATGTATGACAGGAGGCTTTAAGAGACTCATCAGGGACACGTATACTTGGGAGAAACTAATTGTGAACACTGAGCCCATATCACTGCATTAGCTTCAGAGTACAAGACCAGCACTTCTCAGAAGAATTAGAAATCGTGATCTGCCCAGAAATAATAAGGTAATTGTAGTTTCTTGCTAGAAAGTTCACAGAGAGTTCAGTATGACTGAGAATCCTAGCACCAACCAGGCTGAAGGCTGAATGGCTTTGCCAGTACTACTCCACAAATAAGTCATATGTGCTGAGCAAATTTTTGAACTCCTGCAGGAAAAATGTTTTCTAAATTCAGCTTTCTGAGTTTTCAATTCCAATTCTGGAAATAAGGTTTAGAACTGTTCAAGGCTAGTGTTATCCTATAAAAGAGAAACGAATGGCATGCTACATTTAACAACTTAATTCAAAGCTTGCTATTTCTCATTGAATCAATACTGCAGCAATTTAACATTTACATTACCAAAGCATTTGTTTATCCAATCATTGTCAACATTCAAAAAGCGCAATAGCATCACAGACAATTTGATAAGGAAAGCTGTAAGCACAGCACAAAGAATATAGTCTTCTAAAACAGTACATGGTTAGAAAAGCTGAACTAAATTCAGTCTGGATCCATCTGGTAAGTGCTTCAGGAAACTTTCAAAGAAAGATGGAAGGGTCTACCCATTAAACTAGAGGAAAGCAGGTTCAGTAAGCAAGCATGGTACAGAAAATATTTCCAGTGGCACAGGGACTGAACAGAAAGATTCCACTAAAAATGTATTATTTTTCCTTCCTAAGTTTTGACAGACTTCATTTGGAAAATGGCCTATCACAAAACATAAACTTTTACTTATTCACTGAGTGAGGAAGCATACCACATTTCTGATGTCTTTTATTGGCAACAAGTACTATTACCACATTGTAACAACCTCCTGTTTCCCCATTTTTCTCCCCTTACCTCCTGCACAATAGCATCTAGTGAAATAGTGAAATAATGAAGGCTACATTCCAGTTGAAATGAGAAGATAGGAAAAGGATCAGGAACTGGGAAAGCAGGTGCCAGCATTCTGCCAACACTAGATTTCTCTGGCACCTGTTCAGCACAGACTTCAGATGCACGTGGAGAAAATTTTAGTTTTAACTCTATGCTCATTTAAATGGCAAAGAAGAATGGCATAAAATACAGTATTTTATTCCTTTCTCCTCTACCAATATTTCTACTGCTAGCAACTACTGCCTAGGTAGCTCTCAAGGAAAATTCATCCCTAAAGTCAAAGATGACATCTTAGGACAGGACTAATCTGCCTTTGACAATGACTGCTCTACTCAACTAACTTTAAAAGGTGCCAGCTTGTAACATAGGTAGCTTAAACTCAAGTATATAACTGCTAGGCTACTCAAGTTAAGAGAGAACCACATCTTGTGTCCTTAAAACCTAAAATTCAAATAATAGTAAGCAGAATATGCTAATTAGTAAACAAAATTATGTTAAGTGTAACAGAATAGTAAACGTATGTGTGCTAATGCCTGTTGTTTAGCAATTGCTACATATTTGCATCTGTGCACTTTTTAGAAGTAGCAGGATTCTGAACAGCAAAGTGAAATGAACAGAGAAGTCTTCCTAAATTCATACGTTACAGGCTGGATACCCATATTTGAAGGAGACTTATCTCTCTGGTTTTAGAAGAAAGGCACATGACAATTAAAAGAAGTCTATCTTATCTCTGAATTAGCTTCTAATAAAGTCCAGACGGCAACTGAAAAAAAAAACATCTCAGCAGTCTTTCTTAAATCTGAAAGTTACAGCCTTCTACTGTCATTTAATGAGCATGTTTGGGGTGGGAAAAAATCTCTTGATACCAGTTAGCAGCCACTGTTTCATCCAAACGAGCTCATTTTGTCTTCCTTTCCCAGATTCCCCATCCTTGAAATGTTAAATCTCCTGCTGTCTGCATAAGCAGGCACTCAGCTTTCAGTTCAACACAGCCTGTTCCAGAGTGAAAGATACTCCATGTACTCCTGCAGGCTGTTTGCTTGTTGTTCCTGCTTTAAAATAGAGGTCATTCTGACTGAATGTAGCTAGTTGGTCTTTTTTATGGTATGCATCTTCTAAACAGGCTACTAGAGCCTATTTATAGAAAGCAGAGGGATGGAGGGAGAAAGATGCTCTCCTCTCAACATTGAATTAATTTCAGTTACAACAATTCAATGTGCAAAATTACACTTCTAAGAGTAACTGTCTCTGAATTTTTGAGAAACTAAGCAAATTAAGCTGAGCAGTAAATTATGTGGTTAAATACAAGATTAAGAAATACTAAAAAAATGTCAGCATCGTTTTTTAAAAGATGGAAGCTACACAGCACATACCAGGGGTTCTGTCAGAAAGCAAGGCTACTTATATTGGCAACAGCATTCTTAAAAAAAAAGAGGGGGGCTTTTTTTCCCCTCCCTCTTCCAAGTGGTTAAACAAAAGAATTCACTGTACAAAGCCAGGACTAATAGTTTATGCTGTACACTTTCAGACAGAAAAACTTAGGAAAAGTTTCAAGTTTCAAAAGGCAGTATCAAGTTAATCATCAAAAGCAAGACAATGATTCAATAAAATTCTGCACTGAGATATAACCCTTACAAGAACAATAGATAACTATTGTCTAAAACAGGTTAATGGCATTCTAGTCACCCATTGAATGAACTATGCCACCAAGACACGATTCCAAATACTTAAAGAAACAGTTTTGTACAGACACTGTTGCTCTGCTCCTTCAGCTATTCTCACTCTAGAGACTCACTTCACACACCAACTGGCCTGTCTACTCCCTGCCACCCAGCCTTTTCCTATTACAGCTTCAAAGCAAAATTGCTTGAAATGGAAAAAATTCAGTTATAAGTTTTCTGACTCCTCTTATAACTCATTTGCAGACAAGGAATTGGAGGTCCACATACAACCCAAACTAATCCTAACTTCTGATCCATGGAACTTATCTATCAAATTTTCAGTGCCAGAAAGGACAAAATATATGCCAACTTACATGAAACTAAAGTTCCAATTAATTATTCTCAGAGATCTTTTATCAACCTAAACCTTTCTTTCCGTTGTTATTATATATTACAGCCTACTGCAGCAATCACTGAGTTACAGTCTGAATCCTGTCTGAACAATAAATGCAACTACCCTACTTCAAAACTACAGCAAACGGACCACCTCAGCAGCCCAAGAAAAGGAACTCCATACTATACACTGTATCACTGACCCATGAGCATTTTCATTCACAGCCATCTCAAAACTATATTTTGCATCTCACACACAAACCAACACCTTGTGGCAGACGTGAGAACAATCAGAACAAAACAGGAAGAGTTTTTCCTTATTCTGTAGAATGGAGTATAATTCCCTCTCTCTTGCACTATACTTTCAAGCACTGTGGAGTTTTTAAGACAACTTATTTAGAAAAATCAAACACACAAATCCTTAAACCTCCTCTCCTAAAGGCACAAAGGATTAGAAAAGTTGCTCAGGGACATTTTTAATTTATCCTTTTTGATACTTCTCACAGAGATGTCAAATAATACAGTAAGATAGCAGTAGCTTGCAGTGTACAGTATTGTAATGCTGCTTCCAAGATTAGCACTCAGTTTTGCATGCAGCTAATGACTGAGTCATCTGGCATTTGCCTAAGCAGCAGTGGAACTGTACAGCAGAAACCTAAGCTTTAATTTACATCATTTATCACGATTGCTCACCAAATACCTGAAACTTCTAAGGATACTGTCAATTATAAAGTAACTCATGTAATCATTGCAAGACCACAGGGATGTAACTGATGCTGAAGTACTACTCTATGTAGATGAGACAGATGACAAGCGGATTGGAGCCTGGAGATTCATGTGGTTGTTGCCACAGTAAATATTGTGAACATGTTGCACATAACTTCTTTAAAAAGGTAACATGATCCCTGCATTTTAAAAAAGCTTGAAAAAGACTGCACAGGCTGTCAGCATCCTGTGTCTTTTCCCTCTCACACCATTTCCTCTCTTTTGACTTGAACTACAAAACTAGTCTATAGATTCTGACTAAAAGATTACTACTATCATTGCTTAACTTTGTGTGCTGACTTGAAAGCATTCAAGTGGTTAAACTTTTCCAAGCAAAGATCACCATTACAGTTTAGCCTGGGCACACGAAGAGTTTCCCAAGCATGAGTCCTGGAAGCTACTTAAGTGGCTCAACTCAAGTGTAAAAACCAGAATTATAGTTCAAATAGAAAAAAAAAGCAGACAATCCATATGCTGAATCTCAGCCCGCAAAGTTAAAATATTTGATTTTGAAAACCAGTTCCTACAAGAGATTGAACAGGAAGTTCTTAATCAGTTAAGCCACAGACTGATGGGCACAAAGCTACAGTTGAGAATACAAAATTATCACAATGTTTGATCTGTAAAACAGAATTCATTTCTAAAAACAAATGTGAACTGTATATTAAAATTGTTTTTCTTTAAAGTGATCCCAAAAGTATTACTTTGGGCTCTCTGTGTTACCATGTGAGTCCAGAGTTCTAACATCAAACTTAACCGGATGAAATGCTTGAGGTCTTGAAAAGGGGGAAGAGACAATTTTACACCCTTAAAATTCATTCATGCACCAAGTATTTCCCAAAGCCTGTGTAGTAAATATATTTAGCTCAGAAGTAAGAATTAACTCACTTTTTTTGTTTTTCTGTATTTCACTTTTAACAAGAGCAACTGAAGGATAACTGAAGATTTTAGGCCTTTAGCTGAACCAGAGAGTGTTTTATCCTGTGACACAAAGGGCAAAAATGTAACAAAGGGAATGCTTTTATTTCTGTATGCACTTTTTCACACTGATTATTTGACTTTTGTGACAGTGCAGAGGAGTACTGCTTGACTAAAAGAAAACTTTTCCTCTTTACGTCTTTGAGTCAAGTAACAGAGCATAGAAACATAAATGACAGTACATTACTTTGTTAATTCATAGACACTCCCTTTGTTAGTCTGGAATATCATGAACGTATTATTACCACTGGGCATAATTCTCTCCATTCATTAGAATGAATAACATCAGACTGGCAGTTTAAATTCAGAAGCCTATTAAAGCAAACTTAGCTAGTCTAAGTGATGAAATGTCAGTGAAACTAGGCTCCATTTTTCCAGCATCCAGCACAGTCTTTCTCTGTCTCATTCTGCAGAACTTTGAAGGATGATACAGAAATAAAAAGTGAGAGGTAGAAAGAAAATAAGCAGACTACACAAAGCAAATACACAAAGAATGATCCCTGGTATCTCCTATCTTCTCTCCATACTTAAAATTATTGCTTACAGATGTTATTTCATGCATAAAAGAAACCTGAAGACAGTTGGCCATTCTCCAAAGACAAATCTAAAATAACCCTTCTCATTTATCCCAGCAGACATCAGAAGAAACAGAAAACTGGGGAGCTATTTTACATATAAGCCAAAATAGACATCAATATGAGCTGTTCATGGCTTTTCAACTTCAGACTTCTTTTCAACTTCAAGCTTATTTGTCTAACAAGAAGATATATTTTTATTTGATGAAAAATAAAAAGGAACAACATCCTCATTGTTTCTTAACCTACTCAGCATCACAGAAGACCTCTTCCCCTCTATCTGTCAGCTTTCTTATTTCTCCCAGCTATCACTTCATACTACTCATAAGCAAGCAAGAAGTGCAAAGCAGGTCTATGACTGAAGACTAATACTTTCTACATTCCTCCTTTCTTTTCCACCTTTGGAAAAGAACCAACTACTCTTAAACCATTAACCTGAGAGAAAAGACAGAAACACACCCTTGTATATTTTGCAGCTCTATTTGTACATAACTTGGGCCTCATGTCACTTAGGTTATTAATTATTCTCCTTACTAATACTGTATCTCTTCTAAATTTTGGTGCAGACTCAGCTTGAAGGCCCCAAAAATCAGAGGACCAGTCCAAGATCTGTCAACTTCTGGTATAAAGTCAACAAAGTAAATGGTTTTATTAAATAAAGGAGTTCATTTTGTACTTATGAGATGCCAACTACCCTCTAGATGCACTTTTCCTTTCCAGGCTAGTGTATTGATGCATTTTCTCAAAAGACACAACACAGTGTGTTATTCCACCAATGTTCAACTTATTTTTACTTATGCTTCTACAAAAAACACCCCTGCATTTCACTTTCAGAACAACTAAATAAAAGTCTGGTACATTTTGGTAGTTATCATTGTCCTGGTTTGAGCCAGGATAAAGGTGATTTTCTGGTTTGTACTTTTGCTTTCAGCTAAGTTTCTTGTAAGTAGCTGCACTTGCTGAAATTAACAGAAGTTTCTCAGACAGTGTCTGCTTCTAGGACTGATAACACTGGATGTTTATAGTTACTGCTAGAGACTGGTATGCAGACTCAAGGACACTGTTGCTTCTGAGGAAAACATTTTACCCTGCAGAAGGAGTTAAGAGGTCCTACCTGAACCCCTGCTCGGGGGAGGCCCGAGACAAGACAGATGCCAGAACTGACCAAACAGAGTATTCCATCCCATACACGTCATACTCAGTATAAATTTGAGGGACCACGAGGGGCGGCATCCTTTTCCCTTTTCCTGCCCTTTCCCTCCTTCCTGCCTTCCTTCACCTGGTTCCCTGTTTGCTTTGGCATCCCGGGAGGATTCCGTCTGTTCCTCTGCCTGTGGTCCTGATCCATGCCAGCCTGAATCTGTGTGTTCCTGCCTCCAGCTCCCGACTGCTCCTGACCCCAGGGTCCAGCCTGGACTTTCCCAGGGCTGCCCTGTAGCCTCCGTGGTGACGTGAGAGTTATTGGGGAAAAGGGGGGAGGAACGTGGGATCAATCTTTTCCTGTATATTTGTATATTTGTATATATTTAGTAATTTTTCCTATTTATCATTCCTGTTTCATTAAAGTTGTGTAGTTTAGTTTCCAACCCATAAGTCTCTTTCCTTTATTCTCTCTCCTTTCCTTATCAGGGAGGAGAGGGGAATTAATATAAAAATCTGTTTTTCGGTTTAATTGCCGGGCCAGTGTTAAACCGTGGCAATCATAAAGACTATGGAAATCCTAAATTTAAACTGTGGATTAGAAGGGGAATATTTATGTTGAGAACAGCAATTGTGTGGAGCGGGAATATTTTATTACAAATAATAATGATTGCAATTCTCATCATGCACATCTACTCAAGAATTCAAGTCAAATTCACTGAGCAGTTCTGGCTGGAGAAAAAAGTGAGGAGCAGAGAGGATCAATGGTGTGAAAAACATATCCCAACAATCCTAAGGGGGTTGTATGTTTTCAGAAAGCAGCCCAGACAGGTGGCTTTCCAGGTGTTTTGACTGAGAAGCTCTCATTATGCATAATCTCTTTTTATAGAATTCTTAAAAAGTTTGACACCACTAGAAATCAAAAGCTGCTTAAAAAGACAGAGAAAGCAAATAGGCAGAATCCATCAATAATTTTACCATTCAGTCCACATGATTGTTCTTTTTCCATTGGGATCGCACGTCTTCTCCTTAAAGTATTCTTGAGGATATTAATCCCATATATAATATGGGGATGGGGTGTTCCCTCCTTATGTGAGTGCTTTTTAATGGGCTCAATGAAGTAGTCTCCGTGAGGCAGATGGAAATAGCCAGTCTGAAAATAAGCACAAAAGAATTAATCTTTACTATCCAGTTCTGGAAGTGAAAAATGAAATAGACTTTTCATATCATCACTTTTCCTACAAGCCAGTCATTACACTGCAGAAATACAAAAACAACAGGTTTTCAGCATCTTCTTTGCTACATACATTAAGGTTGCTTTGTACCTCATAAATGTGTAACAGTCCAACAGGGAATAGAAAAAATACCTTCTTCCTAATGACTTGATATCCTGTATATAGAGGCATAAGCTCCCATATTTGTACCAGGGCACCGAAGGTCAAAAGTTAACATGATGCACTAAAAAGAGCTGCACCTTGTTCTTCTTGTGTTCTGCATCCATTCCCTGGAGAACAAGCCCTGAATAGAAGTTGTTCCATAAGTGCAAAGTGTATTGCTGCTCCTACTGCAATTTCAGTCAGATTACTCAACCCATCAGATGAGCTGGATTGTGTGGTCTACCCTCGACTCAGACTGCAAGCTCTTCTAGCTCCCAGGCTTCAAGTGGAAGAAATAAGTAGCTTTTCATGAATTACAGCAAGCTATTGTGACCATACAATAGACCTGCACAACAAAGACGAACATTTCTCATGTTGTAAGTTCTGTGTCAAACTCCCAGCTCTGACTGAGCTACAGGAGCTTTGATACCAATCTGGATGGCACAGGTTACATCTCTTTCTGACATGATCAGACACATGCAACTGGGCAATATTTTGGTCCCTGGTGTCTCTGCATTATTGCTGGGAGTGCTAACACTGCAAAACCACTAGAGAGTCTTTCCACTTCCACATACACAGAACAGTACTAAATCCAAAGCAAAGGATCTTTGGAGACTGAGGTATCTAACTCCTGTGGCTTTGTTTCCTCTTCACTTGCTGTGGTCACAGCAGCCTTTTTAACATGCTCTGGGGCAGGAAAAAATGCAGAAGCATTGTTTCTGCAGTTGATGTATTCAAGCTTACAAGGTCAGACAATTCCAAAAACCCTTTTGGAACACTCCAGTGTCTCAAAGTTTTCCTTGACAGCTGGGAAAGCCAGTGAGAGGCTATGGACAAAAGGGAAATCATATGAAAGGAGGAAAAGCTTTCTGAAAAAATAAGTGACCATGAGTTCTATGAACTAGGAGACTAAAGGAAGCTCAGTGACTGCACCACACAATGTGCTTCAAAGCCTCCTCTTTAACTGCTGCCTCCACTCTGATTGCCACAGGCTGTATAGATCCCACAGCAAACTTGTACAGATAAGTAACTGTGACTATCATTTCAAAGAATCTGCCCAGCAGTTCGTAAGAGAAGAAACTCTATCCTTCCACTTTTCCAGTGGACGACAAAGTTCAAAAGTCAGAGGTTGGTTTGAGGCTTTGGTTACACCCAAAAGGTTTCACAGGTTTAGTACTTGAAGTCACAAATATTTGCTCATCTGGGATTACAGTTACTGTTTGTATGTTTTCAGTTTCCTTTAAAAAGAAAAAAGAAAAAAATTCAAGAGTTCTGATTTTTAAACAATGCTCAGGTTTCTTCTTAAATTATAAGCCAAGGCCACTTTTGATATAGGAGTTATATAAAAGTAATAAATCCTATGTTCAGATTGGATAAAGATGCCAGGCAACCATGAATCTACAAATCAGGAATGCCCATACAGAGGCTAGACAGGAAATAAGTGGATGTGGCTTTCCTTCTGCTGCTCAAGGAATAAAAGCACCATCACAAATCTTTGCCCACTCCATTTCATAGGATTTGAATTTCATTGGATATCCCAAAAGTCTCCATTATTCACAGAATGGCCTAAAAAGGCCTGAAAGATGATCTAGTCCCAAACCCCTTGCATGGACTGTGACAGTTCCCACAAGACCATGGTGCTCAAAGTCCCATCCAGCGTGGCTTTGGACACATCTATAGAGAGGCATCACAGCTTCTCTGGGCAACCCGTTCCACTGTCTCACTTCCCCAAGGGAAACAATTTCTACCTAACATCTAACGAAATATACCCTCTTTCATCTTAAATTAATTTCTTCTCATCCAGTCACCACACACCCTTGTGAAAAATCCCTCTCCAATTTTCCTTCAGCCTCTTCAGGTACTGGAGGCTCTAAAAAGTCTCCCCAGAACCTTTTCCATGCTGAACCAACACAACTCTCTCGTCCTGTCTTCACAGGAGAGGTGCTCCAGCCCTCTGATCTTTGTGGCCCTCCTCTGGACTTGTTCCAAGAGCTCCATGTCTTTCTTCTACTGGGGGCTCCATACCTGAACACTCTGATCAGAGTAGAGGGCGAGAATCAACCCCCTTGACCTGCTGGTCACATTTCTTTTGGTGCAGCCCAGGATACAGTTGGCTTTCTGGGCTAGCTTTTGCCTTCTTGTCCTCTTACATTTTTTAACCTATCTGGAACCAGGAAGAGAGAAACATCTTCACTGCAGACCCTGATTTTAAAAGGCAGACTGATTAGTCAAAGGATTATTGTGCCAAAGTTTCATCTGTAAGAAGAAAGACCAGACAAGAATATAAAAAAGTAAGTGTACAAGTGGCAACCTCATTTCCCGAGCTGTTTGCATGCTAAAATTCAGCTCTCTGTCCACATTGTACGGAGCTTGAGAAAATACAAAAATTCATCTGATTTCATCCTGGACACACACACACAGAGATGGCAGTAAAGGTTGTTCAATGAGCCATCAAACACTGCCTACTATAAAACCTGGCTTCAGATGTTCCCATTGATTTTTTTTTATTACTACTGTCCTCTCAAGATTACTGCTTTTCAGTAGGAAATATCTGTTTTCTAAGTCTTACAGCCTTTTCCTGTAACAGCTCTATCCCAGGCTATCCCTGTCCCAGTACAGCCACAACACCCCCACCAGCTGCCATTCTGTGGACAACACTTAAATTCAGCAATATGACTGTACCATCACACCCATCCATGACACGAATCCTGCCAGTCTTCCTCTAGATCTGGGATGAAATGAGGAGTTGTCACTCCTGCCCTCTGCACTTACTGCTTGTCCTCACTAGTTGAGGTACCATTCTTGTCACTGTCATTGTAGCATTTTCCAGGAATACGTGTGGCTACCTGACTCACATATGCTTCCTTTACATTGACAGGTAACTGAATACAGACAGAAACACAGTCAGCAGCACTGTCCTGCTCTCTGTTGTATTTACCACCTTCCTGCTTGTCTCCTCTTTGTTACATGAGGTAAGGTCCAAAAGAAGCCTCCAGCACTTCATGCAGAAAAAGTGGAAATATCTGATGTTCCTTAATTTCTGTAAGAGGCCATGTCTGTGCGTCAGGTCTCCCCTGAAGAGACACATCTTAGGCATGTGTAATTTCTATGTGAAAACTTTAACATTTGCTCTTCAAAAGAGGCTGATAATGGGCAAAACTTCCATATTTGTTGGCTATAGCTGGAGGAATCTTGGGAAAACAAAAGATTGCATGCAGACTGAAGTCACTGTACAGCACAAAGAAGCCTGAGGACCTATTTTGCCAAAGAGACATTCCAGACTTTGAAGTGTCATCAACTCACAGTTCAACCTCCACAACAGCTCCTGACACCTAGGGACTATCAGAAAACCTCTTACTTCTTGACAAGCAACTAAGCCCTTGAAGCAGCAAAACTAAGATGGAGCTAGAAGTGCTGCCAGCTCACATAGAAAATCTGTTCTGGAACCTGCCTCAAAACTTTTCCCTAATTTAAGTACCACATAATTTTTGAATGTCTAAGAACATTTAGACATTCCTGTTCCTCTCTGCTCTACAAAAAGAAGAGGAGCTGATAGCCTCCAGGACAGAAGTTCTTCTCATAGCTATTCCCAGAAGTAACTGGAAGATAAGTAAGGCATTTGTATACGTTCTAAATCAAAATTATTTATCCTTCCTTTACTTATCCCGAAAATATTTTATTTTTTACTAATGGGTTGTCAGATAGAAACCCGTATTTACTTTCCTGTCCAGAATCATAAAGAGCACATACAAGTTATAGTCCAAGTTATAATTTTAAAAAATACATCAATTGCATGATCTATCAGTTGGAACAATAAACACCCTATATATTAGCTCTAGTGAATAAAATTATAATGGTTTTAAAAACTCTTAGAGATGAGGTTCTCTCAGAAATAGTCCATTACAATAAAAAAAGAAAGTTTTTGTATTTCACATGCTAATCTACTGGGGGACTTAATATTCCTTGCAAATTCAATTTTCTATTCTGCCTTATAAATAAATGTTATATAGATGCCTGTGTAAATTTATGGGTAAGGCCACTTACGAAAATCAGAGTGTGAAATATATCCAACCCACCAGTACTGCTTGGGATGAAGTGACTGTGGAAGTTCTCCGTAGCTGCTGAGTTTCAGCAGCTTCCAGAGACCTCCAGCACTTACTAAACTTTCACTCTGCACTTGCACTTTCATGCCACACAGGCTGTACACTGAGAAATGAAATGCTGAGACCAACTGGAGGAAACCACCACCAACCTTCACATTAAATTTACTTCCAAGCACTCAGAACTGGCAAAAATCGCTTTGTCAATTACGTACTTACTTAGCTTTACTCTTTGTAGCTATTCTTTTCTGACTCACAAGAATAATTGCAAGAATTTGTCATTTAAAGTCTATCAGAATTCAAGCTATATATACATACAACGTATACTTTTTTTCTCTTTCTTTTAGCAGTTCGTAGCACCATCTCCTTTTGAGTGCCTCGCCATGACCTCAGACTACACAAAGGAAGGCAGGCCATTATGAAAGCCTCACAGAAAATAAGACAGCCTTATTTATGCTCAACACAAAAATAATTGCAGGCAAGTTTCCTACATTTAAACTTATGAATAGCTGCTGTGTGTAATAGTAATCAAAATGTCCAGAAAACAGGCGGGTGGTGTGGGAATGTGTTTTTTGGAAGATGGTCACTGCATGGTGTGATGAGAGGAGGTGAGGGGATATACATTTGTTTCCCCCAGTGCTGGCAGAGGAAAATCTAAAATCTACCACATAATCTTATTCAAAATTCTTGTTCTTCCCTCCTTCAAAACTCCATTTTCCACCCCCAGATGCTGACATATTTTGGCCAAAAACATTTCCCCAGGCTGTATTTCAAGTTCTGCTCCATTACTTAATGGGATTTTTAGTTTGGGTGTCTCTTTATTTCGACAGAAACAAGTGCCTGGACACACGACATTTCCTACACTGTATATTGCACTCCAGAAGGACATGGTGATCCTGGGACTCTTTTGACTCAAAGTGTTCAGTCAACTATTTTGATTTTCAGTAGAAATCTTCACTTTTCCAGTGGAAAGCAAATATTTTTCACATGATTTCTTTCAGACAAAAGTTCAGGGGTTTTGTCAAAATATATTTTCTGGCAGATTTTTTTCAACCAATTCCATGTGGGAAGCTGAAGCCGAGTCCCCTGGAAAGAGAATAAAGCAGCTTTAGCCTTGGCTAATGTTTTACAATGGCAATGTTATCCCAGGCAGGAAGGGCTGGAATTAGTAGGTGTATGTCAAGAGAAAAAGGGAGGGAAAAAGCCAACAATTTGCAGTCTGAAGCTATATAACTAAGTATGTTGACAATAATGCCAAAAAACAACATCTGTAGTGAGAACTGTGTAACTCACTGAAAGAAGACCACAGTGTTTCTGTCAATAGGGCTACAAGGGACTCTGAAAACATGGCAAAAACATGAAACAAAATTAGGAAGATGCCGGTTGTACATTTAAGTACTTTGCTCCAGCTGTTTATTACAACTGTAAAATATGATAAGAAAAATCCAGTTTAAATAAAAGGAAGTCCTAATCAATGAAAAAACTATGCCATAGGCAACACACATTAACAGAGACCTTCAGCTGCATATAAACCACATATAATCAAAACTGAACTGCTGAAGTAAACTATCTGTAAATATTACACATGCTGAGATTATTTTCCTTTTTCAGCTTATGACTTAATTGATTTCAGTGCTTTTTGTTTTGTTTTATTTTGTTTTGTTTTTTCCCCCTCAATAATCTCTGTCTTTTGAGTTCTCATCTGTTCCTATCTCAGCCAGAGGATAAAATCCCATGACCTGAGAGCCCAGGTAAAATTTTCACCTCCCTCCACAGAGCAATAAAGGGAACTGTCATGACACTGGTTGAGCAAAAAGGAGAAAGTTGATTATTTTGTTAGATATTGAGAAACTTGACAAAACACTTTTATTAGGATCACCCCTAGAAAAGGACAAGAAAATAACAACCCTTCTTATAGCATTGTCCAGAAAAAAAACCAACAATGTTTTCAGCATCATTTGGTGAAAAAGGTGCTTTGGTGATTTGGTGACCCAGGAACACAGCTTTAACATGGGTTTGGTCCAAAATTAGAAGATCTTATTGCTAAGATGACAAGATGAGTGAAAGAACAGGATATGATAATATGACAAGTTTGTATACTCTTGAATTTGTACACTTATCTGAATTGAACATAGCCCCTACTTTAAGAGAGACTCTTAAGGCCATAAAGAAGCTGTAAACTGGCAAGGCAGCTGGGGGTGATGGAATCCCATCTGAAGTATGGAAACATGGAGGCCAAGCACTCCATGCTAGATTTCATGAGCTCCTACTGAGTTGTTTGGAAAAAGGCGTACTGCCACAAGATCTCCATGATGCAGTCATCATGACCCTGTACAAGAAGAAAGAAGAAAAATCAAACTGCTACAACTACCGAGGTATAACTCTGCTCTCCTTTGCTGGCAAAATCCTTGAAAGAATACTATTGAACAGATTAGTACTGCTATAGCAGAGGGACTTCTACCTGAAAGCCAACGTGGTTTCAGAGCCAACAGGAGTACCACAGACAAGAGAAGTGTAGGGAACAGAACAAAGGTCTTTATGTGACAGTCATTGACCTCACTAAAGCTTTTGATACTGTGAGTAGAAAGAGCCTGTGCCAAATCTGGCAATGATTAGGATGTCCTTCCAAGTTCCTCAAAATGATCATCCTGCTAGATGAGGATTAGCGGGGCCAAGTCAGACATGGTGCTGCACTCTCTGAATCCTTCCCAATAATCAATGGTGTGAGACAAGGCTGTGTTCTCACACCCACTCTATTCACAATTTTCTTCAGCACAGTGCTCCAAAGGGCCACGGCAGACCTCGATGAAGAAAATGGCATTGACATCTGATATGGTACCGATGGGAGCCTGTTCAGCCTAAGGCCATTGAAGGCCCACACCAAGACCCTAAATCACCAGGTCCCAGAGTTGCTTTTTGCTGATGATGTCGCCCTCGTTGCTCACACAGAAGCAGCTCTGCAGTGCATAACATCCTGCTCTGCAGAGGCTGCAGATCTTTTTGGGCTTGAGGTCAACTTGAAGAAGACAGAAGTTCTCTACCAGCCTGCACCACAGGAAGACTTCCATCATCCCCACATCACCAGAGGCAAATCAGAGCTTAAGACAGTCCAGCAGCTCAGCTATCTGGGATGCATTATTTCCTCAGATGCAAAGATCAACAAAGAGATAGACAACAGATGCAAAGGCACACAGAGCATTCAGAAGACTTCATAAAAGAGTCTGGAGCAGTAAACACCTGAAGAAAAGTTCAAAGATTGGTGTCTACAGAGCCATTGTACAGTCTACTCTTCTATATGGGTCTGAATCATGGGACATCTACTGGCACCTCCTTGAATGCTTCCATCAGTGCTGCCTCTGTACAACCCTAAACATCCACTGGACTGACTGTGTGACCAATGTCACTGTCCTTGAACAGGCAGGAGTCACCAGTACTGAGGCCATGATACTGAGGACACAGCTGTGCTGAGCAGGGTATGTCTCCAGGATGGAGGATCACCACCTCTCTAAGAGAGACACAAGGACTCCCTGAAACAACCCCTCAGCTTTGGCCGTACTGACTGCCATCAGTGGTCCCCTCTGGCCTTCAGTCAGGAGATGTGGAGACACATCATCCATAACACTGCTGCCTCCTTTGAGAACACACGTGGAATCAGTCTGGAGGAGAAAAGACAGCACAGAAAGCACCGTGCTGTGCCTGTCCCCTCACAGGACACTTTCTGCTGCGCCTTTTGCAGCCACACTACCTGTCCCCTGTTGCCCTTATCAGCCATCAGCGTACTTGTGGCAAGTGTGGGGAGAGAGAGGCCTCCTGAAATCTTTGTTCGTGAAGTCAAGACATGATGATACTCTCGTCATGATTAGTACCTTGTATATTTTTAAAGCTGCCAGAAAACTGCTCAGAGGTGTCAGAAATGTGTAGAGTTAGGTCCTGCATACTGTGGGCTCAGAAAGTTCAATCAGACAGGACAGAGAGGAATAAACATGACAATGCAAAGCCAAATTTATAACAAGATAGACTTCTGTGACAGAAATGAGGTATTAGAGGAAAAACAAGTCTCTGATATTCTCCAGTTCTCAGGTTTTTAAAGTTCAGGCTTCAGTCCTGAATATTTCTGAGATAAGGGTCTTCCTAGACAGAGACATAACCTCAGCAACAGAGGGAAGTCATGCTTCTGGTCATGTTGACCACCTACCATGCAGCCACATACAATAAGTAAACACTCAGCTGCTGAGAGACATGGCAGAGAGTCATTACTACTGGTTATGGCATCGGCTTGCTGGTGACCATATTCGGCTTTCTGATTTTTTTTTTCACTGCACTTCAGCAGGCCAGGTTCATTCCTCTTCCCACAGTTTAACAAATGTGGGGACTTGGATAAAGGTTATCTATGACATATTTTAAGAAGCTAAGGCATTAAAAATACACCCTTTATAAAAATCAGTAGGAAAAGAAAATCCTGCAAATCCTGTATTCATTTGCATCTCTGCTCTACCCCAGAAACAGTTCATTAAAAAATACTGGTGGCCAGGAATAACATGTGTGGATCTCCAGTTTACAGTGAACTTTGTAATCTTCCATAGGGATATGAGTATGATTACATGAAAAAAATACAACTTGGAACACTTAATTTTAAAAGACATCTTTGTTCATACTTTGGGTCATGACAGCCTCCACTATCAATTTTTATTGTCCATCCTAAAAAAAATGTACTATTTCTTCCAACTATTTTCTCATTATCCTTAGAAGAAAGCCCAAGTATCTTGTTCCCACATTCACTTATGCGTGCCCTTTTGGCTGTGACTATATTTGCATCACAGAATTATTCCATCTTACCTCTCATGACAGACAAACTGCAAATGGAAGATGATAACTCTGTACCTGTGAAGCTGCTGAGAGCCGTGTCAGCATCTCGGCAGACTTCTGCTTTGAGATCAGTCCATGAGAAGCATGTAGCAGTGTTCCTACAGCTCCTGCATCTCTAACTGTAATGCACAGCCCAGCCACAGTCACTTCATGTTCTCCAGTTCCCAGAAAGCCTTTCAGCTTCCTTCCACATTCTCATTTTTTACTTTTTGAAAATATGCCCCGTTTGATTTCCTTAAGCCAGAACTGTTCTGTTTTGCTGCATCTAAAACTCAGACAAAGCATTAAATCTCAACAGGGTAGAAATTTATTATACATTAGAGGATATTTAGTAACTAGCCATTTATAGAGTCTTAAAATACAGCAAAGATGGCATTTAATCCTACACAACTGTCAGTGCTGGTTATATTAAGTTGAAAGAAGTCTGTGCTGACCACAGACTGAGGATCCAACAGTGAGATTTCATGGCAGAGCTGACTCTTAACTCATTAATTCAAAAACAGTTTGAACCCTTATTCTATTTACCAGTGTGATTTCCACACTGCAGCTGAGAAACCAACTACCCCCGGCTCTCTGAAGCCTAAAGCACTCCTGAGATCTGGGACACCTTTTAGCAAAATTTCTTTTGTCACTCAGTTGTTGACAATTCTTTTGTGTCTTTGGAGAAGACAATGTGGCAGTCCTCTCGACTGCCTAATCTGTCCAAGGTCAGTGAGATGACACCCCTGGGGACAGCCTGAGTGCTTGGTCTGTGCCCTGAGCCCATCCACACAGTAAATTACATCTCTCCTGAGGGTAAAACACACTTCCTGCAAAAATGAGATAGGTGACATGAGTATGGAGGATGAAAAACTTATCATATAGCCTCAAGCTCTGCCTTAGGGTGAATATAAGAGCAAGTTATAGTTAAATTAAAAATCAAAAAGGTTTGCTTTTCAGCCTGAAGGACACTCTTTGGTGAACAATAAAACAATATTTTGAGTCTTTTGCTCTTCCTCTTGCCCCTGCCTTTTCTTTTCTCACTCTCCCTGGGTTTCATAATGGAAGTTTTAATGGCAATAAAAATAAATAAAAAAAAAAAACGGAAAAAAAAAGAGCTGTTTCTCCAGGTGCAAGAGGTTTACTTAGGCTATAGCCATGAGAGGGTGACACTCTTGCAAGTTTTTCTTCATTTGGGATCCAAAAACAACTTGGCAAGTGTCACCATCCTAAGACAAAACAAAAAGCTTGCCCAATTCCTCCAGAAATGACCTTTATTTTGGAAGATTAGGGAAAAGCAACATCTGTTTTCTTCCTGGAAAATACTCTTGGAACATCCAATTCATATCGTTCTAATTCAAATGGTTCAGAAAGCACTGTATCCAGGGGGGCTTACACATGGGTTTTCTTATCTCATTAATATCAGAACAGGCTCATGAAAATTTAGGTAAACATTATAAAAATGGTTTGAACTACTCTGCATTTGAGACCCCCTCTGAGATTTCTGATAGCAGCATAAGAAGATCTGAAGAGTTCATCTGGAAGACAGTAAACTCTTACAGTTTGCAAAGCAGATCAGGTTTTACAATTTAAAGTCTATGTAACACTGAAGAATAAAAATTTAAGCACCAGATGGGTAAGAGGTTCCTTGCCTCAACTACATTTGTGATTAATAATAAAAGAGCCTCCACAGCGCAGACATGATCTCTAAATGTGGAAACAAGAAAACACCATAGCTGTACTGGCTTCCTGTTCACTTACATAGTAAAACTAATTTCAAACTAGTGAGCATGACAGTGTTAACACTGCAGAGCTCAAACTTTACTATAGAATAACTAAATGTAAATATTTGATCAAATGACAAGTGGCACTGTTTCTATTGACAAGCTTTTTTTATATTACTGTGACCCAAAGGAACCCTAGTTCAACAGCCAGAAAAGCAGAGATAAAAATTATGGCAGCTGGTTTGTTTTGAACCAAAAAACCATGGCAGATGGTTTGTTTTGAAAACAAAACCAACTACCCCACAAAATTCAAGAAAATTCAGTCCCCAGTTGAGGGCAATTGTGGCATACTAAAATAGCAGTGTCAAGCGAGGGATGCACTACACTAAAAAGGTTATTTTGCATCACAGCCAGTGGCTTTGTTAAAAAAAGATTGAGAGTAAGGAATGGGATATGGAAGAAGAAGGGGGAAGACATTAAATGAAACTGTAAGAACAAGAACCAAACCAAGTCCCAAACCTTGGAGACTCTAGTATATCTGTCAGTCTGGGAACAAGCAGGATGATAACTCACAGTCACATCAGATGTATTAAGCTTTTTGCTGGCCTCAGGCAAACCACATGCCACTCATTTGACTTCCCCTCTTATTTCTGTCTGCCAGAGAAAAGAGAACAAAGTGATATTATGACTGTACGTGGCACACCACCATGTTTCTACAAATCTAGTAAAAGTCCCAGCTCCTGTGTCTCAAGTTCCACCTGAAAACTCTGAAGGGTGTGTACTCAATAATAACCAAATCAAATTTGGCACAAAACCACGAATTGAGTAAGCCACTAAGAGGAAGACGAGCACAAAAATGTCTGCAAATTCCCAGCCCCCTCCGTGCGAAGACCTAAATCTGATGAAATGCCAACTACCATCTCTACAGTACAGAATACTTTAAAGGTCCCCCTGAATCTGGTAGAAAATCAGTAATTTCAGTGCTCTCCAGAGCAAGAGCTTCCTGTATAATGAGAACCTGAAAAAGATGGAGAAGAGACAACATGGGGAACAGAAGCACAGAGAAACAGAATTCTGCCTGTTTGCTGTCTGCCTTAGCACAAGAGGTAGGGAGTTTCAAAAGAAGCTCGCAGGCAACAAAAGGTTTTTTCACTTTAGACATACTTAAGATGAAGGAGCATATGCAACAGAAAATTGCAAATCGGAAATGTTTTACAGAGGCTGCAGAAGTGTCTAGACAAATTCATGCAGGGAAGATTAGTCCTGCATTTTTAAATAGAAAAACAACACCTATGGCTCAGAAACAGACAGCATGTCAAAATGTCCCTATTTTCTCCTCTCACACCTTTCTTCAGGAATCTGCTGTTGGCTGTTACTTCCTTCTGATTGTCAGTGGCACACTCAACGAAGCCAAAGGTCTGGCAAATTAACACCCTCCATCAACACACAAATCACCATCCTCTGCTCAAGGTGCTGTTTTCATAGCAGTTACTTCAGTAGCATGAGAGGCTTTCTTCATAGGGTACTCAGCCCTGGTTGCTCTTGCAACCCTAAGGGCTTGTGTCTTTCATGCTCCATGTTTCTATTTTCTCTTTGCCATCACACCAGCCTAAGATGGCCCTCCTGGGAATTCACAGCAGCACATGTGCAGTCCTTTCTGTCACTTCAGACTTGCTATTCTTGTCCCAGACTGACTATGGTCTGGACTTCTGGGCTGATGTTGTACTACCATAGGTCTTTGCTCTTCGTGCAAGCAGTAACTGCTTCCTAGAAATCCCCTTTTTTACAAACTGTTCTTGGGGATACATTTTTGTCTGCTTGCAAAAAGAAGATGTCTTGGCTGTGCAGCTCACTCACAGAGATGAAAAGGATAGATTTTGTCTAAAAATGGTGAAGATTTACCACTTAGGATTTTAATTTTCAAGTGTTTCGGTACGTTTATTTCTTTTGTAGAACATCTCTGTAAAAAAGTAACTGCTGAAGAAGCTATTGTTTTTATTTGAAACTGACAGGAATTAGGCTTCCATCAAAATAATTGTTTGTTTAACTGCAAAGAGATTGCTTTTGCTATTCTGAAAATACAACACTGTTTGTAGTAAAAGCATTTCATTTTGTCTTGCTTAAAAGCAGCAGTCATCCCGTTAGGTTCAAATGTGGTATCCTGTAGCACAAAAAAAAAAGACAATAGAAGAACTGGGCTTTTTATCTGAAAAAAAATTGCAGTAAACAATTCTTAGGAAACAAGGAAGTGACAAAAATTGTTTTGCTGTAGTACAAAGACTCATTTTGTTTCTGTTAACACTCTGCTGTCATATCTTCTTTTGCTCACAGTACGTTATAAGTTTTTTGTCTTTAAAACTGGCGTGTTTTTAAATTCTGATAATATACCTTTCGGGAATTCAGAAATAACGAAAATCCCTTTTAACTTAGAAAAAAAAGGCACAGATGTTCAGCCATTTCTAAGGAACCAGAAGTTTCTTTCTTTAGGATATAGTAATTTTTATGCAAAGCTGATACAGTCACATGTAGGAAAATATGTGAAAGAATAAGACAATACTTCTTGTACAAATAATACAGATGTCTGCCAATGAAATGCCTCCCTGGAGACTTGACCATATTTCTGTAGAATTAAGTGTTTTACTGGAAAAGTAGAAGTTTACTCAGACACAGAAGACACTAGGTATCTTCAACTCCTTCTCAGGATGATTCTTGATTGTCTAAGAATACTGAAAATTGAAAAACATGGTCACAATGGAAAGCAGTAGAAAATAATAAAGACTAGATCATATACAGTCCTGACAGAACTCTAATGTGCTTAAGAGCTCCTTTTTAAAAGAGATAAAGCTCTAAAAAGCATTTGTGTGGTCACAGGACTTTTAGAAACAAATTTAGGAAGGAAGTCAGGACTGAGACAGCAATAATTCACAATTCATCTCTCACAAGGGTGAACTTACATAGTTTGAACATATGTAAGAAACAGTACATACATTAAGCAATTCATTTAGCTCTCACTAACAGCTAAATGCCAGAATATTACTGCAGAAATCTTTACAACTGGCAGATGAGACTGTGGCTTTTTGAGAAAGATATTGTCAAAATAAGAATTTTTTGCAGGATGATGCCATATCACAACACAGGCACCTGTAATGAAAATGCTGAAAAATATGTTGAAAAACTCTGGGTTTGCACCTAGCCAAGCAGAAGGTATTTTTTATCCTCTGAAAAACAACTGAGGAAGACTTCCATGAGTTCATGTGCTACTTTGCCAGTGCCATATCTTTTTCTTTCTTCCCTCTGACAATGAAAACCAGAAAACAAACACTGAAACAAATATACCTTTGGTTCAACCTTACTGATTTCTTTGGAGCAGATACGGATGTGACAGCATACCTCACAACAAGCTATATGAGAATTCCAAAGGCAATGAACAATACCCTCCAGGCTTAGATGCAAAACACATGCATTGTTCATATCCCTTCTTTTACAACTTTAAATTATGCTTGACCTTAACTCTATACTGAGTACTCAACATATGGCAGTACTTACACATCCCCAACAGGAATTTTGTAAGAGAAGTCTTTCAAGGCAGACTCTGCCAGAGCAGAGTTGGAAACACAGAGCTAGTTTTAGTAGAACTGACTTAAAAAACACTGTCAGTAGCTTCTTCCCCCAGTGCTGATGCCTTTTTTCCAAGAGCTACATCCCCTACTCCTGGTCCTGGATGCACATTCTCCTTTCCTTCCACAGTCTGGCTCATGCCATCCCAAAACTGCTGATGCTTGGCAGCTCATCTTTGGATTCTGTCTGATTTTCTTCAAAATGTGATGAATCACACGTCTTGATACAGCTCCAACAAGTCTGCCCAGTGCTGCCAAGATAGCAACAGCTGCCCTTCCACTGTGACTGCCCACCCAGTGCCCAGCTACCCTCTTATTTACGTTCTTGATTTCCTAATGAAGTTACTGCCCAAACTGTCCCAAACCCTGTGTTTAGTTTCTCCACATAATCTGATTTGATTAGTTTATCACAGCCTTTGATTACCTTTCATGGAAAAGCATTTCAAGTCTCAGCAATGAATTGGTGAGGCTTGGGGATGATATTGGGATTTTAGATATTGGGATTTTCTTGTCTGATGTCCTTAAACAATAATTCTGATAATTCAGGAAGACTGTGAAACAGATGCAGAAACTAAAAATTAGCTCTAGCTCCAGCATTTGAAATCACATCTAGCTCCCAGTCATGACAGTGCAAAGTGCCAAATGCAAGCAAATAAAGGATAAGCAAAAAATGCAGTTACACACACAGAGTGAAATCAAGTACACATGGAACATCAGAATGGTAACAAAGGCCTCAGCTGGATCTCTGCAGTTAAAGAGAAGAAGGTTTGAGCAACTGTGCACTACAGGTAGGCTAGAACTAAAAGAAAAGAAAGAAAATGCTTAGGACAGGAATTATTAATTAAGCCTCAGTTTGCAACAAGCCAGCTGAACACTGTTCCCTTGCGGAACACTGAGTGGTGTTCCTTAAGGGCTGGTACTCAGACCAATGCTATGTAACATCTTTGGTGGTGGCATGGACAGTGGAATCAAGTGCACCCTCAGCAAGTTTGCTGATGATACCAAACTGTGTGGTGAAGTCATGAGGCTGGAGGGAAGGGATGCCATCCAGAGGGACCTTGACTGGCTTGAGAAGTAGACTTACGCAAACTGTGTGAAGTTCAACAAGGCCAAGTGCAAGGTTCTGCACCTGGGTCAAGGCAACACCATGCATGAACACAGGCTGGGAGGAGAAAGAATTGCAGACAGCCCTGAGGAGAAGGACTTGGGGGGGGTGGGACCAGAAGCTCAACATGAGCTGTCAGTGTGTGCTTGCAGCTCAGAAAGCAAAGTGGGTCCTGGGCCGCATCAAAAGGAGAACAGACAGCTGGTCAAGGGAGGTAATGCTCCCTGTGTTCTCTGCTCTTGTGAGACCCCACCTGGAGTGCTGTGTCCAGATCTGGAGTTCTTAACATAAGAAGGACATATTGCTTCTTGAGCATAGCCAGAGGAGAGTCACAAAAATGATCAGAGGGCTGGAGCACCTCCCTTGTGAAGACAGACTGAGGAAGTCGGGGCTGATCAGCCTGGAGAAGAGGAGATTCCAACGCAGCCTTATTCCAGTATCTGAAAGGGGCCTACAAGAAATCTGAGGTAGGGCTTTTTGCACATATATGTAGGAAGAGCACAGAGGGCAAAGGTTCAAAACATGAAGAGAGGAGATTTAGGTTTGACACTAGGAAAGAACTCTTCCCTGTGAGGGTGGTGAGAAACTGGAATAGGTTGCCCGGAGAAGCTGTGTCTGCCCCCTCCCTGGAAGTGTTGAAGGCCAGGTTGGATGGGGCCTTGAGAAACCTGGTCAAGTGGGAGGTGTCCCCGCCAATGGAAGGGCAGGGACAGATGATCTTCAAGATCCCTTTCAACCCAAATCATTTGATGATTCTATGACATTTGTCTCACTCAATTTGCAATGCATAAACAAAAATAATTGAGTTTAGCTAAATATGCGGTCCTCCAGATGGGTAAGTTGTGAATATATATATATTATTTTTTATATATATATATGTATATACACACACACACACACACTAGTCTTTCCCAAACTTAATTAATTAAATTACTAATTATTATTTTGATTAATTTAAATTAAATTTAATAATTAAATAATAATTTTCCTCTGTAGCCCTATATCCTTTAGAAATATATTCCAGCTTGCTGCAAGCATATGTGAATGTATATGACAAAGAGAGAAAGAGAAGTTCAGAGCATATTAGCCCACTTTATTGATTATCTGTCAAGGATCCTTCAGACATAAAGGATCTGCAATGATTTTTGGACAATACAGTGGGAGCCACAACTCTGAATTATGTGTAGCAGTAACAAACAACAAATGGCAGATTCTGAGCTGCTTGCACTAATACGCACTGGCAAATATTGCCTCAGATCATTTGCACATTTTAAGACAATTCACAGAATTTGCCAGTTTGTTTTCAACTGAAAAGCTGCAAAAACCCTCAGAATCAAACAAAAAAATCCATTCTCTTTGTTAAAAGGAAAACGCACAGTACCAAAATATATGTCAAATGTACCATTTCCAAAAGGGAACACAGCCTGCACTACTCCTGCTGCCTCTTGTTCTATGCTCACAGGCTCACAGCAATGAATACATTTCTGGTGATGTTTATGCAGAATTGAGTACAAAGCCTGTGACTCAGACACACAGCACTACTGACATGTGAATTTTTACTCTTGGTAATAATAACAATAAAGCTGAGTAATACGCAACAGGAGCAAAATTTATTTTACTTCTTGGGCTGCCTATAGAGACATGGCTTGAAAAAACATACGACAAACAATACCATATACACCCATTTGCCAAAATGGGTGTATGTGTGCATTTGCAGACCCCCCCCTGAGTCCCAGCAACACAAAACATCCATGTAACAGCCAAAGCTGCAAGATGTCATGGGCCTTACTGCATCTCTTGAGGCACCCATCAAACCATATGTGTGGTGGCCAAGAAACTGCTCATCACTAAAGCATGCTTCCTATGAATCTCTATGACTAGCCACCAATGAATTCACAGGTTGTTTTTTTTTTTAACGCCTGACAGACTCCAGAATCCATTAAATGTACACTAAATACAATGAAATCAGAAACATATCAGAAAGCCAACCTGTAAGGGAGACAACTGTCTGAAGTTTATCAACAGTAACACTGACCCAGGGCACTTTTAATTCTCCAAGAATAGCAATGTAGAAGTCTTCTTTCAAATAGTAACAAGGTCTAGAACATAAACATTTTCATTTATATTGCTTTATTTTGCAACATTTACTACCCATCAAACACAGTATTTTCATAGTCCCAGAAAGGCTTTATAATTCCTATGATGCAAGTTAAATATGAAATCTTCCTGAGTAGTTAACATTAGGTATCTCTGCAAAGAGTGAAAGAATAAGGATTCCAGCACAGTCCCCTGCTGTCATGGACTGATGACTAATTGGAAAGCCCTCCAGAAACAGAAATCTGCAAGAAGGGCATTCAGATTTATTTCCATCATATCTTCATCCAAAGTCTATGTCTGAGTTAGCCACTCAAGAATCAACCTTAAGTATCTGGTGAGCTAATTCTCAATCAAGAGAAAAAATATTTTGGTAGACAATGGACTGATTTTGAGGGCTGCCAGCATCATGTGTTGGAGCTCTGAAAGCCTTCACAGAAGGGGTGTCGGCATCAGGGTGATCTCAGGTCTTTTTAAGGCAGGTCACCTCATGACAACAACCATCTGGTTGGGGGTGAAGGTGTGGATCTGGTCTCTGTGGTGGGCCAGACTTCCCAGTAGAGGCTCTGTTGTGCTGTTCAGGCAGATGTTCTGGATGTCCTTACACCTCAGGCCAACTCCCCAAACACTTCTGGAGTCAGTGCTGTGTGTGGAATTCCAGACTGAATTGCTGTGGGGTGGAAGTAATTGCACAGATCTGAAAAGGAGCTAGAAGCTTTCTAAAAGTTGAATGCTTAAGCTGTGTTTGTGCAACAAACATCCATAAGCTCTTCTTCCCTTTCCCCGTTTACCTTGCTCCTTCTAAAACTTCACTGGATGATATAGCTGCCTTAGCAGAATGCAACCTTTTCCCCAGTGAGACACCAAAACGCCTTTGAAGATTCGGAGATTTGAAGGGATGGGAATGTCAAGCCCACCTGGAGAGCTTGGCAGCAGAAAGGACTACACAGAGTCCTTGAGCTCATGTGAAGTTCTACTGCTTGTTCCCACAAGCAAACCTAGTGAGAGTTTTGCAAGCTGAGGTGAATACACAAGCCCATGATTCACGTTTCAAAGTACAGCATTAGAGAGGTGCAGGGTGCCTTGGCTCGAAGGGTTTTTGCTTGCCACACTTAGAGTCTCCTGGATTAATGACATGGCACATGACAAGTGACTCTTGACTGGAATTAATGATGCCACTTTGATGTCATCAGAGTCTTTGATGTGTTTAAATCATCACACAAAAAACTCCAAGTTGTGCTGTCTTTTATAATTTTTTCTATGGAAAGAGACAAACATCTCCAGAGGAGGACTGAAACCATGGGTTACTGAAGGACCACAGGTTAAGGTGAAATCTAATTTGAAACCTCAACTAATCTCAAATAAGCAAAGGCTCTAGGGCAAGGTATTCAGCGTAAATAGCTTGAGCTGCAGTCCTTCAACAAGGCTGATGGAACAGAATAAACAAGTTCCATGTAACACTGTGGTCCCTTGTGAATACAGAAGGGCAAAGCTGGTAACATAAGCAAGGGATTTAAGCAGGCAGGACTCCACAGTAAAGATCAAAAGCTTTTCTCTGATCTTTTGGGAATCTATTGAGGCTCCCAAGCATAACTTTCTCAAGCTTTCTAAGTTTGAGAGCAGGATTTAAGACTCTTGATACATTTGAGATCCAATAATGACTTGAAATGGAAGAACAATTTCCTTTGCTAGAAAAGGTTTCTAAAAATTGGTTTTTTTTCAATACTGGATTCAGCCAGTAGCCAGAAGGAAAAATAGTTTCAAACTGTTTCACAGTAGCTCAGTGCACAAGTACCCAGTCACTTGCATCTAGGTGGAGTACCAAATCAGAAAGTTCAGGAAAGGACTGTCTGCTTGAACTAGAAAGGCACAGGCTTCCTCCTCAATGAAAGCTAGGCCTATTTTCCTGTAAGCAGTTTAATTAAAGGTCTAATCTCCTGGCATTGACCAGCCATGTTCCCTCATCTCTACTCTTCGCTGATAAATCATTTATTACCACTGTGATTACAAGCATCTGCTCTCTGTCTTGAGGGAAAAACACTTTTCTCTTTTAACTGGCAACATACAGAATGCAATATTGGAAGTGCCTTTTTTATTCTGCCTCATTCAAGTCAGCTGACTTGCATTTTGATGCAATACTTTATTAGTACAAAGTTAAAACAAAATCACTTCCTCCTATGCTGCAATGCCAAGCTTCCAGCAATGATCCAAGACAGAAGAAAATTAAAATAAAACCAAAAAAAGCATGTAGAGTCAATACGTGTAGCACTACAGCAGGACAAGCATATTTATTTCCCAGTGCCAGCTGGCCAGTTCAAATCCTGAACAATTACACTAATGCAGTTACTATGTAATAATGATCTTGTTTATACTCTGATTCTTGTCTAAACGATGCTTCCTGTGAGTTAAGTGTAAATCTAGTAGAGTACAAAAATTCACATCAGCAGGAACTGCACCGTGGTGAACAGAACAACTCTGAGAAGATCAGTGACAAGGCTCGGAAGGTCAGTGATCCCAAGCTGAGACACAAGATACATGGCCAAGTTTAAAAAGCAAGAGAGATCATACTAATGAAAGGAAAAAACCCTCATATTGCCATCAGCACTCATTACTGCAGCAGGATGACCATGTAGTTTTCATAAGCATCTCTGAAGTAACTCAGAAGATCCCATTCAGCAGATCCAAAGAGCATCTACACTTTCTGTGGTTACATGCTAATTGCTCGTGGAACTGCTACCGATGGAACTGTTACTACGACCATATAAGCTAAGGTTTACTTGAGTTAAGACTCATCAGGGGACAGGCCATGAACTGAAACTTACTTTTTAGAAAGACTCTTCAGTGTTGCTTTTGTCACTTTAGATTCCCTCCCTGCATGCCAATGTCTTGTCTATGGCTCACATAACTGGCAAAGCTGGTAAAAATTGATACCAGATGTTATTCGTATGAATTGGGGAAAAAAAAATTCTCCCAGTGCTGAGCAGACTCAACCCAATGAGCCCCACCTATAATTCAGTATTTTTCAAAGCCAAAATCAAAAGTCTAGATGTAGCATTCACCTGACCAAATGTAAATATATTCTTGTAAACATGTGCCCTCAGAATCAGTGCACTCATACTCAGAGAAAAAGCAGGTGAGTACATCTCATATGAATTACCAATCTTGGATAAAGTTAAATTGCACTTAATAAAGTTCTAGAAGTGTCCTCTTCATTGGCCCTGCAAAAGATCTGGAAAGGCTGAGTCATGAGGTGTCATTACTGTTTCGTCAGATCTATCTCATTTACTGCAATCTGGGATACCATCAGACTATTCTGCTCGGTTGTAAAAAACTGGCTGTGTAAGTTCAGACACAAGGGGCTGTGTGGTTCTGACCTCACTGGTTTGAAATTGTCTCAGAGGAGCATTTTCAATTGAATAGCCCTGGCTAGGGTGGAGGTCTTGGCTGGCCAGAGTTCAGAGCAGGGGGTGACAACTCGGGATGTGATAAGACCTTCTGGGTGGAGACACCTCCTCTGAGCACCAGCCTGCAATGCCAGGTG
Source organism: Florisuga fusca (assembly GCA_038090715.1). Classification (NCBI taxonomy): domain Eukaryota; kingdom Metazoa; phylum Chordata; class Aves; order Apodiformes; family Trochilidae; genus Florisuga; species Florisuga fusca. Next base: position 8,274,502 of record JAAWXA010000034.1, on the reverse strand, counting down.
GTCCCTCCAGGCACGACTGAGCCACCTTGATTGTACTCACAAAGTACCTGGCTAAGGTGGCTGGAACAGAGTAAGGGTGGCACCAGGAGGAAGATAAGACCTGATGACTGGGAGGAGACTACTCCCCTTTGCTGAGGGCCAAGCTTCAATGATGCCCCTGGAGGCAGGGCTATGTACCTGGCTAAAGTGGCTGGAACAAAGGAGGAATGTCATCTGGAATTAGGTAAGAACTGATGACTGGGTGGAGCACTGCACCCTTCTGCTCCCCTCCAGGCGGCCTGTCTTCCAAGGAACCTGGCTGACTGACAGCTGCCCCTTCGGAACAGAAGGGACTCAGGGGTATATATATATGGCTGTCCATGCTTTGGTTTTGTCGTCTCTTGAGCCACTGCCATTTCTGCATTGGACCCTGTCCAGGATCAGCACCATCCTGAAGAACCTCGCGGGACAGCTGGACCCCTGGTGGTGACTTTATCTCTCTCTCTTTCTCTCTCTCTCTCATTCTTCCCACTTTCTTACCCTTTTTTTCCTACACTTTTTCTCTCTCGTTCTTTCTTATCAATTCCTTATTGCTTTTCTCTGTCTTATACCTTCTTTTCCTCTCTCCCTCTTTTACCTGGCTCTATATTTTTGCCTGTGTCAATTGTCAAATAAAATCTGCTTGCACCCGACACTTTTCTACGGTTGGACTATGTTTCACGTATCCAAAACAAAAATAAATTTTTATGTTACCTCAGACTGTAACAGGGGCATAACATCTTCCATCTAACTAATGGAAAAGTCAGCATGTGTCTGTAACACTGCAGCCCAGCAAACAGTACTGAGGCTGTTCTTCGCTGCACTGAGATATTTCTAATCATCCCATAAACAAAGGATAGAAATTCTGGAATATTTCTGAACTGCAGCTGATCAGTTGCAGTGAAGCCTCACCTGTCCACCTAATAAAATATTTAAACCCAAAAAGCACTGGAAGCAAAACATAGTGAGCATTTAATTTAGAACCAAATGCTCAAATATTCTTATTAATTTATCTGAATCCCCCTCCAACTGTGGATTTTTTTTTCACAGCTTTCTGATTTTTTTAAAATCTAGGCCTTTATATTATTTTGTTATTTTAATTTATTTCTTTTTGATGATAATCCAATAATATTGAAGTTACAGCTGCACTATCAGCTTAAAAAAAAAAAAAAAAAAAAAAAAAGTAATTTGCTGCTATGAATGCCATTAGCCAGAAAATACTACTGCCGTCCACTGTCTTTATTCCTACATCTCATTAGTCATCAAAAGATTAAATTCTTCCATCCCATTCCAATGCAGATGAATTACAGTGGCCATTATCATTAGGAAATTGTAGTAATAGTGAAACAAAACCATAATGGTTTGTAAAATGCACTCCATAAACACAAAAAGATGTCCCTGAAACAATGTAATTTAATCAGTATTATTTTTACTAATTCATGCAGATGATGCTTATTATATATTTACTCTTGGACTTCTATATTGCAGTGATGGGAAAGCTACTTTAGAGCAGAGATTGCTTCATATATTATATCAGTTCCAAAGCACTTGCTACAGGACCCCTTAAAGCCAATAATGTCAGGCAACACTTCTGTGTCAGACCATTCAATTTTCAAAGATAGATTTTTGCTTCTACAGATGTGGAAGACCTGTAAAAATGCAGCCAGAGTTTATGTATGAACCTTTATATTTGCTTGAGATTGCCTGAAACAAAGCTGATATACATCACATTTTGTTTCCAAATAGTGTTATATCAGATACCAAGAAGAATACAATAGCCTCGCAAAGCCTGTGTGTCCTTTAAAGCACACATAGATGAAAAGGAATTCCAAAATAAGTGTAGCCTGTGTTCAGAGAAGGGTTTAAAGAATAAATTTTGTCAATTGGGCCCAAGAGAGTTGCATTAAAAAAAGGGGCCAATCTGGAATTTTGTGTGGATGGAAAAGCCAAGCACATTTTTCCTCCTAAGTATAATGTAAATAATGTTGTTATATACAGTGTGGCAGATAGAAATCAGTTTGCTGTTATGTAGTCACTTCTGCAGTGCTATAAAAAGGTATTTTGGAGCTCATCACCATTTCCCTGAAGACTTGCTTGCAGGTCCTTATTGTCCTGTACAGTCTTTTCCTAGATGGCTGCAACAACCAGAATTTCTTCTTCATTTATCCCTTTGAAGCCCACTTTCTTGCCCCTTGCTAATTAGCAGAGATGATAATTGGACAAATGGGACCTTTGCTGGCCATTTAGAATACTTAACTGGTTTTAAAACAGCAATATGGATAAAAGTGTACACAGACATAGTGACAAGGTCTTCACTACCAGTTACATGCAGAAGACTTTTTACAGTACTACCTACAGTCCTCCCTTTCTTTCCATTTGCTCTATCAGTCAAAACTGTGAGCCTTCGTCTGAAAACAGTATTCATTTTAATCTAAATTACATCAGCTTTGCTCAGTCAGTGCAACAGCTTCACAGACTGGTGCTGCAAGATACCAACAGAATGTTAGAAACTCTGTTGAAATGAAGCGTAGTTTGCCCAAACAATTAAATGCTAGTTAACCACCAGACTGAGATTTATGTGCTAATAATCATGTTCATATTCCAAATTCCAATCCCAATATGTAATCATTCCAACAGAAGTGCAACCAATTGCAGCTATACCTAATATGGCATTGAGTTCCAGATTCTGAACCATGGCACTATTTTATGGGCTATTTCTGAATAAAATCTGTCTCAAGTTGCATCAGCCAAGTTGCAAAACCAACAGAAAGAGCAGAAGCACATTCCACTTCAGTTTCTGCAATAACTCTCTTTTTCCCCAATACAATCAAAAGTTTCTCAAGCCCTGTGCAAGTATTTTACTAACATTTTTAATATATCAGTATACAACTCAGAGGTACACTGTCTAGCTTAGGGACTTAGCAAAAGCCAGATTTTGCTCTCCCAAAGCAGATTCTCCTCAAAAGAAGTAACTGCTGTTTGATTCTCCTGTTTATATCTAGTGGTGCAGATACAGCACAGTGCACACAGGCAGATTCTCCTGTCCACTTCTGCTTCTCTACCCATTTATATCAATTCACTGTATTTTAGAAAGAGGGAAAGGAAAAGGTTGCATGACTAGAGCACCATTTGCTTATATTTATCTGCAGGCATATGCTGGAAGAGAATAAAGGACCTATTGTTAAAGCAATCTTTGATAATGTAATTCTACCACTGCATCTGTTGTTCTTATTTGATGCTGGGCATATCACTAACACAAAACCTCATATTGGCTCCTGATAAAATACTTTTTTTTGTTTGCTTTCATGAGTTTTTTTAGGTAATCTGCAATGAAAGCCGGCAGGAGCAATACATATAAAAACTTGTGATTTTACGTTCTTAAGGAAAGTGTAAGTGAACTTTCTGATACTTTATAATAAATATCTCAAAGCAGTGAACATATCTGGTCTTAATCTCAGTCTTATAGGGTAAAACCATCACCTCAGCTTCTTTAGTTTTATGAAAAATAGGCGTATTTTTGTGAAAAGTGCACTGATGAGCAGAGAAAAACTCAGGAAGAGCTATGTAAGTTTTTTCTCAAAATGAAAAACATGTACTATTAGACAAACCATGGGTCCACACAGTAAGCAATAAGAAACTGATGAAATGGAACAAGTGTTAATAGGAACACTTGAAAAGAATCAATACAAGAAAAATTTATGATGGAGTCTTTTAAAGATCTTATACCACATGCACCCTTGACTCCATACCTGAGGTTGTGACAGCATCACTGCAGCAGGCATTTCTCAATCTTAACAGTGACATCATAGGGTTTTTTAATAAAAACCATGTAAGCACACAGTTTGCTGTTAGTTCTTTCTACACATGGCCAACTTTTGCTGGAGTGATATATCTGACAAGTGCACTGTGAGCACTATGCTCATCTCCCCATAGCACAGCTACCGGTAATAAAGACCACAGAACAGCATTTATTGTATCAGGTGGCACAGAGTAGCAACTGTTAAAAAAAAAAAAAAAGAGAAACCACACACACAACCAACCAGAAACAGTGCTTTAATACAACTGTTATTTGCAGTGATAGAACTATAGGACTTCAGGGAAGGGAGGCCATACATAAGACTCCCCAATATCTGCTATTCACACACACACAAAACCAGCAAAATCTTATTTTTAAAAGCTAAAAGGGATGCAGGAAACCTGAGTCTCGTTAATACTGAGAATAGACATAACCAGCATATATGGTCTTCAACAAACTTCCAGATACAATAACCACTTTGGAGAAAAGAGTATCTTTCTTGCTATTGTGCATCTGGTCTTCCCTTAACTGATTTTGCACATAATCAGCAATCTATTCCCTCAGCATGAGAGGTCTTCTTCAGTTTTTTGAGGGCAATTAACAGTAATACCTCTTCTGAAGAAAAAATCTGAAGCAGTTCTTCCTATCCTCCTGATTCACCTACAGTTCTTTAATTCAGGTTACTCTGAAACAATGAGAACCAGGAAATTCCTAAGAGTTTCAAGCAAAGAAAGATCTTAAACAGATTTATCAGTTGTTAGATTGTTCCAGAACACATCACTCCCTGCACTTTTTCTCTGTGCACACCTTTCCAGTGCTCACAGTATGAACTGTACCACCTAACCATATACAGCATGCAAGTCTTGGTCCAAGGCAGCTTTATCCTCTCCCAATAGTGTGAATGACTGAGCCTATGATGCTCAGGCAAGCCACTTCTGTACAAATTTACCTGTAAGAAAGACAGCACTTCTCAACCTCAAACCAAAGGAAAATCAAGAGGAATAAACAGCAAAGGTGGAGGAAGTGTCCTTAGTGAAAGAGGGAAGGATAGCATCTTCAGATGCAATTCTAAACTCAAACCAGCTTCCTCTGACTGTCCGCTGACGTGTGGAGTGAGTCAGATGCAAATGAATCCTGGCTGAAGGACTGGAAAAAAGGCTTCTGCTAACATCCATCAGCAACAGGCAAATCAAATTCTTAGTTGCACACAGTTGTGGAAAAAGCCTGGAGAAACTGCCTTCAATTAAAATTTCCCTTTGGCAAAGAACAATGTAATCTCAGAAGGACAAAAATCGTCTGGGGCATGCATTTCAAAACTGCAGAAGCAGCAGAAATATCTGCATAGAATTGCTGCCCTGCACTTACAGCAACAGGAAAGTTGCAAATCCCACTGAAAATAGGACATACTAATTTTTCATCGTCTTTCTAAAGAAGAAATGGTTATCTTTTGCATCAGTGGAGATTCATTCCCAATCCTAACCACAGGAAAGGAAATACTAAGCTTCAGTCAGCAGAACAGTCATCCAACGGATCACTGCGACCAGCTACCACAGAGAGATTTGCCAGAAGTAGCACATCTTTGGTCTGTCTTGTTTTATGGACAACAGCATCCAAGGTCCCTTCATACCGTGCAGTTAGAACATATTTAGGATTGTTAACTCAGTATCTAGAAATAACGCAGCTCTGAAGAAAGAATGAAAGAATATGGATATAATCTGTGCTGGTAGACATTATCTTTACATGCCTGACTAATAAGGTGAAGATTAAGCTAATCCTCAACTGTGCAATCAGGATAGACCTTCCTCACATCAAATTGTCAGGGACTACCACAAAGGAACCAACATCACATTATACAATGCATTACAATTTACCAGAATTCTCTGGACACACCAAACAATTTCCTATCAGTTACAGGACTTCAGGCACTTAAGGTGGCCTTGATCTCTTCTCTTCATCATTAGCAGCACACAACATTTAGTTCCCTCATGTTAAGTGCTGTCAAAACATGGCTAACTGGGTGAAATCTAATGTAAGAGTTTAGTATGTCAGTTCAACTAGGTAAGGAGTCTCACAAAGTCTCACATTATATTAGCTTTTTAGGCCACATGAGTCAATTGGTAAGACTTTGACACAAAAATAAAGAAAAAAAAATTTCTGCACAACTGCAGTTTCAGTATCATTTCAATAAACAGTTTCTGAGCAGGTAGCATGCATGCTTTTGAAGAATGGAAATTCTGAAGTTGCTAAACCTGAAGTAGTAAGTCGGACTCATCTATTTAGGACCTAAACTCAGTTTGAGCTCTTTAATCTCGTTTTTCATGCTTAAGCAGGCTGCCTTGCCGGAGGCACACTAGGGACTATCTGTTTTCATGACTCTACAAGCTGTATATGTGCATGCTGGCAAATTCAATAAATTATACAGCCATGTATTTAATAAGGTATAATATATTTTCCTGTAAACAGAGGAAGAATTTAGTCAAATTAACAAAAGAACTCAGAAAAAAATAGACAATGCCATCTGCTTACCACATTTGACCTTTAGGATTCTTTTCAAAGTACTGCTCTGATGTAACATGCCTAATAATTCAATCCACAATTCAAATATATTACAACTGAAATTTAAATGAAATATGAAGCCAGTAGCTATGCTGACTTGGTTAAAAAGCTTCAGACAGGAGAAAAAATACTTAAAAATAAGATTAGTTTCAATCATACACATAAATTACTGAGTGCAATATCAACACCAATACTGTTATTTTTTCCAAAGTGATAAAAAAATTACGATTTTGACTCAAAGTCTTCATTGACTCAGACCTGGGCAGTACAAAAGCACTTTGGTGTGTATCAGAAAAGGCAAATATGCTAGTCTATTCTAAACAAGACTTACCAGTATGGCATTAATGACATTATGTCAGCCTGGACAGATTTTCTGTGACAGAAACACCAGTTAGGATTGTAAGGTGGTTTTTTTTTTGAATGGTATTTTGATCTCTTGCTGCCATTCATGCATGTCAAAAACCTTACTCAGGTCTAGCACGCTAGGTGCTTAATCCATTAAGACAATAAAAAACACGAGAACTTGATGATCTAGCTTGGTTTTATTACAATATTGTCTCACAATGCTTTTTTTCAGCACTTCACCTACTTTTGTCAGTGATTTTTTTTGTCTTGGGACTGTTTGGGGTTTTGTGGTTGGTTGGCTGGTTGGTTGTTTTTTTTAGGGTGCATGTATTTTGGACAGAGGGAAGGTATGGTTTAAAAGGTTTATGCCTCCCTCCTCATCTCCATAGAGAGAGTGAGTACCTTCTACTAAAAAAGAGCAAGGACTGAATACTTTCCTGTCTACACTAAGTAGACAAGCAAATAAAGGAGAACTTTCCCATTCTTCCCATTGCTGTCATTTCCCAACCTGTGCATATTTTAAGGACCAGACACCATGTTGTGCTAAGGAACCTACAGTCAATACTAGAAAAGCAGTCACACTTCCCAGTTTGATTACATCTGTGCAGCTCCTGATTTTGCAGCTTAAGAAAAAAACTTGGAGATGAAGGCTGAAAAGACCAAGTCTGTTATTGCTGGGATGTTAATAACATTTACATTCAGCAAGATTGGAGATCCTCTTGGTAATGCAGATGAAAAAAATCAAACACAGGATTAAGTTTAAGACCTATGTGTTCTATCTGAAGGAAGCCCTTCTTTCAGCTCAAAAGCTCTGAATACTTCAGCTGAAATCATATAGCCACTTTTGTTACCTATTTATGTGGATGCACCACAGGTTTAAGCAATTCATTCTAGATGGTAGCGATCCAAGGCTAAAGTATGACCTGTATTTTCTGGATGCGTCATCGAGAAATGAAAACCTCTTAAGTTTAGTCTTGAAACAGGTTACCTACTATACTGAGCAAAATATTCTCAGAAGTAGGCTATAATGACAGAAGCACAGAATCAGCCAGGTTGGAAAGGACCATCCAGTCCAACTCTTGACCCACTTCCACCATGGTTCCCAGACCATGGCACTGAGTGACACATTTAGTCTCTTTTTAAAAATATCTCCAGGGATGGAGAATCCACCACCTCCCTGGGCAGCCCATTCCAATGTCTGACCACCCTCTTGGTAAAGAATTTCTTCCTAAAATCTAACCTAAACCTCCCCTGGCAGAGCTTAAGCCCATGCCCTCTTATCTTACTGAGAGCTGCCTGGGAAAAGAGACATCCCCCTCCCCCACCCTGGGCTCCAACCTCCCTTCAGGGAGTTGTAGAGAGTGATGAGGTCTCCCCTGAGCCTCCCCTTCTCCAGGCAGAACAGCCCCAGCTCCCTCAGCCCTTCCTCATGGGACTTGTGCTGGATCCGTTCACAGCCTCCTTGCTCTTCTCTGGACCTGCTCCAGCACCTCAATCTCCTTCCTGAGCTGAGGGGCCCAGAACTGGACACAGGACTCGAGGTGTGGCCTCACCAGGGCTGAGTACAGGGGAAGAATCACTTCCCTTCATTCAAAAGCGGAACATTGTTTCTTGAAATAACTGCCACAACCACAATTATTTTTGTGTCACCATAATTAAAATGCAGGTGTCCAGCCAAACTTCAAGTAAGATGTTAGTATGTAGATGCTTTTAGAGTTAGAATGATCCAGAAACTAAGCAGACTGAATCATTTTGTGAGACCATGGTAGAACTTCATATAACCAGTTTAAGATTTGAATAGGATTCAGAATATTATCTTCAGATATCTAGTCTCCCTCTTTTTTCTATTCTCAAAATACACATTGTAATAACTTTTGCCAGAACACAATAGATTTTTGAGCAGTCACCACTATGAAAAGTAGATAATGTCTTGAACCTGAAAAATTATTAATATCCGTTTCACTGTGCATTACAGACACCTTTGAAATAACATTCATGACTTCTGTCTGTCACTAATGCAGCACTATTAATGCAGAAAAGTGAGTATTGTCCAAAAGTCTCCATTAGTCAGTAGTCTCAAGTACCTGCTACAAGAGCAATAGGCATTGGACAGAATAGAATGTATCAAAGACAGGGTTACCATGCACCACCAAACATGCACAAGAGAAAAGAGGAATGGCTGAGGCTGAAGCTACCACACCAAAGAAAGGGAAATGCAATCACTGGTAACTGCAGAGACTGTCATTGCTTCTGCAAGCAAATTCTTTGTGGAGAAGATAACATCAACACTTAGATCTCAAAGGTATTAGGGGAAAAAAAAAAAAAAAAAAAGCTGTAATAAGTTTCAAACATGCTTCTGCTGGAAAATCCAATCTTCTCATACGTATCATCTCCCTGCAAGCTAAAGAACATTAACCAGCTTTCCTAAGATCAGTATATACAACAGGAGGACTAAGATTCAGAAGTAAAAACCAAACAATCATGAGATGTAATCTACAAAAATACTTGAGAGATTACGGTTCCTCCAGATTAATTTATTTTTTCTTTACCACAAGAAAAATGATTAATAGAAGCTTCTTTGAAGATCGTATGCACGAAGGCCAGCTCTGTCAGTCATGCACATTACTCCACTTTCTCTAAAAATAAGAGAATGATTTTAAGCATATTCCTGCGTACTGCCAGATATGAAAAGCCTAATAGCCAGAGGCACACTGGAAAGGCCACTTCAATTTCATTTATTATTTTTACATAGCAGAACTGCCTAACAGATAAACAACACAGAGGAAAAGCTGTGGATTTAAAGGTTTTTAACAGAATGCTTATCCAAGTTAGACTTCCGCAGAGCTAGAAGCCTGTACTGCCTTTAAGTTCAAGTAAATGGTAGCACTTAAGCAACCAGTCATCAGATGGTAACTTAGCAGCTGTTGGTCATGAAAATTAATCTCTATACCTGGTTGTTTAATATGTTTTTGCATTTCAGAAAGCTCCCTGTTGTTTAAGATATGCAATGGGTCCTGTTACAGAACTGCATAAGACAGCTATGGGGTAACATACCACAGTCAGTGCTGAATTCACTTTCCAGGACAGGAGGTATCTACTGGACTGCTGTCAGTAAGTGCTGTTTGCTTGAGCCGGATCTTTCTTGTACCTGAGCTAGCCTAACCCTTGCTTGAACATCATTATGTTCCACTACATTACTAAGTGCAGATGTAAGCAAAGACAGACACTCAGGGAAGCCTGGAGACAGGTTAGCTGATACACAGTCTCTTTGCTACTCTGCTTTGATTACCCCATACTTAACAGGTCACTCAGCCTTACCCATCTGAGTTGTGCTTTAAACAGTCCTTGAACAAAGCAGATTTATACCTGTTTCCTCAAAAGGAAAAATTAGCCCTCCCTAATGAAATACAGTATCTTCAGCTACACATTTAGAGGTAGTTCACTCTTCTTTATTAAAAAAACAAAACAAAACAACAACAAAAAACCAAACCGAAAAACCATAACACAAAAGAGAAAAATTGTTTCTAAAAAATAAAAGCATTTACAAACAAAGCAAGTAGTCATATTTATAGTTGTTTGATAGCCCTTTCTTTAAGCCATGGATATTTCCAGACCATGCATATTAAACAACCTGGCAGAAAACACTGATCAAAACTGCGAAAGAATACACAGAGCCTATCCCTAATAATTTAAGATAAAGTGCAACAGGTTCATGTAACATTTTACAGAACAAAGAGGAGTGAGGGACAGAAGTGTTCCAAAACTAACTCTCGTTTTTGCTGTTAGCAATTGCTGGCTTTGGTTGCCATAGATCATGAATAAGTTCTTGAACAAAATGAAACACAGAAATAAAATGAGTAAAAAACAACCCTGGGGTTATACTTGAAATGAGAAAAATGTACATATTTTTAACCAGATGGTTCTTTCCCCGAGTTATAAGCTTTTATAATTTGAAATCATTACTCCACCTACAAGTATTACTATTCTCCTGCTTGCACATGTTTTTAATTTCTAAGGAAATCTAACAGCTGCATGACCTGCAGTGCAGACTTTCAGAAAATGTTACGAACAGGGATACTGGTCCCTCCAGTTAATGGATTAGCAGCACAAAGATGAAAATCAAACCAACTATGCTCATTCATACTCAGTGAAGTAAAAAATTTCTCAATAATTTGCTTGGATTGGGTTGGAGAAAAGGAAGAGAAAGAGCCAGGATTATGAAAAAGGCAAAAAGCCACTATTTTGTCGAAAGAAGATATTTAACTACAGAGCAGTTGTCTAGAGAAAACATCTCAACAAAATAGTTAACAAGTAAGGATACAGAGTACTCTTTTAAGGGCTTCTGGGTATGACATAAGCCTGAAGCAAGAGCAGACTAGCAGATGGAAAAATCACAACTGTAGTAACTTCATTCCTTTCTGAATGTGCAGAATTAAATCCTGCTTAAATCAGGGATAACATCATAGATACCCTTCACCCAACTGTATGCATTCAAGTGAAATACATGTTGAAGTTATAAATTAAACATAAACATGAACTGTGCTAGACAAGACCCTTACAAAGCTATGAAGCACCAGGAACCATAGTTAAGAATTCAGTTTCAGTGAGGGAGCCGCGTAGAGATCTTCAGAAGAATGACACTGCCTTTTAGCAGCCTGAACCATTCTCCCAAGCAACCATGCCCACATCACAAGATCCTTGGGCAACTGTCTAAAATAAACCCATACAAATCTAGTTCCAAGAGCACTGGTTTGAATCATGAACAAAATCATAAAATCATAGGATGGGTTGGGTAGGAAGAGACCTTAAAGATCGTTACTTCCAAAACCCCTGCCATGGGCAGGCACACCTTCCACTAGAGCAGGATGCTCAAGGCCCCAACCAATCTGGCCATTCATCTCTCTGAATGCATTTGTTTTTGTTCAGACTCCCTTTAAAATGCTGCCAACCAAATCTGCAGTATAAAACCATCAGACAGTTAACCATCCTACTTAACTAGTTCACATCTGACTTAACAGTTAACATCTGACTTGATTTCTTTTGAAACAAAGACAGGACATCAGCCCTCATCAAAATGCCATATAGTGGTGCCATCCTGTGTTTCGTATCTTTCTGCTGACTGGTTTCTCAGAAACTGGGAAGAACAAATGTTTGGCTTTCTAATTCATAGCAAAGAATTATTTTATGAGACATTTTAGTAAATGAGGGTAGCATACCAAATAATGTTTCTAAACAGAACAAGAGCAAGTTGCTATGTATTTTTCAGTAATAATTAACTGACCATCAACTTCGCAAATACTATTTACTTTCTTTCACATGAGAACTGCTTTATCTCTTGTTCCAATACGCAACAGCCTGACAGAATATGACTGCAAACAGCTTTCCGGATCATTGTCCTTGGACTCAATACAAGCTGTATTAATGTTCTTTTCCCCAGTGTTAAATGTTTTTGATAGCTAAGAGAAAGGCTCCATAGTGTAAGAGCTAGTTGCTAGATGAGGGCATCCCACTGTGGGCTGTGTTTGGCACTTCTTTCCTATAATGTGAAAGCATGACACCCATTAGTATAATTGGGATTTACAAGCCTGCACAATGAAGCAAAACTTATAAAAGCCCCAAGAGAGTGAACATCAGCTGTCATCAGCAGAGCTGAATCTGACACGTAAGCCATAACGCCCCTACTAGCGCACTTCTGGCTTTCATGAAAAACAAAATTTTTAGTATTGTTTGGTAGCCATATAGTTCATCTATTTTATACTTTATTCATTAAAAAAATATTTAAATATTTTATTATAAAATAAAGGTGAAAAGACAAAATAAACAAAGTCATACTAAAACAGGATATAGCCACACATTAATTAAAAAAAATTTTAAAAAGTCTTTAAAAGGGAGAAAATGATGGAATAAAACTTGCAGAGAGACAAACATGCAGGTTTACCTTTCTTTAACTTACTAGCTATTTTAAATTATTAACCTTATGTAGATGTCACTATTGAGGGACTGATTTTTTCTGAACTACACTTATGAAAGGACATTTTTAAAGAGGCTATTTCTTTTTAATTCATCTAAAATTGCAATCAAAAACTGGTAAAGGTAAGTCACAGTACTGCATCTGTCCACTAGAACTTACCTTCTTTCGTATTCAGACTGAGTTGAAACACAATGGCTTATCTGCCCAAAATGTTGCTCACATTCTGCTGTGTTGTTTTAAACTGATACTGTAGTTGTAACTGCATCCTAATACATGATACCTTCCATATGTTTGCTTACATTAATCAACAAATCATGCTACCTGACCAGAAAACAACGACTGGGATTTACAAGTTTTCCCTGGAAGGATTCTCAAGCAAAAGGAACCAATGGCAAGTTCAGCAGAAGGGAAGAATCAGAGATCACTTGAGGCAGACAACCACCTTGTTTACATGCTTTCTGTCCCCCATATAGGGATTACAAAGCCAGTGAAATAGAAATACAACATGCCTATTGGAAATTAACTCAAATATAACTCCTGGTCTGTTAGCAAATGGAGATGAAATGATCAAATAGGTGACACATAGAAGATAGAAAAAAAAAAAACAGACCAAAAAAACAACCAACAAACAATTAAAAAATAACTAACCAAAGCCAAACTCAGATTTGTTTCTCTAAATGTTCGTGGTTTGTACTCAAGAAGACAGTCCTGCAATGTAGTCTGTATGTTTCTACTTCTAAAGAACTACAGGAGATATCAAAGAGCTAAAGCTTGACATATTAAGGCTATCAAGTTTTGCAACCCAGAGCTGTAAAATAGAAGGTCAAGAGCTGTGAGGGAAATTCATATGGTGTTCAATAAATTTTTTAGTAAGATAAATTTTTTCAAAGAAAAATTTCTGACAAAAATTGGTGTTGGTACAGTATCTACTGCAGGCACAAATCACGACAGAGGACATTGCAGTCATGTCAGCTTGACATGATTCAGGGTGGGAAGGGAGGGAAAGAAGAACAGCTGATAATAACCAGATGAGTAAAGAAATAACAGCAGGAAATATGACCAGAGCCAACTTTATAAACAAGAGTTCCTATCTAAGGAGATTAAAAATTCTACATTTTCTAATCACATTTCCTAATGAGATCACAAGTCTGACCAATAAAAGATACAGTATGTTTATGACACATTTAGGCTTTGCACATTTTAACAAATAATGAATTATTTAAAAGAAAATCAATGCTATACACATTCCACTGATTAAAAACCTGGCTGAGAGATCTTAAGATGCAATTATAAATGAGTTGCCATTGTAAGTCAGCTATGTTTCTACCAAAACCATCTAGAGGTATCGGTTTTGCCCCTCTAAGACTGAAGCTTCTTACAAATATTAGAAAGATGACATGAAAATGTTCTTGGTGCCACCTGTAAGTAACACTAAGATTGCAAGAATCAGAAGGATGGGTGACAGACAAACAACCACCAAAGCCATTTGTAATCTGAGCTTCAGGGAAGAGCACAGATTTCCTTATGTTCAAACAAAAAGTCACATAACAGATAAATTAAGCCTCAGGAAACAAGGCTACAGTCTGAAACGCAGCAGCTCCGAAAGTTGTCATGTCAACTCAGGATGGCTGAACACTACCTCTTAACAGACTTCTGCAGTCAAAAGGGTTAACACAACATGGGAAACACAGAATAGGATCTTGAAGATGCTGCCTAGGTCTCTGCCAACTCTGCTTTGCTTTAGCAATAGGTTTACTCTACTTTCACCAATACCCAAGCTTCTCAGAACAGAACAGCTTTGCTAGAAAGCAGGCATTGGGCAAGTATTGTTTTCTTCTTTTCAGAGCTGCCACACCAAAGAAAAAGTATACACTTCAGAACTGCATGTTACTGCCTACCATCATACATTATGCCTATGATTTTTTGCATTTTTCATTGTGGTCTTTTTGTCTTCAGCTACCTGTACAGCTAGACCACCTCTTACACAAACATTACAGCCTTGTAATTCTTCACCTGCCAGTAAGGATTTGCTCATGACCAGGTGTGAGAGTCTGCTGATCTCACTGCTGGAATTTTCCTCAAAAGATAATTTTAAAGTGAGTAGCCCTGGCTAGGGTGGAGGAAGATGCTAACATACCTGGCCTGGCAGAAGCAGAGCAGGGGGTGATGCCCAGAAAGAGATAAAACTAATGGCTGGCTGGAGACTACTTCTGGTATCTTCTCAGTTTTCCTCTCTCCCTCTTTTGCCTGGTAACATATTCCCCATATTTTCAAGGGGCTCTATCATCTTGCTTGTGCCAACTGTCAAATAAGTTTATGCTTTCACCCAAGCCTTGATGGTTGGACTTTGTTCACTTGAATCAAAACAAAAAACAAACAAAAACAAACAAACAAATCAATGTTACTCAGTACCATAACACCAGGCTAGCTTATATTTCCACAGAGATGAAGAAAAACACATCTTTCTCTGTGGCACAATGATTGTCACTGCTTAATCTTTCTCTCCCAAGCTTTGTATATTGGCAAAACCATACAGCATTTATCTTTCTAAGCAAGGCACACACCAGGTCCTGAAAAACAATGATCCAAACTGTTTAAACATGTCCCCATTATCAGCCCTTCAATTATTATTCATCAACATATGTTTCTGAAGTGTAGCATTTTTAGGGCAGAGTATAGTGGGCACAGTAAGAGGAAGACACGTCTGACAGCTCAGAATAATATCATATGAGTTTCAAATGAGGGTCAAGTCAGCCCAGAGAGGCTGAGCTCCAAAGCATTACCATGCTTGCAGGAACATTCTAGACATGAAACAAACTGGTTGAAAAATAATTTTTACTAGATTTCCAGGGGATTCTTCCCAACTGCCTACTGCCCTTCTCATGGGCTTTTATTACAATAAATATAAGCTATGGACTGCTATAGATTCTTTATGCAAAGAGATTCTGTTTCCCTCCTTACACTGAAAGGTATGTATTAAAACAAATTTTTAATTTTTTAATTTTTTTTTTTTTTTAATGAAACAGTTTTTTTTTTAAACTGTGGACATGAATTCCATATTCTGGGTAAAATGCAGTGGTTAAAACAGTCTGCTCTGATAACAGAAGTGAGGAGTGTGCTGGTCTTGAATTCTCATGTCAGACGTCCGATTTCCACAGCCATTATACCTATGCCTTGTGAACCACACCAATTCGAACACTCTGAACTGCAGCAAGCACACTTCCAGCACTCACAAGTACCACCTTAACTCATAATCCCCTTACTACCAGACATGTTTCCTGGTTTCTTTCATGGGCTTGGAAACCTTCTTGTGCCCTTACTTCTACCATTAGTTGTTACGTAGACAAGTAGTTAATTTCAAATTTTCTACTAAGCGCTGTAACAAGGCCAACTAGCTACCAAAACTATTTCTGCATACAGTTCTTGATAAGACAACCAAGTAACCCAACCTATGATAAAAGTACCAAAGTTACACTCTTCAGTAAACCACCTAGTCAGATGGTAGACCCTGCCCTTGGGTGACAACTGTGTTGTATCATGATCCTACAAAACAGGAACAATTATTTAGAAGCATGACTTTCTTGCTTCATTATAGAGATGAAAATCTGTATCAACATGTAACCAAAGATCTAAAGTTGCTATAAGCATACAAAACATTCAACATGACACCCTGGTGCTTTCCCTTTTCTCAGCTGGGTAACAAGGGCAGGATTTGGCCCTTGATTGTGAAACAGTTTTGCAAGTAATCTTATGAGTTTTTACAGCTCATAATCTTTTGAGGTTTTACTTTTCACTTATGACAAAAATCCTCACTCTTCTCATACTTCAAAACCTCCTGGAGATACTATACCAAACTGCTAACATACTACTGGTTAACTGGCCCTTGCACAAAGTAAATTCATAGAACCATTTGGGTTGTAAAAGACCTTTTAAGATCATCAAGCCCAACCAGCCCTCCATAGTCTATCACTATACCATGTCCCTGAGCACTACATCTACATGTCTTTTAAATAACTCCAGGGAAGGTGACTCAACCACCTCCCTGGGCAGCCTCTTTCAGTGTCTGGCAACTTTTTCAGTGATGAAATTTTTTCTAATACGCAATCTAAACCTCCCCTGGCTCAACCTGAAACTGTTTCCTCTTGTCCTGACACTTGTTACTCAGAATTCTGAGACCAACCCCCACCTCACTACAACCTCCTTCCAGGTAGCCTTAGAGAACGAGGACTTTTCTCCAGACTAAACATTCTCAGTTCCCTCAGATGCTCCTCATAAGACTTGTGCCCCAGACCCTTCACCAGCTTCACTGCCCTTTTCTCCAGACTTGGTCCAGCACCCAGTGTCCTTCTTACTAAGGGGCCCCAATACTTCACAGTACACAAGGTATGGCCTCATCAGTGCCAAGCAAAGGGGGACAACCACCTCCCTAAGCCACACTATTTCTCATACACACCAGGATGATTGTATGCAAAACCAAATACTTTGCACTCAAAACACTGCCATTATTTCATAATTGTATAGGGCAGGCAGTGACTGGGCTGGCAGTGCAGAGGAGCCCGCTGGCAAGTTGGTGGGAGCCAGGGAACTGACCAGAGACTGAGGAGAGTCCCCACCGCCTCCTGCCCACAAACGTATCCAAGTAAATGTGGCAAGGTCCCCAGCAGCCATGGGCACCCACTACCCCTGCTCACCCTGCTGCCCAGCTGTAATCATCACTCCTCCATTCCCAGCACTGACTCCACCACGTCTTCTCAGCTCTGGTGGGAGCAATTCTACCCATTTTACAGATTAAAAATTATGGCACTGTCAATGAGTCAGAAACAACTGAGTAAATTATCTAGGACTACTCTCCCTTTTCGTACTGTAACCACAGCATGAAACTGCTCCTCTGGTAAATTTTTGCTCTCGTATCACGTAATACAACATGAAGAACTGTGCTACAAGCCAGCAATTCTTGTGCTGCAGAAGACAGAGAGAGCATGTTTCATTCTTCAGTGTTACAGTAATAAAGGAAACCAGAGATGGTTTGTCTCAGCCTCTGTACAAGACAGATCTGGAAGCAGTATCGGAGTATTTTCTGTGATGTTGTCCAATACATGGAGCCAAACAATTAAAATTTCTGGTTGTCAGCATCAAGTTCATCTCTCTCTGTCCTTACCACAGTCCCTGGAGCACAAATTAGCCTTTCAGATATAAAAAAAAGCAGAGCCCACAGAGTAAGCACCATGTCTGCTGTCTGACTAAAACCAATGTAAGTCTAAACAGAAAAGAATCCAAGCCAGAAAGTAAATAGCTTGCTGCCTCACATATTTGCTCAGTAGCTTCTTAAAGTGAAAGGTGGCCCCATAAACCTTCCCAACTCTGTCAAACTCCTCAGAAAATAATTCCCTAAAAAGTTAATCTGGCTCTTCTATTGCAGAATTTAGCATGCAAATAAGTCCAGGCTTCTGTCTCTGCAACTCCAGTGCACTGTGATCATGTAACAAACCAATGTAAGAGACATTATCTTACACCAGCAATAGAAAGCAGAGAATCTGAATCCTTCATGAAATCAACACCAAAAAGACACGTGATAGTACTAGAAACTGTAGTATTATTAAGCCTCTTGGACAAAGAACTAGTGAGCTTCAAGGGATGCTGGGCAGTACCTATAGTCACTCCCAGGTTACTCCGCTCTTGCTGGCAATCAAGGATATGGTCCTGGGAGCCACCAATGAAAGAGGGTAGGCAGTAATTGGAGCCTATCTAATTACAGAGGCTGTATTTTGAGTAATTTGTCCCCCCATCATCACTTCACTCCCTCGCTGAATGAGACTTCTACTCTCATTCAGCCCTCTTCCTACTACCAAATATTTCTGATATGGCAGAAAGGCGCCATATCATTTTGCTGAGGAGAAAAAGGATGTTTTGGGTGGTGAGGGAGCGTCTAGCCTACCTCCAAACTCATCATCTGCCTCAGTTTTGGACTGGAGAGGTGATGCAAGCAGCTGGCCTCAGCTTCAAGCTGGGGTCAAAGGGAGTAAAAAAACAAAAAAAAACCAAAACAGAGCAAGCATTGAAGGCTGAGCCATGCCACAGAAAGCAGTGTATGGCAAATGATAGTAACACTTAAAAGCTACTATTACACTATAGAATTGCACTCAAAAAGCAACACAGCATCAGTATGTCATCCATGAAGTGACAAAAGAAGTCTTATGACAGTTATCTGAAGACAGGTGTTAATTTGCTTTAGACAGCACATACTCTAAGGGATGGCTAATGGATACAAAAGCATAGCAAGTACAGCAGGACCAAATCAAAGGGAAAATTTTAAGAGCACCTTTTTCTTATTTCATATTTGTAAAAATAATTAATTATGGTGCATTCATGCTTTTTAGTGCATCCTGAATGACTGACCCTGCAACTCTCACCACTCTGTGCATAAAATTTTCTTTTAAATGAATATTGGCCAAGAAGATGTGATTGTAGGGAGAGGGTAAAGAAAGCCTTCTGAGGCTTCTTCCACTCAGCATCTCTAGAATGCTGATGCTCCCAGACATTGCTTTTGTCAGGCTGTGCTTAGCTGAGCATGGCAGAGCACCCCACACAATCACTGCTCCCCAGGGTTCATCATCTACAAAGAACAGGTATGACATGTATTTGAGTAGGCAGGTTCATCTCAGAACAGGACAAAGAAAAGCCCTAAAAACCTCATAAACTCTATCCAGCTTATCATGCTTGCTTCTTCCCTTTCATTGCATCAAATGCCCAAAGTCTTGCTCTTGTGGGCACTACACCCTCCACATGGCAATGGACTGAGATGTTCTCTTCTGCTTCTCTGAGCTAGGCAGCCTGGTAACCTTAGTCCTCCTGAAGGAAAAAGGTTGGACAAAAGTCTGATGAGAACAGGATAATGCCTGATATGTTCCAGAGTGCACAGTTCTCACCCAAATGCCATTTAATTTTCTCTTGCTGTACACCAAAAGTGATCAGTAGAGAAACACTTAATACTAGGAAGCAAAAATGCCCCAGATGGCAAGGCAGACAGAAGAGACAGAAAGAACCAGTTTGCAGACATACTTTTGCACAGAACAATGCTTTTTT
The DNA here is from genome assembly GCA_038090715.1 of Florisuga fusca. Classification (NCBI taxonomy): domain Eukaryota; kingdom Metazoa; phylum Chordata; class Aves; order Apodiformes; family Trochilidae; genus Florisuga; species Florisuga fusca. The sequence continues at coordinate 8,254,733 of JAAWXA010000034.1, read as the reverse complement.
GCCACAACCAGCAGAAGATGTTAATACTATGCCAGTCTATGCAGCTGCAATGCATTCACATACTGCTGCCCTGACTGAAAAGTACCAGGGAGTTATGCTACAGCACCCCTGAATATCAGGGCACATTTTGGACATCTTGATATTCTTTTAAAGCACTTCAGCAGTTTCTAAAGTTCTGCTGCAGTGTCCCTAAATATCTGTGCTCCCAAATAAAGCCACTGGCAAAGAACTCCCTCACACAAGCCCTGCAGGAATACTGCTACGCTTGCTGTCCTTTAGGCATAAACACTCTGTACTGCCTCAGCTTCTGTATACAACAAATTCCAGACAACTGAACTTCATGTCTGCCAAGGTCTTTCTTCTGACACCATCCACATGAAAAACATTTTTTTGGTGTTGGTTTTTTTTTTTTTTGAAAATTCTGTCTCTACTTCTCTGCCTCTCTGTTTCACCCATGAATGGATGTAAATGTAGCTCATGCTACCCACATCACTTGGTTCAGAAATCTTTCAGGTATTTGGGAGTGTTATACTTCAGAAAGGTGCTGGGTTTAACTATTTGTATCATTTCATTATCTCAACTCATATCAAATACAGACACATTGTGCCCTGGAGAATTACCTTCTCTTCAGCCTCTATATTCTGGGAGCTTTCCTCAGACCATGAGAGCAACAGCGGCAGCAGTGAGTGCTGTGCCTTTAAAAAACTGTGATGGATTGAGAAAGAGGGGGTGTTCCCAGAGCCAGGGAAGAAAGAGGGAGAGAAGGGAAAAAAAGAGTCAGGGAATCATCAGCTACCTTGGGAGAGCAGAGAGGCTGAGGTGGCTTTGGGGCGCTTGTGTTCAATGTGATCAGATAAACCATCTGCTGAGGGAGGTGGCTGAACTGAAGAAGGAGGTAGAAAGGTTAAGAGGCACTAGAGAATGAGAGAGCAAAATAGGTAAGTGGAGCCATACCCTGCGGCAAAGGCAAGAGGTAAAGGCTCCATAGGAAGTGGAGGATCCCCTCCTCTCAGAAGGCAGAAGGTGGGGACCTCTGGGACAGAGGCAAGTGAAACCTCTCCCAGCCCCCCTCACCTTCCCAGTTGACCTTGTACAACAGGTATGGGCTTTGGAAGTTGATGGCCAGGTGACTGAGGATGAAGATCCATCCAGTGAGCTGCCCAGAGGTAGTCACTCACCACCACACCTTCAGACTTCTCCAACTAAGAACAAAGGAGGGTAAGAGAAGCAGGTGACTCCATTCTGAGGGGAGCAGAGGCCCACATTTATCAGCCAGACCCATCCCACAAGGAAGTCTGCTGCCTCTCTGGGTTAGAAGTTAAAAAGGAGCTCTCTGCTCTGGTACAGCCCTCTGATTACTACTCCTCCGTGGTTATCCAGGTTGGCAATGAGGTGGCTACAGAGAGAAGTCCAAACGCAATTTAGAAGTACTTTAAGGCATTGGAGTGACTGGTTGAAGGCTCAGGTGCACAGGTGATGTTTCCATCAATCCCTCAAGTGATAGAGAAAAATACTGAAAGAGGTAAGAAAACACACCTGATTAACATGTGGCTCAGAGTCAAAAGTTTGGGTTTGTTGATCATGGACAGCAGGTTGGCTGGCAAGTGATGGAGTAAATCTGTCTTAATGGGGGAAAAGGATCCTCATGCATGAGTTGGCAGAGCTCAATGAAAGGGCTTTATACCAGGGCCCAAGGGGGAAGGTGCTAAACCAGTGTCACTAGAGATGAGCCTAAGGATGGTCTTCAGCCTGATGTCTCTGTGGAGGTGGGAAATAGCTATACATGTGGTTATAAAACTACAGGGCTCATTAATAGGTTGGTAACCATGGAAGTGGCTTGGAATGGTCAGATAACAAATAGCACTACTCTACCCAAAATGTTGGCAAGATATTTAACCCCGCTGAAGTGCCCCTACACCAATTCACACAGCATGGGCAATAAAAAGGAGGAGCTGGAGGCTGCAGTGCTGCAGGCAGCCATGACATAATTGTCATCACAGAAACATGGTGGGATGAGTATCATGACTGGAGTACTGCAACAAACACCTATAAGCTCTTCAAAAGAGACATACAAGAAAGGAGAGGTGGTGGCAAAACTGTGTATTTAGGGAGTGTTTTGATTACATAGAACTTAACAAATGATGGCAAGGTCGAGTGCTTATGGGTAAGGGTCAGGGGGGAGGCCAACAAGGCACATATCCTGTTGGGAGTGTGTTACAGGATGAGGAGGCTGAGGAGGCATTCTACAGGCAACTGACAGAAGTCTCCAAGTTCCCAGTCCTTTTTCTCAGGGGGGACTTCAGTTTATCAGACATCTGCTGGAAATACAACACAGCAGAAAATGAACAATCTAAAAGGTTCCTGGAGTGTGTGGAAGATAACTTCCTGACACAGATGGTAAATGAGGCTACCAGGGGAGGTGCATTGCTGGAACTGTGGTTTACGAACAGGGAAGGACTCGTGGCTGATGTGGTGGTTGGAGGCCACCTTGGTCTTAGTAACCATGAAATGATAGAAAGTTTTGGAGGGCATGTCATATGAGGAGAGACTGAGAGAACTGGGGTTATTTAGTCTGAAGGAGAGGAGGCTCGGGAGATCTTACTGCTGTCTACCTGAAGAGAAGCTGTAGAGAGGCTGATGTTGGTCTCTTCTAATAAGTAACTACTGATAGGATGAGATGAAATGTGTTTAAGTTGTGCCAGGGGAGGTTTAGGCTGGATATTAAGAAACATTTCCTTACCGAGTTAAGGTGAGGCACTGGAATGGGCTGTCCAGGGAGCTGCCATCCCTGGAGGTGTTCAAAAAGCAACCAGATGTGGCACTTCAGGATATGGCTGAGCAGTTATGACAGCTGGATTACAGTTACTCGATGATCTTGAAGGTCTTTTCCAACCTTAACTATTCTATGATTCTATATTCTTAAAAGATAAAGCTGAAGAGAAGGAAGACCACTTGTGAAGGAGATAACATGTTCATCAGTTAAGAGCAGTGCTAAAAGGCAATGTCTTAATTGCTTGGAATCCTACCCTCAGACACCTATGTCCCAGTATGCCTAAGTCATCTTCCACAGTTACCTAATCTCTTGTGCTCCATTTTCAAGGCTTGTTTATTTTTCCTTAGATTTCTAGGTCTTCCCAGCCTTCATGTTCCAAGAGGGGGCTGTGAATCCTCACAAACCACTCTCATCTGAGCACACAAAAGGGTACTCAGGCAGCTAGAAACAGGACTTGAAAGGAAACCCTGAATCAAGACATTGAGTAAGTAGTCATACATTGCATAAACCAAGTCTCATATCAGAACAGCAGGATCAGTCTCTGTGTCCCCTCTTCTGTTTCCCAGCACTGCTAGATACGGACACTTGGAGAACAGTAAAATAGGACATGGTACTTCCCATTGATTCTTCCTCTGTCTTCTTTAAACTGAGTAATAAGAAAAGCTTGCTCTACCCTAGGTGAATCCCTAGCCATATTTTCCCATAAGTTTCTTAACAAAACCCCCAAACTATAAAGCAAATATATTCAAGTTGTAAACATTGAACAGGTGAATTCTGAAAAGTAAATTCCCACTATTTGCCAAATTTATGACTTCACATTCCAGATTATGTTACTTAAATTTCATCCTTCCTCTACCATCTAGTCTAACATAACCTATTTTAGTGATAAAATACCCCAGACCTTCTCTATACTGATGATGTTTGTCATCTTTGCATCTAAAGAAAAGTTAATCACATATGTTTCTTGTTCTTGTCCCATGACTATGAACAGAAATTTCAAATAAAAGCAACCCCGGAATACCGACTTAAGGGACTACACCCCAATAATTTTCTCTCACTTGATTTTCTCTGGATTTACAAAGCAATGCAATTCAGTAGGCACATTTAAAATCTTGCATGTGGTACTTAGTTTTATTGGCTTCTTTCCCTAACACTTCAGAATACAAGTTACTGTTTCTATCTATGGCACATGTCTCCCTGACACTAGCCCTGCAAGTGTCATGCACACCAGAAGATTTCTGCTATTTATTCTTTGCTACACAACCTGCTGCAGTCAGAAAACCTCTGTGAACAGCAGTTACTTGCCTCTTGTCCCTGTGGTTGCATTAAGGTTCCTCCTTACCACCACCAAATCAGACAAATTGGTCAACTGTTCTGTAGTCAGGTAGCACATCCAGGAAAGCAATGGGTAACTCAGATAAGCTAAGTCTGTCAAGATCATTCCCTTTCTAGTCAAAAGATGGGAAGCATTGCAGTGCCCAGGCCACAGAAGTACAGATCATGTCTTGACATCAGTCAGGAGAAAGACAAGTACCACTGACCTGCATTTATATCCTGTACCCCCAAGTAACACAATGCCCTGAAATGCAGAGCTATCATTACACTAAATCTGTGCCAAATACAGGTGAGTAAAAGCTACACAAAGATGCACACATACTCATCTCACTACATAAATATATCATTAGGTGGATGCAGCTATGTGAGTAGAATGGATTGAAGCAGTTCCCAAATGCCTAACATGATTCTTCACAGTCAGTACCACAGTGGTGCTTCACAGACTGTACTTGTGAGTACATAAATTAGAGCCCTGATTTAATTCTGCAGTGGACAAATGATGGTGGGGAGTACTACTGAATTCTTCACTGCACTGTTAGAAATCTAGCACAGGCAAATAGCTCAATCTACTGTCATTGCCAGGTTGAACACCTGAAGAGATGTTGTGTTGTGTTGTGTTGTGTTGTGTTGTGTTGTGTTGTGTTGTGTTGTGTTGTGAGCAGGATTAAAATAAAAAATAAATAAACAAATAAATAAATAAATAAAAAGAAGCCCTTAACTGTAGTTTGGGGTCAGGTTGTGGGGGTTTTTTTGTTTGTTTTGGGGAGGTTTTCTGTTTTGGTTTTGGTTTGTTTTTACATTGTCTGATTGTTTTTACTGTCTAATCTCCTGAACTCAACAGAAATGGGACCCTAGTGACTTGCTTAGTCACAAAAATAGCCTTTATAAAAGCTAAGAGTCAGGAATGTCAATGGCAGCCTGACAACTCACAAATTCCTACACTTCACAGAAATCCAACCACTTTGAGAGTCTCAGCTGTTGTGCTTCATATGTCTTTCTCATTTGGACTTCTAAATCTCCTAAGAATAATCCACTCACAGGTCCTCTATGTCCCTGCAACTATGTGCTCTCCCTCTTTAGCCTTCACACTGTAGTGTCTGGGTGAAGAATGTCTTCTCACACAAGTGTTAGATGGCTCTTCATAGTTGAAAGAAGAGAAATTCCTAGCAATGGGGAATCACAGAACATTTGTCAAAGGATGAAAAATGCAACTGTGTTTGGCTAACTTCAGTCTCCATAAAGAAGTTCAACATAAACAAACTTGGCTGGTTGATATTTTAAAATTGTCATTCAAGCTCTTTATAGACCACATTTCTTCCTAAGTATTATAATAATTAACTTAACTAGAAAAAGAACCATATAAAGCAACAGTCATAGCCATAACATGAAGAGGCTGTGGCAAAATCTGCTCTACTGTCTTAATGGACACATGTCCCAGTTTTAAAAAAAAAAAAAGACTGAAAAGAGAACACAGCTAGCTTGGAGATCATACTACTTTGTAATGACCAGCAAAGCAGTTCAGAGCACAGCTACAAAACAAATTTGATGTCCTAAAACCTCAGCTGGGTAAGCCAGTGTATTTTATCATCTGGCATTACCTATTTAGTCTCTTTCAACACACAGTTACTTTTTTTTCATGCAAGACAGTGATTATTACTGCAAGAAGCAGCTTTGCAATTAGTTACAGCTAATACATGCTCTCCAGTTGCATTCCTTCTTAGACCTGGGTTGCATCCCACGGGAACAGTAATGATCATTTAGCTTTATAACTCCTTGGTATCTCCTGAATTGCTAATATTTTCAGGCTTTTGAACTCTTTTGCCAAGCCAAGAGAAATCCATTTCCTCATTCAAAAGATAACACTTAACTGGATAAACAGGCATGTTGTCCCTCTAATTTAGCTAGCAATAAAATACAAAACCTGCAACTCTCAGGGTAAGAAGAAACCTGTGCTATTGTAATTTATCTTTTTTTTTTTTTTTTCTGGCTGTTGGGACTGGGGTCCCACTCAAAAAAAAACCAAACCAACAGTAGCATTTTGACGCAAAAAAGTTTAAATGCATCTGCCATTTTTTCACAAGCATCTGCTACCAGGCTGTAATTTCACTAGATTCCATAAAGATGCATTAAAGGCTGTCAGCTGACATGAGGTAAAAATTTGCCAGTGGAAGAAATATGTCTTCTCCTTTTGGTTATGGTTTATGAGGAAAAAGAGAACAGCTGTTGTAATATGTGTAGGCAACAGAGTTCAAATGCTTCGGTGTCACCTATAGGCATGGCCAATGCTGTTTCATGCAGATTAATATCAGAAAAGACCCTTTGAGGACAAAGAACAACAAAGGGCATCCAGATTTCATATGTAAAACAAATCCAAAAAGAACTTAGTTTTTAAAGAAATATGCATGTCTGATGACAGTAATAGCAGCCAATTCCTATTTTCTATACCATCCACAACATAATTTCCAAGAGAAGGGCATCTGTATTAACAATTAGGTTAGCAAAAATATTCCAGATTGATTAAAAACTTTTACAAGTCCTGTGCCAAAAGAACACAAGAATAGACAGACTGGATTAAAATAATGATCCGTTTAGGTGAGCAGCCTTCCCCTGGCAGCAGATGAGAGCAGATTCTTATGGAAAGGATGCAAAAACAGAACAAGGATGAAAGGACACAATCCCTTACCTCCAGATGTCCTGTCAGCTTTCAAGTTAGGGACATCTCAAGTCAAGATATGTTTTCTCATCATGGCTGGAGCTTTCCTGCACCAGTTGCGTATTTGATCCATTTGCCACTCTGCCACCCAAAGTGCCTCATGTGACTCCACATTTACTCACCTCCCAAAGTTAATTTATACTACACATTATGTCTCACAGTTAGTAATTCAGCATTTTATATTAATTCCTTTTGAATTGCACCTTGTCTCAGTGATTTTTTAAACTGCATTAAATTTAGAGATTTCATTAAATAATGTAGCTTCTCAGCTACAGGCTTGTTTCCTTCAAACATTTGTTCTATTCTCAGTCATGTACTTATTAGCAGAATCTCAGGAAGGCTTCCTGATTCTGAAGTGTTTGAAAAAGTTCAAATTTGTACACTTTTGACAAGCTTTTCTTCAATACATTTTCGCTTATGAACCGATTTTTCAGTCATTTAATCAGCTTCTATGTTTATTTCTATTTTTTCCCCACCAAACGTATTTACTACATCTGTAAGAACTAAATTTTGTTTCCTTTAACTTCTCACTACTTATTTACACCAGCTTTTTGTGTTTAATTTATTTTGAAAAAGAGTAAAGGCAATAATAATAAATTATCACTTGTCTTTAGCTTCCAGGAAGAAACTATCAAACAAGTCCCATACAACTATATTATTTTACTCCTCCAGCTTTTTGGTTTTAAGCCTTCATAATTTTTAAGCAGTTTCCACTTTGGAAATTAAACACATCCATAGCAGACTCACACTAGATCTAGAGGATTAGATATCAGAGCTGCAACTCCAGCACAAGTTCATAGTTACAAATTATTGCTTGAAATTGTAACAGATCTTAAGAGTCCTAGTCTTAGATCCAGTACCTTATTATATACAACACAACATATTTTTCACCCTAGGAGAACAAAGGACCCCTAACAGTCCCTGTGTGAAAAAGAAGTGATAATACAGGCTGAGACACATGTATTTACTTATTTATTTATTTAATAATAAAATACAACACATCATTAAGACAAATAAGTTTCCTCTTCCTTTTTGTATACCTTAAGACAGCAGGAAGAGTGTATGTATGGGGGGTAAATACAACATATTTAATACCTGTCCAGACAAACATCTAAATACATAAATAATCTTCCTTGTCAGAATATGACCACAGATGAAAGAAATATTCACTGACAGTTATCATCATAATTATAATAGCCAAGCTGGCTAAAGAAACTTAGCTAGAGGCAAATGGAAATAAAATACAGCAATAACAAGGGTACTTAAACTTTGGCATGCTGCATAGCATGCAAGGGGAAAAATAAAATAACAACATATTGATGATGCTGCAAGAAGCTGTTTCATTCCATTCACATGTCCCCACCCCATTACAGATGTTTAAGAATACAGCCATCATCTACAATGTTAAGTTACTCTGCCAACTTTAAGTGCCAAAGTAAAACAAGGGCTACACATGACACCCACTCCAGGCAACTGCAGAAAGGATTCACTATAATAATTCTTGAATCATTTTTATAAGTCTTTTCTTCCAACACATTAAATTTTCCCTTTTATGAAGAAACAGTAGCCTGGAAAGCATTGCTGAGGCTCACTGCTGGAGTCCACCCTTTATTCATAGAATCACAGAACAATTTGTGTTGGAAAGGACCTCTAAAGGTTGTGTAGTCCAAACCCCCTCCAATAAGCAGGGACACCCTCAACTGGGTCACATTGCTCAGAGCCGCATCGAGCCTCATTTTGAGTATCTCCAGGGTTGAGGCCTCAACCACCTCCCTGGACAACCTGTTCCATTTCTCCACCACCCTTACGGTGAAGAACTCTTTCTTAACATCCAGTCTTAATCTGCTCTTCTCTAAAACCACAGCCCCTCATCCTATCACTCCAGGCCCTTGCAAACAGTCCATCTCCAGCCTTCCTAGAGCCCCTTCAGGTACTGGAAGGTCACTCTTAGGTCTCCCTGGAGCCTTCCCTGGAGCACCTCTATACTGTCCCTGATACCTGTCCCTGCGTGAACAGTCTGTGCAGTTTTCTCTTGCCTTTTAGTTTGACCAGCAGGTCACAGCTCAGCCATGCTGGTTTCTTCCCTTCCTTACAAGATTTCTAACACCTGGGGATCCAGATAACTTGCATTCTGTGGACAGTGTCCCTGAAGATCTGCCAGCTCTGTTTTGGTCCCTTGTCCCTAAGGACCATTTCCCAGGGTGTCCTGTCAAGTAACTCCCTGAAGAGCTGGAAGTCTGCTTATCTGAAATTCAGAAACTTCTATATACTGCTTTGCATTATACCACCACCTCATCTAGTCTGGCAGCCTACTGCCAGCATACTGCACTCTGACAGAAGTAATTCTTAATATGGCAACTCTGATGAAGAAAAGGAACAATTCCACCTTATGAAATAAAACACTCTGGCTGTCATGCCAGCTCTCTAAGCATCCACCAAGGAGATTTACAGTAATACAAATTATTTACATTCCTCCTGCTAACACAGAAGCATGTTAATTCTTAACAGAGGAGCTTCTGCAAGAAGAAATTAAACTTAACACTTGGGTTTTTTGCCAGAAAACATACTTTGTAACCCAATACATAACCTGCTATTTGCTTTAACTAATCGAGTCCTAAGGACAGTGGATCTGACTAGATCTTGGTTGATCTATTTAATAAACACAAACTTGGGGAAAAATCGGGGTAAAAGAAACTGAAGGTAACAAACACAGGTAGCCAAATGAAGAAAAACATTTGCTTAAACTATTAAGTTCCACTAAGCTCTAGAACTATGGCTATGTTAATTCTATGAAGAATTTTTTCCTTCTGGCAACTTTCCTGGTGTTTACATTTTGAATTAAAAACTTGTTTAGGATCTTGTTACAGAGGATATAACACAGGCATAAAAATTTATTCAGGAAAGCAAGGACAAAAGACAACAGAAGTTTCAGAAAACTCTCTTGAGCCTGAGCAGCTGGACAAGAAGGAATATGTAATTCACTGTAGATCGATGAAAATTGGTAAGACATTGCAAGGTGAAAGGGAAAAGGCATCAGAGAAACAATTCCAACATTTGTGTATTAAAATTATGTACTCCGACCTACCTGCTACTGTGAATAAATCGTAACTATTTATTTTCATGGGGAAAAAAAATTAGAAATGTAACAAGCCCATCTCAACAGCTGTCCGAAAAGAATGTGTCAAGAATTACCTACTATCCTCAGAAATACACTATGTAAGCCATATCACTGTGCTCAGTTTTTGACTGTTTATTGCCTTCTCCAACACAACAGCTCAATGAAGCTGATAAAAAGCTAGTGAAAAACAAAATAAATTGCATCTAAATCAATTTTTAATATATATATGAAATACAGAGTAAAGATTCATGTTTCTAGAATCAAGTGACTCAGGGGAGACCATGAAAGTATGTGAAAGACTAATCCATCATGAGATTCTCTGCAAAGAAAGCACACACACATCAAGAAATTTGATTTGAGTTGAAAACAGAAGCAAGGACTAACACAGGGGAGATGTCCTACTTCCTTATTCTTACTCTTACCTAGATATTTACTTAGACATTGTTGGACAGAGGGTGCCAGATAAGAAAGACGTTTACCCTATCCCATCTCCATTCTTATGAATTTAACCAGATTTAAGCATGATTGGTTTAGATAAGGAAATAGAGTTAACAGTGTATCCAAATAAACAGATATTAAACTTTCGATGGAGCAGTCAGACTCTTTGTTTTAAACATATACATTTGAAAATTGAAAGAGTGGCATTTGAACTAAAGAAAATTTCAAAATCAGTGTCTGTGTATGCCTTTAGTGTAAGTTACAAGTACAATAGATTCAGATCTACTCCTGGCATTTCCATGTATCAACAAGCCTAAGCAATTTATTAGAGACCTGTTGTTTTTCATGAGAACGGGAATGCACACTGGATGTGTTTAAGCAAAGTCAATATTTAGCCAAGACAATTTTAAAAAAATTTTACTTATATACTTATTTTGAGAGTTTGTAATTTCAGATGAGCCTTTCTCCAGAGCACATCCTGGAGCCACAGTGTATGTAAAATGCGTAACTATCCCAGCCTAAAGTATTTACTACTTAAATTCTGTTGCAATTTACAGATGGCTTGGGAAAGTCCATCGTTAAGCACCAGTTTCTGGAAAAGCCCAATATATTTCTCCATCACTTTGTAATACCCAATACATACAACAGCACAGAAGCCCTTTCAGCACACAGCAGGGATATTAAACCAAGAGCTTCACAGCTGCAATGTAACTGCTCTGCAATGACAGCTACATATATGTATGCAGATTTGCATGCGTGCCCAATATATGCGTATATGTAACTGTGCCCTGACGCTGATGCTGCTCAGGGTCTGTGGCTGCTCTACTCTGACAAAGAGATTAGAAGAGGCAGGACATAATCTCCAGACTGCTGGTTTCAGCTGGTGCCAGAAGCCAGGCTCATACATGCTGTAAAAGTACCATAAGCAAATCTAAACTCTCAAGCAAAAGCAGTAGAAACAGGCTATTTGGGCATGGTTTTTACATCACCATTAATATTCATCACCTAACATCCTGCCAATGTTCGTCCAGTCAAAACAGGAGCAAGAGAGGCTTTTCTTGGTAATTTTCCTTTTTTTTTTTTTTTTTTTCAACAGCTAGAAAATAAGGCATGGAATTGGCAAGTTTTGTCCCTAATAATGTCACATTATATGCCTCACTGACTGGTTATGTAGGCAAGCTTCAGTCCTTTCCCTTTCTTCTGCTCATCATTAATGATTACATACAAAGCATGTGCTGTGAGGGACAGCAGGTACAGCACAGTGTTAATACGGCAACCAGTGCAAAGAAATCTGTTTACTTCCAATATAGACCTTTCCTTTTAGTAAAATAAAAACAGATTAAAGAGCAAAAAAAAACATCCCAAGAGCAGCAGTACTATCAAACGCTTGTTTCCTTACATATTTGCTTCCCCCATGTGCTCCACTTTCTCACTCCTGCAGTACTCCTCACTATCAGCTGGGCCAGGAGTAGCATTGCACCCTGTCAAGAATCGCCTGCGGGTCATTGGTCAACATGCTCATCCATCATCTCACTGATCAAAAGTCCCCACCCCTACCTGCAAAAATCATAAGAATTTAATGGCTTTTATATCTCCATTTCCCTTTCAGACTGGGGTGAATTTGGACAACAACTTCCAAAGATACATCTTCCAAGAAACAAAGAACATCTTACAAACTTCACATTATTAAGAATCATGGCTAAATGGATGTCATGTATATTCTTTACATCTCGGTACTGGACCTTCAGAATGAAGTAAGAATCCTACAGTTTTCCCTCTGTGAATGAGATACTTTTTATAAAAAACCAAACCAAACCAAACCAAACAAAAAACCCCCCCAAAACAAAAACATAAAAAACACAAAAAAAACAGACCACACCAAAACAAAAAATATCCACAAATCATCGGTGAAGACTTTCAGAAGAAAAAAACGAGGAAAAAAAAAAGAAAAAAACACATGCATACATACTCAGGAGATTCATTAGAACAACTCCTGGAAACTGGAGGTATGTTTGACAGATCTGTATACCAACAACACCCCTATGTAACTAGCAAATAAGTAAGCACATATTTTAACAAGATAACAAGTCTTAAAACTGTATTTAAAAATAGCTTGCCCTTTATATTCTCAAAAAATTATCTTAAAAGAGACAGATATTCTAATCCTGGATATTCCATTCAGATCAGTTCATACTGACTAATCCTGATTTTAATCTACCCCACCTATGACTGTTCCATTGAAACTTAAGAATCCCATTATAAAAACTCTGGCCACACACAGCTTCTGCCCTAACAACTTCATATTGGTTAAAGGTGACAAGGCCAAGACCAGGAGCCACAGACATAGCCAGATTCTCATCTACTGAGATCACTGATGAGACTCCTTTGACCTGTCAATTAGAGTATTTTTGCAGACAAAAGACTGGGGGAAGGGAATTGGCAGATGGATCGTTGAAGTTCAAACACAAAGAAAAGGGATGGATGGTAAAGTACTGCAGCAAATTATAGTAAAAGTTTGAATGATGCATCTGTTGGGAATAGGAACAACCAAACAAGCAAACAATCACCTTCAAAAACAAAAACCATCTTCATTTGCATCAGCCTCCAAAAAACAAAAAACAACCTTGCAACACTAGTCAAGCCAGGAGAACATCCAGATATTTACTGTAATATGGAGAAGACAGGAAAACTAAGCACCATAGAACAGATGCATAGGGAAGACTACTTGCTTTCAGTGTCAGTTTTTCTACTTATAACATTTCCCATACTAATGCCTAAGGGACAAAGTGCAAAGCAGATGCACAACAGAGTTACATAGCAGAACTTTCCAAGTGCAAGAACAAATCAAATCACAGCAATCCATTGGAAGCTCCATTACATCCAACTCTGGAACAATTCCCATCCCCAAGGAAAAGGCTGGCAGCTTACTTTCATGCCTAGCATTCTCCAAATACCCTAATCTTACATTTTGGTTCCAGCAGATTATCACTAGCTGGACAGAAAAAGAGGCTGCTGTGGTGATGTCACTAAGAGCTAAACCAGAGGACATGACTGGCAGGTAGGGCCATCTGCTATGCTTTCAACTACAAGCAGCACCCACCAAGTACTATATAGAAGGGGAATGGCAAATAAAGAAGTGAGACATTTCCTATAGGAAGTGAAGAAAGATGAGTGAAGGGGATGAGACCCCTGAAGTAGAACCTGTGTATTTGTCTCCCAGTACTCTTGTTTCCCAGAACAGAATTAATTTATTTGAGGTAGTACTACAAGAATACACTCCAATTCATCTTCTCTGTAACTCCATGTCAGGGATGAACAGTAGCAGAGCAGAAGTAGCTGAGTGCAGTTTCAGGTGTTCATAAGTGCAAGCAAAGAAAATATAAGACTCTCTCGTTTCCTTAACTGTATTTCATATCCACCACATACAATAATTACTATTACATTTGAAGAGAAAAAGTTTTATTGGTGGCAGGTATACTACAAGGGAACAGAAAGGTGTGGTCATTTTTCTGGGCTACAGGAATTGTGTAGAACAGTAGCTTTATAGAGCTGTGACAAACTATTGCCAATAAGAGATTAATCAGCAAACAGTTGATTATCAACCAACCTCACTAATTGTGATTTACAAAAGCATATAAAAATCCCTATTATAAGCTTAGCAATGAAATTTGTTTTTTCCATTACTTTAGAAAAAATATTACAAAAATATTTTTAAGTAAAGAGTCCTTTACGCTTAAACCCTGTGTATGGAAAACACCTGGTAGTCTGACATCCTCATGCAGGCTTTCTGAATCCATAGGAGAGGAATTCTAAACAGCAGTATTAAACCACTTTCATAGGACACACTACCACTGAAGTAGTTACAGTACTTGCATAGAACTGTTCAGACTAGGACAGATCATATGATGATAACATGTGGGTCACCATGGAAAAGGCATCTCACACTAACTAGAAAAACTTCTTGGTATGTAGTGGGAGAACAGAGATCATGTTGAATCAATTCCCCAAAGCTGAAGCAAATCTCTAAAAGATAAAAAGCCCCTGGTGGATTTTATGCCTCACTAAGAGGACCAGATAAAGAATGTGGGTGACAATGCATAAGTAGCAGAGCTCATTTTTAGGCTTCATATAATGGTGATACCCTGAAATAAGCAGAACAGTTACATTCGAGCAAGACTTCAGCCACCAGTCCTCTTTGTGGTGACTAACTTGCCACAGACAGACACAAATCCACATGGAGAGGCTCCACCTGAAGCATCTCCTACCAGCTGCCATAGAAAGAGAAATGTTCATACAACTGTCAAATAAACACTCACACAGAGCTGCCCTGCCTGTGGCTAGGCACAGAGGGAAGAAAATAGGTGGGGGCGACCTTTAAAAAATCCTAGGCACAGGCAGAAGACTCTACCCAGTTTTCTGCAGCTCACCAGGGTATGAAGAAGTTGCCAGGTTTGATGTGTATGTCTGTCACTCCTAAGAAACAGTAGAGTTCTGCAGTAGCTGGATTTTGGAGGGGGAATAAATAAACACTGCTTCCCAACTTTGTACTACACTGCTGTTGCCAGGGCAGCAGACAATGACAGTACTTCTTGTAAATGCTGATGTCCATCAGGACAGAGGTAACACTCTGACCAGCTGGAGACAGCCAAAGCACAGCACCACGCAAGGCTCAGCAGGGACAGGAGCTTACCAGGTATATGTGTATAGATTGCTCTCAATTTCCATCCTCATGTTTTTCTGTTCTGCTGCCATTTCCCTTAAAATGCTGGGATAGTAATTGAAGATAAAAGTATTACCAGAGGCAACTGTCCATTGACAGCTCTACACTGTAAACAAGTGTCAAGGAAACAAAGCCTTAATAATGCTCTGTCATCTAAAAATACGATAAACAATGTCTGTGTTACTGATTAATAAAAGAGGGCCTTGTTCCTAATGAAAGGGATAGACTATCAGAGAAAAATTCACTGCCCAGTTCCATAGTACTCAGTGCATAAACCTAGGGCTATTCATTCAACTTCACTGAGCTTTGCTCCCTCCCAGCCTGACCGAGAGGACAGGCTGACACTACTGATGCAAACAAGTGATCTCAGATCTAACATACAACTGAGAATTAAGGCATTAGTACTTGGAAAAGTTCATTATAATCTTCTGTAGAAACGCACTGTGGAAACATAAAGTGTAATCAGAAGTGTGTCCTAAACAGACTGACAAGACAAATCCAAATATTATTTCAACCGAGAGAGACAAAAATTAAACTATTTCTCCCTGTACTTATTTTTGGAAACTGTCCTGTACCTAAGAGGTTCCATGCCTGCTTTCTTCCCAAGTGTCAGAGTTTGATCCCTTTCTGGTGTTCCAGTAGTGACATCTCCTCTCCAGTTTCCTTCTCCACTGTGAACCACAATAAAAGCCAAGTCTGCCCCACCCTTCCCATGTTAACAGTTTCAGGCATTACTGGACAAGGTCCAGAAGCACAAAAGATTTAACCAGACAACTGACACAGAGAAAAAGATACAGAGCTTGAAGCATCATGTTCTTCAACTTGTTAAGAAGGTCATAACCTCCTTAGCATTAAAGGGAAAAAAGGGTATCACAAGGTGTTAGAAAAACAATGGATTTTGGAAACTGTGACCTTGTTCCTCCGTATCTCTGCTGGTCTGCCCTCTTCATTCTCTTTTACAATTCTGCACAAATCCCTTTCAGAACCTAGCTGCTTGTTTCCAAATCTGTTTCTGAAATTGGAGACATATTTATATTTATTAAAAATAACGATGTCATACAATGACTGTCCCCCCCATTCTTCTATCAAATCTGTCACACAGTTACTCCCCTTGCAGAGCATTTTAGGCATATATAAAAAACTATATAGACAAATGAAATTGGTGAGACATCAGCATACCTTGACTTCAAAGCAAATAAAGAAATTAAAGAAATGGGGCAATTCTTCAGTATGATAACACACCAGCGGAAAAAGCAACATCCTGTCAACCTGGAGAAGCACCCATGACAATAAACTGTTCCCCACATTTTTAAAGTGTCACTTTTCTTTTTCTGAAAACCCCATCTTCTCTGCCTCATCCACTTGATTAATGCAAAAGAAATGTCATTCTGAAGAGTGTAATGAACAAAAACAAACAGTAACAGTTATATCTTCACTATATGAGAGATGTCCTTGTAAGGCCAATGGAAGCAGAGACATATTTCAAAGTAAAAACACACGGGAACTGAAAGGCCAGTTGAAGGTTTTCTGTACTTTCAGTGCTATATGTGAGTGACCTTTTTGCAGAACACAAATCTACACCACACATCTTTGTTCTTATACACTGCTGTTATCCTGGAAACCCAGGAACTTTAAAATATGAACCAAACAGATTACACATGAGAGGAAGTAATTCCAGAAAGAAAGACTAAAACTAGAATTCTCCCTCCACAGGCATCCTGATGATTTTACTTTGCCCCACTTCAGTCCAAATTTTTTACGGAGGGGTGAAGGAAGGGCAAGGGAGGTGACAGTGTTGCAAAAGATAACATATTCTTACGCAATTTACTTGGGCAAAACTACAAGATAATTAATAACAGTCAACATAAGGGATATTCCAGTAAAACATACTTAATCAAATCAGCATTTGCCAGTATTTTTTTTTAACCAGATCCTCTCATAAAGGAAGCAAAAATGAGCAGTTTAGGGATTGTACGCATACATTTTATAATATAGCTGAGCTGCCAAGGCAAGATACTGGTTCTTACAGCTTCTGGGTTTAGAGGCTTGAGCATATCAGCACTCTCCCAGCTCACAGTGGTGCAGAGGACCGAAGTTTTATTGGGATCAGTTTGTCAAAGCAGAAGATATTTCCTGATCCAGGCTGTCACAGGTGAGGACCCATGCAGCCACTGCACACAAAGTATATTCTGGGAAGCAGGTACCTTTCCACAGCCCTGTTTCACCACCCTCCTCTTCTTCCCATCTCATCCCCATGGATCCTTTTAACTCAAACTGTGCAATTTATCTTCTCATTTAGATCCTTTAACAAGCAGCTTGGAATTGATTTCTTACAGTAAACCATCCTACAATTTCTTCTCATGGGGTAGGTTCTTAGTATCTCAAATAATTTATTTCCATGGTCTTTTATCTGTTCTCTGTTATCCTTCCCTCCGTCATAAAAACAAACAGAAAATATATATTCAATAGAGAAACAGAAGGGAAAAAAAGGAAAAAGGAAAAAGAAAAAAAGAAACAAGTAGAAATAGACAAGTTACCAAAGAGCAAAAAAATGGGGATCTTCTGGATTGAAATAATTTACCATTAATTAGCTCAGGAAGCAGGGAAGTGGCAGACCACCACAGTTTCAGATATACCATGTTTTTATCCTGAAAACCAGACTGCATTTCTCTATGCTGATAAAACTGTTCATTAATAAATGCTGTCATATGACACTGAATGTTTTGTAAAACTTTCAGAGGGAAGGCAACCTAAACCACCTTTCCCCAGCTTGTGTCATTCAGAGGAATTAAGAGATTCAAATCCAGCTCTTCAACCTCTTCAGAGCAGCAACTGCTAGACTTAAAAAATCATCATATTAAAACCATCACCTTTTTCCCAAGAGGTTCCTTTCAACCAGAATTATTTTGTAATTCTATATATTCAACATTCCCATTTGGAGTAGGGGTTGAGAAACCAAGCCATTAAAATATTTTTCTCATGCAAGCGTTTTGTCAAAAAAAAAAAAAGAATTCCCAAGCTGGTATTCTAGTAAGCATTGTTTCACAAACCTCCAAATCAAAATAAACCTCAAAAAGTTTGTAATCCATATGAAAGGATCACTTTGAAGGATATTAGCAAGCTGAATTTAAAATATAATTTTTATAAGTTTTAAGTTTCAGCCCAATGGGGTGCACAGACATATCATACAAACAATAATATTAGAAGGGCTGGACCAGATGATCCGTCTGGTCCTTTTCAACCAGACATTCTATGATTCTATGAAAATTTGAGTTTGAATTTTTTTTAAGCCTTGTTGCAGACTAATACTTCGGAACATGTAACAAAGACCTACCACCTCATTTTCAAGTTCTCTCATCCTAATAAAAACTGATGAAGAAAGTTTCCTAAAGCGTAAGACAAACCAACCAAAGGAACTACATGTACCATCATATCTCTTTTCTCTTCGTGACCTTATATGACCACAACGTGTTTCAGGAAGTTTTGATAAATTGGTCCCCACTGGAAGAATTACTTAGAAAATCCCTGATCTTCACGCATGTGGGACTGAAGCTTCTGACCTCTGATCTGTTTCTATAGGTAATGTGCCAAAACTGTAATCAGCACTTGATCGAGACTCCAAAGTTTCCCATTTCATCTACATCAAAATTGTCTTCATGTTATTGTCATTGGACACAGGTACAAGGGGTACACTGACAGGGTACTTCTGTAACCCACTGATTTTCCAAAGCTTTTGAAAGATTCATACTTCTCAATAGCACACCACTTACTTCGATAACAGTAGCCTGCCTACCAGGGAATGGGTGTACTTTAGATACCCACCTTGGTGTTGACTTCAGGCTCAAGAAATATCAGCCTAGCCTGTTGCAGACTGAGATGTGTTGGCCAAAAGGTATCAGCGCACTTCTCTACATGCTTTGAAATACTATGGTTTGTTTTTTAAGGATGAAGGTACCAAAGCACATGAATGCTGCACACATTTTGTCACCTCTGCCAGCTGATACCATGAATCCCATTGTGTTTGGCTTCTCAGATTACATGTGCCATTTCACACAGCTTCCTTCAGCACCCCATTCACACCTTCAAGCAGTTTTTAGCTTCTTCCCCTCTCTGACAAGATAGATTTAGCTTTGTCCTCTAGAACTAGAAATTTATGGTATAGTAGTGGGGAAAAAAAAAAAAAAGCATAACAAATATAAGGTTTCCACCTCCCTGTCTCAGTCTGAACCACAAGCTACTGAGAAACGTAAGACTTCAAGCTCTTTGGAATGTGGGATGACTATAGGTAGTTCACATTTTAATTTAAAGCTCTGGCTAAGGTTGCATCTACCCTACCATTTATTTCTGAAGTTGCAATGCCATTCTGAAGCAAATCTCCCAGTTTTCCCAATGTACCATCACTTAATTTAATTTGCAGGGCAGTTTCAATGCACCTGAGCTACATTTTTGTAGAGGAAACTAAAACAGAAGCTCACATCTAGATGCATAGCAAGGGCACTCCATCTACTAATGAGATCACATAATGACAGAATCATTTAGGTTGAAAAAGACCTTTGAAATCATCATGTCTAACTGTAAACCTAACACTGAAAAATCCACCACTAAATCATGTCCCTAAAGCGCCACATCGACACATCTTTTAAATACCTCCAAAGATGGTAACTCAACCACTTTCCTAGATAGCTTGTTCCAACTATTGATAACTTTTTCAGTGAATGAATTGTTCCTAACATCCACGCTAAACCTCCCCTGGTACAACTTAAGGCTGTTTCCTCACATCCTATCACTTGTTACACAACAGGGATCAAAGCAATGACCGAGTACTTGAATGGCTTCAAGTCATATGAATGATAGAGATGTGCAGTCCAGACCACTGGAAAAATAATCCAGTTAAAAGTAAACCCCAAAGGGCCTCAACTTTTGACCTTCTGAACCTCTCTTTCAAAAATCCAAATGACATCCATTACATTAAACTGATTCTTTCAGAGCATTATGTCAGTAAATATACCACACTGGCTCAACCAATTTCTTACTAGACATATTTACATACCAACACTCTAGCTCACTTCTAATAACACCAAGTAAATCCAGAACCCCAGTAAAGGTCACACTACTTACCAGGCCATTGCAAGCACTGATTGCTGCTGTCCCACTCCCAAAACCTGGTTGCAACACTGTGCCAATGAAGTGACAAGGAACTCCTGAGCGAGTTGCAATCTTCGCATTAGTGTGGTTGCCACGTCTCCTTTCCACTATGTAGTTATGGGAAACAAATCCTGCATGGACAGTCAAGTTAAAAAACAGATCTGTCTCCTTGTGGTTAATTTTGTAATATACCACATTTTTGTTCTTGCTGGGATCTCTCTTCTTCCTCGTGTTTGAGATGTGATAGTGTAAGTCAAAAGAAAGAAAATGCCCATTTGCATCTACTCTTGCTGGACCAACCACGTGGTATTCTGGCAATGTCTTGATAAATTGCTCTGAGAGAAAAGGGGGAAAAAAAGAAGGAAAACTAAGGTGAGTGCTAGTCCCTTCAGATCTCACATGAAGTAAAGAGAAATTCAGGAGTGATAGCAATTCACAACACAATCCTACTATCACAAAAGAAGGCAGTACAGACCACAGTGCAATACAATACCCATTTGGGCTTTCTACTCTCCCATTTCAGCACTCAGTTTAAAAGCTAAACATTCATATTTTCAAATATTTCATCACCATTCATACAAAAGACTGGCTATCACACCCTTCCCCAAGTCCCACAAGAGCTGGGAACTCTCTCTGTCCTTGGTCCCCAGCACGTTATACTCTGGCCAAGGAGATCATCCTCACACACCCAGAAAGCTGACCAATTGTAAGGAGACAGAGCCTTGCAAATGAACATGGGTGAAGAGAATATTACTCATTGGTTTAACAGACTGGCAATAACACCACAGCAGCATCAGCTTTAGCCAGTGCTGCAGCAGAGGTGGGGAATTTTAAGGGACGGTTTGAAGGGGAATGAAGTAACCATGGTCCTTTGTAAAAGGGGTTCCAAACAGGGTAAAATTAGACATCTTATCACTTGTCAACATCTAGAAAGCAAAGAAAGTGTTACTGGTAGTCCTGTCTCCTGCTGTGCTTCAGAACAAACAACACCTGTTCTCAGTTTTTTTGTTTGGTTTTTTGTTTTTTGGTTTTTTAATTGGTATAAAGCCCAAAAGCCCCAAGCAAATAACATAAATCTATGTAAAATACAGTCCCTAAGAACTCACACCCTAAGGGCCAGATCTTCCACTGGCATACTTGAGTTCAGCCCAAGAAATCAGTCTGAACATATTTCTTCAAAAGCAATTGTGAGCACACATGTCATTCCAGTTCCTCTTTTCCCAGGGCTTTTCTTCATTCCCAAAGTCTCAGACACTTATACATGAAGCAATTACACCTCATTCATTAATTAAGCTAATTACCAGGGCAATTAGCCTGGTCCAGGTAGTTCCAGAGCAAATTACTCCTCCCTAGGACTGGTATGGCACTTTTAGGGACACTTCTCTCTCCATTGCCTGCATCTCCAAAGCCACTCAGGATAAACCATGCCCAGACAGATAGCTTTGTGGATTCCATCCCTTCAGGAAGGAAGACGTTTCCCTTGTCCTCATTAGGTGCAGTACATGATGTGACTGCTCATGTTTCCTCTGGCCATGGACCCCTGAGACAAATGCACTGAAACACTCCCAATTAAAAACCAAAACCAAAACCAAAACAAGCACACAAAAAAACCCTGGTTCCCAGCACATATACAAAACTACTTGAAAAATATGGCCTTCTCTTAGCAGCATCTTTATTCCAGAAGCAAGCTTATTCTAACACACAACAGATTTCTTTGTACTTGTGTCCCACTAGACTACAATGACCTTGTGCTTCTGCAGGACAAACAAGTCCTCCACGGTGGCAGGTCTTGACATGACAGAGACTAACACCTGCCAGAAGTTCTGAGACATATCTCCTGCCCTTTCCCACTTAAACACAGTGTGGTCCAAGACACTGTAAACTCCACACCTTCATGTCTGCAGCTTACACCTCCTGTTAGATGGTACTAAAAATACCAGCTGCCTGACAATTCCGTGGCTGAAGCTACACTGAGATCCCCCCTTCCTCACGCTCCAGAGTGATGCAACATATGGGCAGGGAGAAGAGAGAAGAAACAGCCACAAGTATGGCTTACATGCAGGAGCTATGTAAGACTACATGTAAGACTTCCAAGAAGTCCCACCCCATTCTGTCCTAGCAAAGACAGGCTACCAGAGAATGCTTCAAGACCAGGTGTCTGTTTCTCTGTTTTTCAGCACAGCTCAAGTAATAATCAAATTAAGTGCCTGAAGGAAAACTTACTCATTTGCCATCTATGTGATTTGCCTCTGCTTGATGTCTTGAGACTAATTTGTTGTGGCTTAACTATGAAACTCTGTGCAATACTAGAGACTTTCAGATTTGAACTTCAAACAGTTTAAGGAAGTTCTTTATTTCATCACTACGGTAATTAGAGTGTAGAGGTTAAGGCAAATCAGACATCAGCATCAGTAAAAGGGAAAATAATTCCTAACCATCTGGTGGAGATGAGACTATCAAAGAGGAGAAGTCTAGCTTCTACCCACTCCTTAAACACTCATTTCTGCATGCTAGTCACTGGAGAGGGGACTTAAACTGCAATAATACCATATTATAATATAACTGCAGAAATTAATTATTAAAAATTTCCAAAAGACCAGAGGAAATAAGATTACTGCACAATAAACTTTAACAAGATAAAGCTAAAGGCAACTTCTGCAAGTAATCGTTACCAGTTTTGTCTAGACTGTTGGGTAGAGGTTAGCACTCCTAAAAATAACGCAACAATTTACCCGGTTCCACATTAAGCCTAACACAACTTGACCTTTCTATCTGGAGAATAGTCACAATTTTGGTGATATCTTTCTGCCCTTCTATGAAGGAACAACATTCAGCCAGAAGGCAGAGGCAATAAAAGGAACAATATGTGCAGACTAAACTGCACAAGAATAAGGGTTCTATTCTTCAATACTGACTGCCTCAATTTTCCTAAAGCAATAATCAATTAACATTAAAACATGGAAAGTTCCCATAAAACTTAGTGTCCACAAACATCAAACAGAGAGAATCTATACTAGTGCCACTGACAAGCCTTGATGGTACATCACAGACTCTTTTTTCCTCTGCCACCCAGAATATTCTCCAGGGAAGAGTATTCTGGATTCCCTTTCAGGAAAGGGAAGACTTGTGTAGCTCCAGTGAATGTTCTGTCTTTCCACAACTGCAGCCTGAGCACAGCAGCCTGCATTCATGCCATAGGCACCTCCTTAAGCCGGACATGTTTAGTCACTACTTTGCCTTGCAACCATGATGTTTGCCCCAGACCCTTCTGGGGAAAAGGGATGAACAAGGCTCAAGTGCTTCATACTTGTTTGACAAATCTAAGAGTTGTTTAAGTTATTGGAGAGATCTTCCCAGCAGATCCTCCTAAATTCTGCATCATTGAAAACATCTGATAATATTCAAAACCAGTGCTGTCTGTTCTGCTCATCTGTAGCTTCAAACCCACCATGCATGGCAGAGAACATATTAACAATGGCTGTATACAAACTCGGACAATCTAGGACAAACAGAAAAACATACATGGTCTGTCACACATGACAGGAAAAGCACAATTTATTTTAGAGAGATAACATGTTTTCTGACAAACTTCCTCTAAAATGTGACAGATCACCATCTGCAAATGTTTCATCTCCATCTTTGTAGTTCATCTACATCTGCCCCTCAGACTCTCTGGCATCTTTTCAAACAATTCCTTGGGATAGGAAATAGTTTGTTGATTTCTGGAGGAGGCATCTTCCCAAGCCAAAGAAGACTGTACCCAGGAAGCACCCCAAGCTTTGAAACCCCATGGCAGGGAGCAGGCCCTTAGCATTCATCAAGGGCATCCATCCGTAACTGTCCCATTTGTCACCCTGGGCATGCATGTGGAGGCAGCACAACGCTCAGCCCCCTCAGCTATGCAAGATCCAAATTTTAGTCCTCCACACTTACTCTGCGTTCAATGTTCCCTTGAAAAAAATCAGCCAGATTTTAAACTGTCCCTTTATGAAAAGTTATCTGCAACCTCTTGGAAAAGATTAGGCTTTTCATGCCTAGAACATTAAATTAATTCTACATTAATTTCTGAATACCTGATGATTAAACAGCTACTATGTGCTAACAAAGCCACTCCTGCTCTGTCCCATGTAGAGTCACATAAATGTAGTAACAGTTTGCTTTCACTTTAAATTAATGTAGCAGGAAACAAGCTCAGGGTAAGTGTTCACTTTTCAAGCATGCTTACTTAACCACTTGTCCTCTCCACCATCTCTGAGGGGCACAGACTTTCTCCTCTGTTCAAGCTCTCCCTATGACAGTACCACAGATGTTGATTAAATCAGAGAAGCAGCCCCAAAAGACTCCTGCAGATGAAGTCTCACTTTTAATCTACCATCCTCACCGAATACGAATGACTCACGGGGTGGTTTGTATCTTGGTAACACTACTCCTCCTGTAGCCTGTGTAGCCTGTGCTGCTGCAGCACAGAAGTGATCATTTGGTTAAAAAAATGATTAATCAGAACAGTAAACTTCTTCAGTTTAGTAGTCCAAAACGATTCTGGTATTTAGAGAGATGCCTCTTAACGAGGAAGATGAGAAAAAAAGCAGGATTTAGCATCTACCCAGTGCAAGTCAATGACTTCCACAAAGCAGCAGGAAGGCGTGCGGTCGCACTGACAAACTTCGGAGCCGGGAGCAGCCGGTCCCAAGAGGAGCTGAGGGCAGCGCTGCCTGCTCGTAGCCCGAAACAACCCGGGCAGTAGCGCCGATACGGACGGAGTTTGGGGGGGGACGACGGAGCGGAGGGTGGGAGGGAGTAAAGGGGGGACGAAAGATCGCGGCTGGCCGCCTCTCCCCNGCTGGGGTTAACGCGCCGGAGAGAACCGGGTCGGGACAGCGGGGAGGGGAGGAGAGGAGAGGCCGCCACCGGGGGCTGCCGCCCCCTCCACTCCGCCTACAGCGGGCGTTAGCTCCGGCAGCCCTCGGAGGCGGCCGTCCCGCGCAGGGAGGTCTCCCTTCCGCGGCCGCACGGCCAGTGTCTCTCCTCTGAGGCCGGGAAACGAGGCGGCGGCCTCGCAGCCCCGCACCCGCCCAAGCAGAGGGTTTCCCCCTGTCTTGTGGCTGAAGCGCTTGAAGCACGCGGGTGTTTAACGCGTTTTCCGCCCCGTCCCGCCGCAGCGGCAAGGGACATCGGCGGTCTCAGCCCTCCTGAGGCGCCCGGAGGGCGGTCGGAAGCCCGAGGCTCCTCGGGGTCGGGTTGGGGCGTCTGGCCTCTGCGCAGAGCCCAGCTGGTTGTCACCCATGGACGCTAAGGCCTTTCTTGTGTGTTTCACAGACTCATAGAATCCTCGAAGTTGGAAAAGACCTGGAAGAGGCTGCCCAGGGAAGTGGTGGAAGCACCATCCCTGGAGGTGTTCAGAAAATGGGTAGATGAGGTGCGACAGCGGATGGTTTAGTGGCGAGGGGTTGTAGGGCAGACAGTTGGGCTTGATGGTCTTGGAGGTCTTTTCCAACCTTGATCATTCTGTGACCTTGAAGATCATCAGCTCCAACCGTCAGCCCTACACAACCTTAACCACTAAATCAGCTCCCAAAGCCCCACATCTGCCTTTTTTTTAGCACTCCCAGGGATGGCAACTCCCATCAACTCCCTGGGCAGCCTGTTCCAATGCTTCATCCACTCTTCCAGTGAATACATTTTTCCTAATATCCAACCTGAACCTCCCTTTTTGTGTTTCCTTTTGTGTGCTGCCACATTGGGGTTACTTCTCAATGTCCTCTCTTTGTAGGCAGCTATTCTAATTGCTTTGGTGTCTGTATTTTTAGGTGTGTTCCATGTACTCTCTGCCAAGCATCCCCTCGGGGGCTCTACTGAGGTTACTGCCTGGCCATTGCTTCCAGCTCCAATGCTGTCCTGTCCTTCGAACCTGTGCCAAGTTTTTCATCCGCCTCAATAGCCTTTGGCTTAAAATTAACTGTACCATGTGTTTCTTGGAAAGCTTCATGGCAATCTGTGCTTAATTACATTGGTTCCTCTGCTCAAGCTTTCCCAAAGAGGAATGGCTGTCGTGATTCAGCTGCTATAATTGTGAGAACTGTGAACATCAAACTCTGGAGAATGAAAACATGAGAAAGAGTTAAAACTCCAAGGATTTCTAAATTAGATAGAAATGCAACTTCTCTCAGGCCTATGACATGGTAATTCTAGAAACTGAACATATTTGTAAAAGAATGATAGTTGATTTATGACTCATTATGTACTCTCTTCTAGCTCATGGAGTGAGACAAACTATGCAAAAGAAGTTTAATTTATGTAATATTTGTCATGCAACACTACCCAAGAGATTTGTTGACTGGAAAGTATTTACTTTAATATGACCATCTATATATTTTGCATATGAGTAACAGTATATCTTCTGTTACAGCAACAAGCTTCCTGTGCTTGCCAGTAGGATTTTTGGAAGTCTAGTCACATAGTACAGACTAGACTATTCTGTAGCCTGATTAGCTCTTTATCAGTATTTCCCTGAAACTGATTTAAAACTAAGTGTGACCTGGAACTGATATAATGTCTATAATACTTAGCATTTTAAGACTTAGAACACTTGACAACTGTTGCATAGAGCAAGCTACAAAATTTGCCATTATTATTTTAAAATAATTAAATTGGAGAATGAGGATGTAGCTCTAGTGAAAGGAATAAGAAGGATAAGGGCTGTAAAATAAGCAGAACAGGCTAGGAGCTTTGGCAAGAAGGGGTGAAGGTTCTAGGGATGGGCTTATGTTTACAAAGTACTGGCTTAACAAACTTCTTGAAGGCGGTTAGAAGCACAGCCCTTTTCAAGAGGCATTCAGCTACTTTCCTCCATTTTTAGGATAATGGTTCACTGGGTAGTGGTTCCTCTTTTTCGGGGCTGGTACACTGAGATAGGTACTCAGGTAGTACACTGTGTCTGATGAGAGGCAAGTAG
This sequence comes from Florisuga fusca, assembly GCA_038090715.1. Taxonomy (NCBI): domain Eukaryota; kingdom Metazoa; phylum Chordata; class Aves; order Apodiformes; family Trochilidae; genus Florisuga; species Florisuga fusca. The sequence goes on along the minus strand of JAAWXA010000034.1, from coordinate 8,227,539 downwards.
TATATCTGGGATTACATCTTGGTTTCCTCCTCAGCATGGAAAGTTAGTTCTCATTGCCTGTAATTGTCTCTAAGCATGAGATGTTTTTCCTTCTCCCCTTTCTGAGACTATAGAGTTTCTCATTCTGCACTGGCTCTTTCAACCTGTTACTCCTACCTATTTTCATCCCTGTTATTCCTTCTCCAGACAGCATCACGTAAGAGAAAGGAAAAGAAAAGCCCAGGAAATTAATGGAGAAATAAAAGCTTTAAGAAATCAAGAGAGTTTGTGGGAATGTATGGGAATCTGACCCAAAACATCCATAACTCACTGGGCAGTCACATACAGTTAAAATCTGAAGTAATTGCACAATAGAAAGCACTTTCCTGCCATGAGGATGTGCTGAGGCCAGATATTTAAGTGAACAGAATTTGTGGCACCTTGTCTTGCTGGTACAGACCTGATTTAGAAGAGTGTTTCTGAGCTATTAAAATAAGATACCTATATTAAAACATTACTATTCACAAATAATTGTAAAAATGTACTGAAAAGAAATTAATTAGTGGTTTTCTGCTCCAGAGAGACTTAACCTGAGATTTTGAAGCCTTTTTTGAATGTAAAATGTAAGGATTCTCTTTTTTTTTTTTACTTAATGTCAGTTATAAAAAGAATACAACAGCACATCAGCTGTGTTCTTGTGACAACAAAAGTATTTCAGTTCAATAACTGCAGCCCAACACTAAAAAGCTTGAAAACCTGAACATTTATTGAAAAGAGGTCAGAAAAAAACAACATACACCATCAGGAGACACAGTCAAGCTCAGATTGACAATCCAGGCACAATCGATATATGGATTCTTTTAAACTTAAGTAGACTTCCAGGACAGCAGCAAAAGAAATGTGTGCATTGGAACTTATTTGCTTGTGTAAATGTGTGCAGAGAGAAAGAGGAGCAGAGATTTTGAGAAATGAGGAACTGCAACATAAAGTATACGATTTGATGTTGAGAAGCTGTTACAAAATGAAGTCCCGCTGAAGACAGCATTGAAATTTTGGTTTACTAGGAAAGAGATTCTCCTGTCCAAAGCTTAAAGATCTAAAAGGCATCTAAAATACGCTTGCTTGTCTGCTCCTTCAGTAAGAAGGGAGCGAAGGCACCTCTGGAGGCTAACACATCCCTTTCTGTCACATGAAAGATGAAACACTGTCCAGACCTGACTGTCTTAACAATTTGCTTGGACTAGAAATGTTAAGAGGGTGAATCACATGTGATGTGGTGGACCATGTTAAAGGTACTGAGTATTAGCAGAAGAGTGAACTGGAAGAGACTAACTCAATCCAAAAAAATCTGTGGTTTGCTGGGTTTTTATCTATTGGCTTTTTTTCTGAAAGGTTCAGATGGGACTTTGTGAGTACCTTGGTTTTTTTATCTTATTCCCCCTTCCTCATTTAGACATGCAGCCTCTTAACACAACTAATTATTGGTAATTGAATCAGAGGCACAGTTTGGTCTCTTGACTTCCATTTCAATTATAGCCTTCATAAAGGGGGGCATAAAAAAAAAAAAAAAAAGGTTATGTTCCACTTAGAGACTCTGTCTGTGGGCAGATTCAAGTAACAAAGATTCAAGTAACAGAATGAAGCAAACTCACGAAGTCAGTGACTTGAGTTTTTTCATGATGCTCAATTTCAGATTCATGATCAGTTTTCAGGCATGGGTTGTCATTGGTAATTTGTAGAACTAAGTCACAAAACTATAAATCTGTGCTTGTACTGTCTGAATTTAGAAGCTCTGTTGGTGTTACAATTCATAGTAGAAGTTTTAAAGTATGTTTTTGGAGCAACAGGTCACTCTGAAATTAATTTTTTATAAAAATTAGTGCCAGGAAAATACATTTGCAGTGATCCACCAAGAAAGCAAATGGAATAAACAACAGGAATATAATTAAAATTAATTTTTAAAAATAAAATTTGTATGTGTATTGAAATAATGCTTTCTGGAGAATATGCTTGTGGTCCAGAAAGGGTACCATGGTGTGATAATTGTACTGTCTAGCAGACTATGCTGATTCTATTGCCTCAGATGTAATTAAAACATGTATACCTTTCCTTCTACACCTTTGAGAAAAGAATTGTCATTAAATCTTCCTATAGTCTGTATACATCAAGTCACACCAAACTTTCAGTCTCAAGATGAAGAAGTTGAGTTATAAAATCCAATTCAAAATGTAACTGTTAACAGTTGCTGTCTAACTTTAGTAAAAAACATGAAACTGTAGCCCTGAACTCATAAAAAAGCCAAAGGGAGAGCATATGGTTTCCAGAAATTAAAGCTGAGCAAATAAACTAGTGCAAAATGTCCCCTTTTTTCCTATTTCCCTTTCACTCTCCTGCTCCAAAATTTTGTTTAAAAGAGAAGAAACACCATGAAAAGAATCTCTCATAAAAATAATTTTATGGCAAGGATACAACATTTAAGAATAATAAAAACTCCATTTAAGTAACACATATTAGTATGTTTTAATGAAAACTGTTCAGGAGCTTTACTATTTCTACTTTTTGCCTCAGTATGTCTAGCAGAAAAAGACAAAAAAGAGCCCTCTGCTGCTACAAAAATGCCTTAATAAATAGTCATGTTTCTTTATTTAAAATAGTGATACATTCAATATCTTAAAATTCTGCTTTAAGCTATAAAAATGGCTTTCCTATTGAAAACAGAACCCCATCTCCCTTGCCAAAACAGTTCAGAACAGTGTACAGCTGCTTTAGTAACTATTGTAATCATAATCAATCTTTTGTTTGTGTACGAGGTCTGTAAAGGAAGTGGAAAATGGTAAGGATCCTTTGGGGTAAATTGTGGGAAAATTGTATTTTTCAGCAAATGTTTATCTCACATATTTATCTGAAACATTGTCAAAGACGAATGGATAATTACCTTCAGGACTAATTTTCTGATACAATATCAGCTGAATTTACTGGACAGATTCTTTTGGTGGTCTGAACTGGTGTAAACTTTTTAAATTTACAAGACATATGGATGCTGTCTGAAGGCAAACAATGGATTTTTTTCAGGATAGAAACCCGTATGTATAACCCCCCTAAAAACTTTTATAAAACTCTAGAGGACCTGTTTGAGATTTCCAGAAGAAGCAAATCAGCTATTATTTCTCCTTTATCACTAGAATACTTCACAAAACCCTATGCCCATCAAGTTTATTACAGTTTTCAAAACGGGTCATTAGCACCAATTACACTGACACTTTGGTAAAGAGAAGAGTCCAGAAAATTGCATATTAGCAACAAATCACTGGCAGTGCTGATGGAATAAATAAAGGTTAAATAGAAGACAATCTATTGTCTGGTCAGAATGATAACCCCTAGGTAATGTATCTGATGAATTTTGCAATGTTTTCTGAAAATAGTTGATGACTTCTTTAACATTTTTCCAGCTGTGGAAATGTTCTGATGGTATGGTGAATAAATCATTGGGCAAAATATTTCCTTTATTATTCATCTAGGTGTGTACCAAGTTCCTTTACCTCTAAAACTTCTCTAAGATGAAGAATGATGAAAGAAAATGAAAACCACACAAGACAAAACAAGAATTTCTAGTAAGGTGGTAGGAATACAAAGCAAAAACCTGGCCATGCATTTCATATTCACAGCCCTGAGTTCAAAATCCACTACTAGTGTTCCCATGGGGTACCCCAGTTCACCTCTGTTCCTTTCTCTGAGTAGTTTACAAAAACAAGCAATAAATCTTCAGAGAAGATTTCTTTCCCCATACTGAAATATTTTTTTACTGCTCACCTCTCATGATCTATCACCAAGATGCACCAAGCATGGAAATACTCAAATGGTGGAAAAAGATACTTCATGCAAGACACAGTTTCTGCATTTTTTCCAGTAAGTTTTTTCAAATAGAGCATGAAGGTACCCATATGAGACAATGGGGTAGAATTTAATCTGGAAAAAAAACACTTCTACACTGTCTATCCCACTAATGATTTACCAGATGAACATGCCATAGTCTCTGCATGTCATAATCACAGATGGTTTTTTATTCCTTGTGAGCTAATAGCGAAAGGAATCAGCAAAGGGGGAAACAAATGAACAAAACTTGCCTATTTCAAACATTTTACTAAACTTCATTTTGGATAAGTGCTGAAACTTGTGCTAAGGCAGACAGATCTGCAAAGGGCTGGGTGGCACATTCTGTGCCGTTTGCAGTACTTCTGTGGTGGTGCAGCTCTTAAATGAAAAGAGCATTTGGTTTTGGGGTTTTTGTTTGGTTTTTTGGTTCTTTGTTTTTGTTTATTTGGCTGGTTGGGTTTTGTGGGGTTTTTTGTTGTTGTTGGTTGGTTGGTTTTTGGGTTCGTTTTTTTCCCTTTGGTTAGTGCACTACTGGTGTTGAGGGATCCATGGCTTTCTCTCCTGCCTGTACTCTTTTACAGCCAGCAGTGCAACACTGATGAGGCTGGTGGGAATTGGCAGAAGTGTTGCCATTCAGCAGTCTAAGGAACAAAACCTAATGCCGTTCTTTTGAAAATACCACCTGGGTGTGACCCTAGTGAGGGATTAGGAGGTATGGAAGCCTAGAGAAAAAAGTCTATTATTTGGAGAAAGTACGGAAGAAATGTCCGAAGTCCATTTTTTCAGGCCTGCCTGCAGTCAGCCTTTCTAAGGTCCATTATTTGTTTTTCTTGTTTTTAAATTTGTGTGTGTGTACGTTTTTCCGTGGGTTTTGTTGTCGTTGTTTGTTTGTTTGGCATTTTTTTTGTTTTTCGTTACATTTTAGTACCAGTGTACCCGGTATAGCAATTAATCTGGAGGCTAAGCCTTCCCAGAGCATTGCATTGCTAATTCCAGTAAGTCGTGCCCTCCTTATATGCAATGTGAATTATGTATAAAATTTCCTGATTACCACAGTTCCCCTTTAGCACTCCTGTGACCTGGCTGACACTTTTACAGGGGCTCTCTAGATATAAACCAGTGTGATGAATGGACTTCTGTCAGAAAATGGCACACACGGCCATGTCTTAGCAGTAATTTCAGTAAGACAAATCAGTTTGAAGACACTAGAGAAATAATTTACTAGGTTAAATTTCTCCTTAGTCTGCCCCAGATGGCTGATTTACACGGGAAACCGAACCTACTTCGTTTCCAAACTGTGGGCTTTGACCTACTGAAGAGAAGGACAGGAGAAGGAAAGCCTGGGTTCCTTTTCCCATCGCTTGCTTTCAGTTTCTGCTGCAAACTTGGTGTCCTAAAGCACGTTTTGGGGACGGCGCCAAACAGAGGAAGGACCGAGCCGGGGCTCGGCCGGTGCCGGGGCTCCGGGGCCCCCTGCTGGGTCCTGCAGCCCCTCTGGCATCCACCCGAGGGGATTCCCCTCTCTTGCTTTCGCCCAGGAACGGCGTGCTACCGGCACCCGAGCATTTACAGCTTCGTTGTCCGTGACGGTCATTTTAAGACTGGGGGTAGCCACCCTCTTCCCCTGTCCCGAAAGCAGGGAAGGTGCTTGTTGTGGGTGCCTGTCCTGAGTGGGGTCATTGTGGGGACGGAGAAGCACCTCCAAGGTTGGTGCCGCGGATTCTCAGGCAGGAATGCGCAGGTTCTGTTCTGAAGCTGGGCAGTACTGTGAAGCCCCTGTAGCATTTCCCCCGAGAGCAGGAGGGAAAGGAAGAGGATTTTCTTGGGGACCTGACCCTACTGGCCGGACTTTTTTGGGGAGAGGGCATTGCCTCGTGCTCGGGCTCTTCCCAAACTCACTCATCCCACGGCAGCCGCACGGCCGGCGACTTGGTTTGTACATGCACGGTGCGCAGCCGGCCAGGCGGAGGAGATGAACCTGCCGTGATCCAGAGAGGCGGGTAGGAAGGAGTTGGGNGCCAGCCCGCCCGCCAGCCTGCCTTCCGAACAGCCCGCCGAACCGTCGCCGCCGCTGTCTCCGGCGTGTGGGCAAAGTCTTCCGCGAAACCGTCACCCTTCCTTAGCATGGGATGGGCGAGACCTGCGAGCCCGGTTCTTGTTCGCCAGCCGCCGGCATGAAGGAAGGAGCGGAGTGGGAGTCCTGGGACGTGCCGCTGGGTTTCCTGGAAGGAGCTCAGATGGGCAACAGAAGCAACATGTCGTTTCTGCAGCTCTTCAAGAACATCAACCTGGAGCGAGCTGATGGGATGCAGGGGGACAGCTCCGACGTGGTAAGGATTATCATCTCTCTGGTGTACTCCGTGGTGTGTGCCCTGGGGCTGGTGGGCAACCTGCTGGTACTGTATCTAATGAAAAGCAAACAAAGCTGGAGAAAGTCCTCCATCAACCTCTTTGTGACCAGCCTTGCAGTGACTGACTTCCAGTTTGTGCTGACCTTGCCATTCTGGGCAGTGGAGAACGCTCTGGACTTCAACTGGCTCTTCGGCAAGGCAATGTGTAAGATTGTCTCATATGTGACAGCCATGAACATGTATGCCAGTGTCTTCTTTCTCACTGCCATGAGTGTGGCTCGATACCGCTCTGTGGCTTCAGCCTTGAAGAATCAGCGGCGAAGTGATCCTCTGGGTGGCTGCTGCTCTGCCAAGTGGATTTGTGCACTCATCTGGCTGTCAGCTATCCTGGCTTCCCTGCCCCATGCCATTTTTTCCACCACTGCTACCGTCTTTGATGATGTGCTCTGCCTTGTCAAGTTCCCCGAGGGCCGAAGCAGCAATGCCCAGTTCTGGCTCGGTCTGTACCATATCCAGAAGGTGCTGCTGGGCTTCCTGGTGCCACTGGCCATTATCAGCCTCTGCTACTTGCTCCTGTTGCGCTTCATCAGTGACAAGCATGTTGGCAGCACCTGCAGCGGCCCCAGCACCAAGCGTCGCTCCAAAGTGACCAAGTCGGTGACCATTGTGGTCCTGTCTTTCTTCTTATGCTGGCTGCCTAACCAGGCACTTACGACATGGGGCATCCTCATCAAACTCAATGTGGTGCACTTCAGTACTGAGTACTTCCTCTCCCAGGTGTATCTCTTCCCCATCAGTGTGTGCCTGGCACACTCCAACAGCTGCCTCAATCCCATTCTCTACTGCCTCATGCGCCGGGAGTTTCGCAAGGCACTGAAGAGCCTCCTCTGGAGAATCGCCTCGCCTTCCCTCACCACGATGCGCCCTTTCACTGACACCACCAAGCCTGAGCAGGAGGAGCAGGCCCTGCATGCCTTGATGCCTGTCCACCCCATCACTACTTCTCCCCCTGCTGCAGCCGTCCAGCCAGAGGTGGCCTACTACCCCCCTGGGGTGGTGACATACAGTGGCCGCTATGACCTGCTGCCTGCTAGCTCCACAGAGCAGCACTGCTGAGATGGGCAGGAGACTCTGGGGGGGTGGGACCGGGGGTTCTGTGCAAGATGTGGATATGGGATGTTGAATATCTTGGAGGAGGGCTGGGTAAAGGAGGGCTTCTGTGTGAGAGATGCTCTTTTGGGACTGTGTTTGCTCTTGGGAGCCTGATGATGGAAATTGTTATCTTGAATATGCCCCCCAGACTTCAGAACAGAAGTAGGAGAGGGCAGTGATGGTGCACTGGAGATTAGGGTGTTTCTAGAAGATGCTTTTTAGCTCTCATACCTGCTCTGGAATAGAAGAACTAAGAATGAGGGGACCCCATTCCAGGGAGAATGCAGGATGTTTGGGGCACCATAGGGAGGATAGGGGATGGATGGAGTGGAACAAGGTGGGGAGGCCTTAGCTGTGTCCCCTCCAACCTGGAGGTACAAACATCAGGGGATCAGCAGTCCTATCATCTCTGTGATTGTGTGTTTGTGGCAGGATCTGGGCTGCTTTCTCCCTGCTGTGATGCCAACACAACTGTGGTCACTGCTCCCTGGGTTCTAGAGAGGACACAGGGATCAGGCTTCCTACATCCTATTTCATACCTGCTCTGATGGGAACAGCCAGGACAAATGGGTGCAAGGCTCCCACTTGTTCAGGCTTGGTCCCTTTCATCCCTCTTCAGGATCCAGGAAAGAGAGGACAAGGAGCACCATGCTCGACTTTCAATCTGTGTAGGATCTGCTCTTCCAGCTCTCCCCATCCCCTCCACTGCTACCAAGATACAGAGCAACCCAGGCAGCCAAGGAGAAACTCAAGGACAGGACTTGAAGCTTCGTGGGGAAGTTTTGCTTTGCCTGGGTTTGGAGGGGAGGGTGTAACACCCCTCAACAACATGTTCCCAAGCCTCTCTCCAGGCTGCTGAGGGAGGAAACCCACAGCCCCAGTTTGTGTGTGGCAAGGCAGGCATTTCTCTGCCATGGCACAGAGGATGCAGGCTTTGTTCTTTCTGTGCTTCAGACTGTTTATATTTCACTCCAGGAAATCAGCACAACTGTAAATTAAAAAAAAAAAAAAAACAACAACAAAAAAGAACAAATCATATTCTCTTCAAGCTACTTTCTCTGGGATGCTTCTGGGTTCAGCTAAAATGAAGCACAAAGGTTTTTGTTTTGCTAAAGTGCTTGTTGAGGATCTGAACTGATACTTGCCAGTGTTTGAATTAACTCCAATTCTTCTGGTGTGAGCAGCCCTAGAGCCTGCAGTTGAGTGTTCTCAAACCCTGGAGAAGGGCAGGGACAACACCCAGACTGTGTTCCCAGAGTAACATCTGGGAAATAATTTGATGCTGATCTGAAACAAACTTTTAAGGGGATAAAAAAATGAGCAATTTTAAGCTGTGAAACTTTTTGTGGTAAGGTTATGTATTTACTTTGTAAAATTTTCTTTTAACTTATAAGGAAAAAATAATTTTAAAAGGAAAGGTCAAAATATTTCTTTTAAAAGATGGAAGAAAGCAACAGTTCTGGTTTTGTTATCAAAGCAAATTCATGAATTCCCAACACTGTGTATGAGACGAATTTATAAAAATATTTTTAAAACTTTTCCATTTCTAGCCCCCTCCCCTTCAGCCTAACTTGAACTTCTGCCCAACTCTGATAAAAAAGCATTTCTGCAGAGGGGTGATTGTCATCTCTAAGTACTGATGTGGAGCAAACTTCCTGTTTCAGTCCAGACAAAATTGCAGTGCTGTTAATGGCAATTACTCTTTGCAGTCTGTTAGGTTTACTGTACATGTTGGCAATTCCTATTGTAAAATTCTGGTAGCAGAATTCTGCTGTCTGGCAGCATCTGGTTCTGCTGCTTGCAAGAAGAAGCTGTTGTTTTCTAAGGCAGAGGAGAAAAAAAAAAAAATTCGTGCCTAGAAGTCTGCTCCTGAGCATGCCTAAATCTGCTTAAGTCTGTGGCATATATATGTGTATATATATACCTGTACTTAATGGGGATCTCTCAGTCAGTCTCATTACTGGCTGCAATGTGTATCTTAAGTGAGGGAGGCAACTCTGCATCCCAACACAGAATACCTTGTGCCAGAGCACACTGTTAGGAGTGGCTGTAAACTTAACTCATTCCCTCAGTCCCTTTGTATCTATGTCTAGATATGGTTCTCCTGTGCAATGCATGTGCAGATAGTGCTCCTTCCTCTTCTCTATTGAAAGCCTAAATAAGTGGGCAAAACTTTCACCCGCACCCTAGGAGACATCAGTTGCCCCCTTCCAAATCCCTGGTGAACGACTGAACCCCTTGGCTGTGGATGTGCTCAAATTCTGTGGCTTGAAACAGTTCCCAGTTTCATGAGTTGCTCACCATTGCTAGATCATAGAGGGAAAGCATCCCTTGAACATTACTTTGCAGCATACTGTTTAGGGTGTGAGAACCAAAGAGGGAATTTCAAGAATTTTTTTCTTTGTAGACATAGAAGGAAAATTGGATGCAGGTCTGTGTTCTAGGTGTCCTCTTTCCAAGACCAGTTATTATCTTGCTCCCAGGTCCTGATTCAATTAGAATTTCACTATTCCACACAAGAGCCTGAGAGCTTCCCAGACTTGTAAGTTTAGCAGCCTAATGTGTCAAAGGATTTGCAAGAAATGCATTTGGGTCTCATATTCTTGGAGAAAGTTATAATGCCTGCACTAGCAGATGAAGAAAGCTACACTGTTGTGTAAGAAAAGGATACCATGAATGCTTAACTCCAGAGTAAAGAGAGATCTAACCATGTTATTATAAGCTAGGAGAAAATACCTAAATTAACACACAGGGATAAATCTTAAAGCCAGACTCTCTTTTGTTAGTGTTTGATTTTTAACAGCATGGTTTCTCGCTTGGCTTGCTGGAATTTTAATCCATATCTTGATGCTTAAATGTTTTTGTGCATTATGTAAAAAGCTATCCAGGTGTCTAAAGCATAACTGTGAATTTCACTAGATAACAAACTGCCTAAAAGACATCCTCTGCAATGCTCAGCATGATAAAACCCATGTGCTTTTGTTTATGTTAATGTAGACATAATTTTATGTCAGCAAAACAGCACAATAAAATATATGATGTTCAGAACAACCCATATTTAGCCCAGAATACTAGCAAGATACTATGCTTAGGGGAAGCCCCAGGTACCCATTCACTAAAGACATAAACCCCTTGCATTTGGCAAATCCCCCCAAGATCAAAATAGCTTGGATGCATTGGGGCTGGATTATGAACTTGGAAGGCAGCTCACTCTTAAGGCCAGTGAGACACAAGGTGTAAGTCATGAATCTGTTGTTCAGAAAAGGCACAGCCCATCCACATTTGGCCATATTGGCTTAGGCCAGGCCGTAAGTTCAAGCTGTGCAGGTCAGCGTGTTTCCAACCTGGCCAGTGTGTCCCACACTGCTCTAGGTGTGCATGAGCAGAGAGAAATTTTGCTCCACATGTGCTACGAGACCGAGTCCCAGCCATCGGTGTGTGAAGTCTTGATTCCACTGCATGGGAAGAGGCACTAGCCTGGGCATTGTGAGAAAGGGAATGTTGTTCTGAATGTGCTCACAATAGCAGACCTGTGGCCCAAGAATAGGGTCTTTCCAGCTCCAGCTTTGAAACTATACATAAATGATTAAAAACCCTTCTGGGATATTTGTGGGGATTCATCTGTAATCAGTACAGCATGTTTCAAAAACACCCCTGTTGCCTCCAAGTGTTCATGTCTTCATTTGTAAGAATTCCATTTCATGGGCTAAAATAAACACAGATGAAGGATAAAAAATTACAGTTCCAGAGTTCTTTAAGAAATTTTCCTGATGGGTCTCCTGTTCAAAATTCCTGGTGGGGTGCTGACAAGAGAGGTGCACATTGCTACGGAATGATACAAACCTGAAGGGGCAGGCTGACATCTAGTGACAAACTGAAAGAACCTTTAAAGCCCAGATATTCTCATTAGGCACTGACTTTGATTGCCTAGAGACTTTTAAATATCTCTCCTCCTCAAACAGCTAACCAAGCTCTTAAGGTAATAACAACCTCCAATTGCATTTCCAGGTTTCCCTTTGAAATGCCCCTTCACTAGAAATACTGCCTCACTTTCTCTTTGAGTTATTCTTGCACTCACTTTAACACTAAATAAAATCCAGTCCCCTTCATTCCTGTTCATGACTGTCTGCTTTAAAACCTGATTACTCAATTGAGTGCCTGTGCAGAAGCTCTGATCTAATCGATAACCCTGAGCTTGAGCAGGCACAGGTACGGGTGCTGTGCAGCTCAAGGCAATTAGACTGGAAGTTTGCATCTCCAGTTTATCATGAGGGTTATTTCTCTCCTGCTTCAAAGGAGATTTCTGATTAATCCATTCAGAGGCGGTTGTTGAAAATATATTTTTATTGTGATAAAGCAGCTATAAGAATCTCCTCTGGCTACATTCTCTGCATCAGCCAGTGCCTTGACCAACCATTGAGATAAAGTCTGCATGAAAAGTCTGTTAACCCATTCCTTTGCTAAAGGGTATCTGGTACCATGCTCCCTAGTTGCAGGAAATTGTTTTCCTTGGGTATCTCTTTCAAATCTTAAACAAATGTGCATAGCTGCAGATTCTTTCCTAAAATCTTAACTGTCAAATAGAAACTTGCAGGATGGCTGAGCAAACTGGGCCAAAAAAAGAGCTGGAGATCAAAAAAAGAAAAAAAACAAACAAGCTCAGTTGTGCAAGTTTGTTTTTAAGCCTTCATCTATCTACTTGTGGGACACTGCAGACTATTTAGGATGGAAAATAAAATAAAGGTAGCTCACCCTGGTAGCAACTTTCTCCTACACTCATGCATTCCCTGGGACAGTGATATATTATTTCTCCATGGACTTGTGTTTTGCCTTGCAGAGACCAACTGAATTACTACACTTATTGTGCAATGATCAAATTATCCATTCAACATTGACTTAGAGCATTATTGTTCAATGAACCTTTCCAATTTCCTTCAGAAGTCACATCTAACCTAATGTCATAAAACAGGAATCTTGCAGAAAAAATACTTCTTTGTCTCTGTAGTTGTGGGAAAAAAAAAGTCTCTGATTAGCTTAGGAAAGAAGTCTGAAAATAAAATACCTTCAATTTTATTTTCAAACCAAATCCTAAAATTGGGATAATAAGATTGCTATCAATTCATAGCTACCAATAATTAACCCAGAGTTAAGAGGATAGATGTCATGTCCCACAAGGTGGGCAACCTGAATAGATTCACAATGGACTTCTTAAACAAGGGGAGAGTAGGTATGGTTAGATCCATCCCTCCTTTCAAATTTGTCCATCCCTGGGAGGTCATAATAGCACAGGTAGTTAACCTTTCCTAACTGCCCCAGAGGCAGGGTTAACCCTCTCTTAGTTAATCACTTTTAACAACCCATTTGGTGAGCTTAACCTCTTCAATTCTCTGTTACTCTAAGAGTAAGACCATTACCCAGGAAGCTTATACAAAACAAAACTTTACTTAAAATTGGTCAAGATTATAAAGGTTGTTGAGAAAAACACAACAGTATTACTCTCAAGGCACCAAGTTGCAGCTATCAGAACTTAGCAAAATAGTATTTTCATCAGGTTACAGCTATCAAAACTTTAGCAAGATTGGAAATGTTACCCTTATGTACCAAGAATAAGGTTAGAAACGGGGGGAAAGAGAGAGAGAGAGAGAGATGCATACATGCACACATATCTATATATAATGTTAGGCTAGCAGGGACCTCAAGGATCATGTTGTCCAACACTTTTAATATTATTGTTTATAAGATATGTCTCAGCACCCCATCAAGCAGAGACTTAAAATATATATATATGGAGGCAGACAGATGAAGAAAAAGGGCACAGAGAAGATATCACCACCCTTGAATTCAACAGTGATCTTGGCATGACATTGTGGCCCTTGGGTGGTGGGCATGCACACCCAGCATACTGAGTCTGCCCCCTCTTGAGAACAGTGTCCAGATGGCTTATCAAATGAAGATCCCACCAGAGCAGAATGTCCTTGTTCATCAGGGCAGCTGTTTTCAGACAAGTATTAATTTCAAGACTCTAGAATGGGGAAATAGTATCTGACCAAGCTGGTCACCTTCTCTGTTGAGACAAATGGCTTGGTGGGTGATGGCAGAGCAGTGCTGTTATTTATCTTGACTTAAATAAGGTTTTGATTCTCTCTGTCATGACACCCCCAGAAATCAATACTAAGCATAGTCCTATTCAACATCTTCATAAATGAGGTGGATAATGGGACAGAATGCATACTCAACAGGTTTCCAAATACAGAAAAGTGGGAGAAGTGTCTGATACACCAGAGGGTTGTGCCACCATTCAAAGACTCCTAAATGAGCTGGAGAAATGGGCTGACAGGAACCTCAGGCAATTCAGCAAAGGGAAATGCAAAGTCCTGCCCCTGGGTGTGGATAATGCCCAGCACTGATAGGGGTGGGGGGCTGATTGTCTGGAAAGCAGCTTTGCAGAGAAGGACCTGGGGATCTTGGTGGATGAGGTGAACATGAGCAATATGCCCTTGTAGCAAAGGCCAACAGCATCTTTGTCTGCCTTAAGCAAAGTATTTCTAGCAGATCAAGGGAGAGGATCATTCCCATCTGCTCACCCTGATGAGGCCATGTTTGGGATGCTCTGGCCAGTTCTGGTCTCTTCAGTACAAGAGAAAGACAAACTTACTGGAGAGGTTCCAGTATGATGGAGAGCTGGGAATATCTGCCACACAAGGAGAAGCTGACAGAGCCCACGTTGGTCAGCCCAGGGCTGAGGAGTCTCAGGGGGATCTTTTCAATGCATGTAAATATCTGACAGTGTTGGAGGTGAAAGAAGATGTAACAAGACTTTTCTCAGTGTTGTCCAGGCAACAGCCGGAAGCTGAAATTCAATACATTTAATTTAAATCTAAGGAAAAAACCCTTTTTTTTTTTTTAAATGGTAGGTGTGGTCAAGCACTGGAACAGGTTGCCCAGAGGCATTGTGGAATCTGCATCTTTGGAGATGCTCAGAATCTGTCTCAATACAGCCTGACTAACCCACTTTAGCAGCTCTGCACTGAGCAGGGAGATTAGACAAGGTCATGTCCAAAAGAAACTCCAACTATTCAGTACTTCTCTTTGATTCTTGGATGGCAAATAGATTGGGTATGTCTTTGTACCAATATTAGCTCACTTCTGTCTCACTTGAAATTTGTTCTGAAAAGCCTCTGCAAAAGTTTAATGCCCTCAAATCATCTTCCACTCTGTATTTCAAATCAGCTATTACATGCTTATGGTCATAAAGATTTTTCAAAATTTTTTTAACTGCTTTTTATTTCTGTTGAAACAGCTGACAAGGCTCAGAGGAAATGTACTCACCCTAATGCCCATCAAAAGGCATTTCCTGCTCAGCTTCAGTCCTGATTCATAGGCAAATCCAGTGATGCATGTAGAGATAAAGATCCACCCATCAGCTCCAACTAAAGCTAACAGGGATCCTAGAGCACTGTATTAAATAACTGCTCAGTCTGTACAGCCAATCATAAATAGTGAGAAGAAGAATCGAGCTTGAATTTCAGGTTTGTGATTACATTTTCAGAAATGTGGACTGAAATATTGAATTTTGAGCACCCGTACTATATATTAATTCTATGTGAAATATACAAAAGACAGAGTTCCTCCTCAGAAAAGAACAGCACTCTTTGATAAGGTGCCTTCTCCCTCTCAAAAATAACTATGGTTTTAATATCAGTTTCAAGGCCATGTTTTGCAATGTTACAGTAATCTAACAATATCTGGGATATATTTCTCAAAGGTCTATTTATCGGGATTGGTTGTTACTTTGGAATTTCAGCATTTATTAAAGAAAGGAACATTTCAGCCTTTAAAAGTCCTGGCATCTGATAACTTGTGAGTTAAATTGGAAGATGGTACTTCTTTTATTTAAAAAAAAATATTCTGATCTGAATGTCAAAAAATAAAACAAATCGTTTGAGATATACTTGCACTTATATGGTGATCTGCCAGCCATGCCACTCCAGACTAGTGCTCCTAGCCTTCAAAAAAAGTAATCTCTTCCAGAACCTTTTCTTTTCCCTCATTCTAATCCTTAGACCTCACAGTTCTGCTATTTTCCCCTCTCCTCCCCTGCACCTAATGAGCTGTGAGGCCCTAAAAATAGACCTCAAAGAGACTGATGCTGCCTGTTTTCCTCTCTGAGTGCCGTGACCACTGTTCCTGCCTTTCAATGCATCTTACCTGTTCACAGATATCACAGAATGTGAGGGGCTGGAAGGCACCTTGGGAGATCACCGAGTCAAACCCCCCCTGCCAGAGCAAGGACCACCTGGTGTAGTCACACAGGAACACATCCAGGTGGGTTTCAAATGTCTCCAGAGAAGGAGACTCCACAACCTCACTGGACAGACTGTTCCAGTGCTGTCACCCTCACAGTGAAAAAGCTTTTTCTTTGATTGTTATCCTATGCTCCAACTTGCATCCATCACTCCCTGTCCTACCATTGGTCACCATCGAGAAGAGCAGAAGAACTGCTGGCAACAAAAATTCATCTGCCAAACAAATGCAGACTGGCTGCACTTCAAGACTGACTCTTGGCACTAGAACTGAAGATGTCAAAGGCTGGATTATACCATTAATTTAATGCTAAGTATGTCCTTGGTGGGCTCCTACAGGCACATGTCCACAGGGCAATATCTTCATTATGTTACAGCCAGCAGCAAGCAACTTCCCTTGTTGTCTACACATGAAATAGGAGAGCTGAACTGCTGCAGTGCATGGCTACAAGGCAATCTCGTAGTAAGATGAAACAGAGAAGGTCAGGATTGGGGTTAGAAAGCGATGCAGGGGCAGGCAGCTCCTGGACGCTGGAGGAGTGCTATAATGTCATTGACCACCGGGGGGCAACCAGGGAACCAGCCTTTGGGGAAGGAATTACTCAGCCTTTAGAAAGAGACCATTCCCCCTCTTCCCTAAAGGAGACATAGCCTTTGATCTTTGATAATTTAATTATCCTTTCAATAAGTAGTCCTTTTTCTTGTTTGTTTTGTTGGGATTTTTTAGAAAAGGTCACGGATTTCCCTACTGAAAAATAAGAGGCAAGATCTGCTTATTTCAGTCCACTGTGCAGTATGGAGTGGAAAGCACTGATTTTAGTTCTTACACTGCTGCAACTATTTACCTGGGACAAGACAAGGCAATATACTCTCGTTTGATGTCTCTGCATGACATGAAGTAGTTACCTTTAATACATGAGTAAAATAATACAACTGATTAACACATCTTGCACACCCAAACAAGTAAGATGCAAAGATGAATACGACATAGAAGGCAGCGGAATTACAACTGGCTTTTCACAGTTTAGTCTGGGACAAGGGCCCCGAATATTTGCTGATAAAACAAAGAAAGAAGGAGCAGCTAGGAAATGAGAAATGAATGCTGGAAACTTACAGACTAAAGTTTTGTTTCATAGATACATTTTTATAGCTTTCTCATGCAAAAAATAATTTCATGCCCTTTTCATCCATGAAGCAACCGCTCTACAGATCACAAATATCTAATGTCATCATTACCACAACTCCTAATTCTCCGTATCTTTTGGCATGCTGCAGGGTCTGGTACTGTGTCTGCCAAGGCAAAGATATTCACTATTCATCCTGACTTACGTAGTCTATATGGAAGAAAAGTGACTCCTATAAACCACCCGAGGTACTTGTTTTACGTTAATGAGATGACTGTGAAAGACAGAATGAACATGGAAAATAAAATGCAACTGTGACACCACTAATACTGCAAGATCTCTGGAGAGTGAAAACTTCTTTGAAGAATTTGCTTGCATGACTTGCCTGCTCATTAAATGACAAGTGACAGGCCTTTGTAAAAGACAAAGACATACAAAATCAAGTGTCATGAAGAAAAGATGGCACTTTGTTTCCTGCATTGGCTTCATTCAACCATGACTGTTAAAATGGGAGGAAGAAGGATTGGTTATCTCAAGATATCTCATCTTCATCTAAAAATATAATTTGCTTGAACATAATATAGACAAGATCTTAATTTACTTGATTTTATGTATCTGATTTATCTGATTATCCCTAATTCAAAATAAAAACAGATGAGAAAGATCAGACCCAGGGTACTTATAACTTTGCAACTTGTACCATTGGAATAAAAGCTAATATTAAGTACAGTGACTGACCATATTGATAACTCAAGTTCTAAACTAATGTAAAAGAATAGGAAATGAGGGACTTCTTGAGTTACAGAATCACAGGATTGTCACCGTTGGAAAAGACCTCTAAGATCACTGTGTCCAACCATCAACATCCCCCCAGTAAAATAGCTAAAAAATATATATCAACATCTGTATCACCCTGCCCACAAGAGCACAACCTGAAGTGCCTCATCTACATGGTTGTTAAACACGTCCAGGGATGGTGTCTCCACCACCTCCCTGAGCACCACATAATAAGAAGCAGGATAGTAAAGTTCTTCAATGCCTTTAACATTTTTAACATTTTAGCATTTCTATTGCTGAAAGAAATACCTATTTTATCATTTTTCATGAATTAGTAACATTTTAGATTGTTTTCAGTAACACCTGAAATAATCTTTCAACTTGGGCACCATTATAATTATCCTGCTTTAAACACTGTTTTCCAAGTTATACGTAGTTTTTTCTCTGCTTCCTATTTTTCATGAAAACCCATTGAGAAATTTTAAACTTGTGTTAGAAACAAGTATAGGATTCTTTTTTTATGAGTGAAACTGATTCTATTGTGTTCTGTAGCATGCAGTGCATTTTAAAAGGAATGGTCATGAGAAAGATGGTAATGTGAGCTCCTGGACCAGCTTATTCCAAATAAATTAATAGATAAAAGCACTGATCTACATGATGGTCACAGCTCTCTTCCCTCTGGAGGTTCAAAATTCTTGTGTTGCTACAGATTGTCACTCCATGGACGATTCAATGCCATCTTTCTCATTGTGTAATAGAGTGGAGATAGCACTAACCAATCTCATTTTATGTTCTGATGTCATTAAACTCAAAGAAAATATTGACCAAGATACAGGTAAACATTGCAAATTTCCTTTCCCAGGTTCACACTGGAATTGGAGCTTTATGTCCTCAGCTCCTGGAGCAAGGGTTTACACGGTGCTTCAAGTCCTGCAGTCCTATAAAACCAGCTCATCTCCTCCTTTCTCTATTTTTATGGCTCCAAGAAGCCTGGCTATTCCTTTAAAAATTCCTCCTCCCAGGAGTTAGTGAGTTAATGGAAGTTAGTGAGTTAGTGACAGCATAAATTGAACTGAGAAGACAACCATCCTTCATTTTTGGCCTTCTATGGTTTGTCCCAGTTGAAACCCTTGTGCTCCAGCCATCTTAGCACCTACAAAGTGTTTCAAGCACAGTCTGGTGGTCTCAGTCTTCCAAAATTTTTCTTCCGTGGGTGTGACATGAGTAGAATTCATGAAGACTCACTAAATTATAGAAATCATAGAATGTGGCTTTTTCATAAGGCGTGATGAAGGAACTGGGAAGGAAGGTCAGGTTTGCCAGGTACTGATCCCCATTTTGGGCCTACAGTGGAGGCACAATCATCAACAAGGCAGCTGAGCCTTCTTAAAATTAATAAGATTTTCCCCAAGTAAGTTTTTTTCCTGAGAATGAACGACTCTGCTCTTAAAAAAAAGGATGAAGTTGGTTCATGTCTGCAGAGGCATGTTATGCTCAAATCTAACCATCTATTTCTGGTGTTCCCAGTTCTATGTCACGTAGACCTAAGAGTTGATAAGCTCAACAATGAATTTGACTGAACAGCACTGATGGATGACACATGTGCAACATTAGGAAAAAAACCAAAAACCACACACCATACCTGTCAAAACTTTCTCTCTGTCACTGTTCATTAGCAGTACTGAATTAGCATGTGGCTTCATGCAGCTTAGCATGTAATATAGCCAATGGATATGACAGTTTCCAGGACAGAGGAAGCACAGCATAAATATAGGGTATCACTTTCACAAACACAAGATTTTCAGAACTCTAGCAATACAAAAATAAGAATGAAGCTTCATATGCAATTAAATACAAATTACTGGACTTAACTGTACAATAATTCCTGATAGTGCTTTGCAAAACTGAATTTATTTACAATATCCTGTGAAGAGCAAAAAAAAAAAAAAAATTCACTCAAAGCTAGAGGCATGAAGGAAAAGAGATAAAACAGAGATGCTACTTTCAGGCAAATACTGTCCAGTGTCAAGATTTAAGTGCCTTACACTCATTCATAAGATTCTTATTCAGCCAAGTATTTTTGAAACTACAGTACCAAAGTCAAGAGTCAGGTTTTTAAGAAGAAAGAAAAGTCATCTGTTTCCCATAGGTGGGTTGTTTAGGTGCAAACACATGGATTTGCAGGGCAGGTTTGGGCAGACTTTCATGACAAGCTCAGTCAGTACTTTCATTTCGTTTATACAGAAGCAGCAGGATCCAGTATCAAATAATTACTTTAACGTTATGCTTTTAAACAATAGGCTTCAATTTTTTTTTTTCCCTAATGATTTTTTACTCCCAAGTCTGTTTTTCACAGTAGCTGGAAATTACTTGATCCCATTTAGCAGGACTAATACTCATGATACAGTTGTACCCTGCATGCCTCTGACACCTGTTTGATCTTCCTGCATCTTCTAACTACCAGAGGGAATAGCTCCAGACTTAAGATACTTGAAAAACAAAATAAGTAATAACATTCTTCCTAACTCTGATAAACTCAGTTTATCATATACTTCTATTAAATTCCACAAATTGATAATGGGGAGTTTTGAAATGATTTCTCATGCAGGACATTGAGATACCACAGGCATGCACACCGTCATGTGTAATAGCACGTTAAAACACTGAGGCCAGCAGGAAGGAAGTATATAAAGCAGTCAAAATATAGAAGCTTTCGATCTGAGGCATTATGCAACCAATATCATCAAGAAATTCACGTTTCCTCCATTTTATAAAGCTCTGGAATTGCAACCGCTCTGAGAAGGTCAGAGAGGAAGACATGCCAGCAGTATTAGCATGGCAAGAGTGCCAATGCTGCTGACCCAGAAACAAAACCCTCCCCTGGGAAGAGTTCTTCCAGTCGCTTTACACATAATCCTACACATCAGTACAGTCCTAATCCACGTATCGAACACAGAAGGCAACAAAGCAGCAGCCGATCAGAGCCACCGTAGATGCTGAAATCACAGTGACCACGCTGCCAGCCACGCTGACCAGGAGCCCCAGGCCCACACCCAGAATGATCTGGGCCAGCTGGACCATGCAGGTGAGAGCAGCACAGTCAATGCCCTTCCCTCGCTCGTACTCTTCAGATTGTTCCCAATTCTGCAGCTTCAGGCTCTGCAAATTAGCACAGAAAAAAAAACATGAAATAAGATACCCCTGATAACTTGCAGCTCTCAGCCAATGTGCACCAAGACAGGCCAGTAGCCCTCTGCCTCCTTTCTGTTTTTTTCCTGCTTGTCCCACAGAGGTTACAGAATTCAAACGGATATTTTACAAGTTATAAGGTCTTTTCAAGCTCCCCCCAAATTGTCACTTTTCTTCTGTCTTCAATTTTCCCCTCTATCCTGTTTCTCAAGAGAAGAACTGAAACTTAGTCAGAAAAATTAGCTGTTTCCTTAAAGTTCATGTCTATCTCAGATCTTGGAAACTGACATTTCACAGTGCAGGAAACCCAATCATGAATAATTCAGCTCCAACTCTTATCACTGAAGGAGAGCCTCAAAGGGACATTAAGGTGAGTCATACTATGTCCTACACACATCTGGAGCATAATTAATCATAACAGAGCGCTATGCTCTGATGTTGTGCCTCAAAGCACATAAAGGAGTTCAGTATTAAATTTTAATGTAATGCTTTTCTTACTGGGGAGTAGAGGGGGAGAAATGATCAAAAAACAAATGTCCAGATTAGGATTTTTCTGTATTACAGAAGATCATTATTATCTGCTGATTATCAGTATATCTGCTATATCTACACAGACCAGAGTAAAAGGCTTCATTTATTATATACATAATAAACATACAGACGCTGCTGTCTTCTGCTATTCAAAGGCTCTTGGCCATTAGGATGCTTTTTGCTTTTCACAAGACTTATTACATTGCCTTCTAGCTATTACAACACAAAGCTCAAAAGTGCTGGAGATAAGCAGTTTCTTCCTAATCCAGCAGACAAAACCAAATTTGGATCCTAGGGAACAGCAGCGTGGAATGGGAGTTGAAATGGCAACATTTTAAAACCAAGCACATGATTTTTGTAGAATCCATAGTGAGGGAAAATGTCAGCTTTTTTTGTTTGTTTGTTTTGCTTTGGGTTTTTTTGTTCTGGACTAATACAGTCCTTTCATCTGAAGTAGATCGAATTTTAGACACTTCTTTGGTTTTTTAGTTATATCTATTTTGCTGGGCTATGCCCATTGTTCCTATGTGCCCATAGTTCTGACCACAATTATATTAATGTGTAAATGAATGCAATCTTGCTCTTCACGTTACCTCTCTATTTTTTCCATTTTGTACATTATAGAACATCTGAGACAAATCTAAATCTGTTTATATTAGATCTAAATTAGAATTCTATAATCTTTTACATCTGCCATAGCAAATAGCATACATCAAAACAGAAACAATCCGTTGTCTTACAAGTGACTTTGGAATCTATTCGCCTTTTAAGGTTCATACACACTGCAGTATATTTTATTTCATATCTGTCTTGAAACAGCTCTGAATCAGAGATAGACTACAATTTTGCCTTTACTCCCCCTTTCTGAGTTGTCTAATGCAATATTAGGATTACGTTCTCACCCTAAGCTGAATTCTTTCCTTGTCCTTTTTTATATCTTTCTACAACTCTTCATCATGGTTGTTTTCTGTTGGAAGGAAGAGGGAAATTAACTGAAAAATTAGGAATCAGATCTATAAAATATTTAACCACAATGAAATATCATCCTACGATTCAATAGAATAATTTAGGAGGTTTTTTTGTATTAATCATTCAGATGGTGATGCTTGAAAGTTGTACAGAGCACAGGATATGTTCTCGAGGACATGATCTAGCCCTGTGCTGGTGTCAACCATGTTTTTATGTTGTTTTTCAACAGTTCAGCTGTTCCTATATTAATTTCTTCAAATATCCCCAGATATAATGAGAAGTTTTCCTAAGTCCTACCAGCTCTCCTTAATCCTTTTTTTCCCCAGCTCTCTCATTAACTTAAGGGACTTGAGAGAACTTTTCCATTTAAGAGCCCAACACTTTACAAGACTTGAAGGTCCTGCTGTGCCTTGTAACATGATATGAAGAATGAACACTTTTCCAGATTTTCCTTGGAAAACAGATTTCATGGTGTGGAGGACTGAAACCCACATTCACAGAGAAAATGAGAACGTGGTATATAATTGAATACTGGACTATATAAAACTGCTTGTACATGATTTTTTAATCTTTATTAACTGTTTTTGTAATACTTTGCAGTTAACCAAAAATTCTGACAGCCTGTAGTGTGGTCAATTAGCTAGAGGAACTCAGATGTCAAGTGTTCAGCTAATACAGATGAAAGAAAGGGTAGAAGAAAGGTAGGACCTGAAGAGAACAAACAGTGGAGCCCAGTTCTACCTATTCCATGAACACATACTGTGATTGGCTTGTTTCCACTGAGATGAGAAATAATTATTTGTCTCACTACAGGAGTATTTGGAGAGTTTGGAGCTGGGACTTCGTCAGAAACTTTCACTCGCATCATGTGTCATCATAAATAGCTTGAAATTAAATTTAAAAGCTGTTCACCAGTTCTATCTATTTTTCTCTCAAAATAGACTAAACAGACACAGACAGATATAAACTTACTTTTCCTTTAAACACTGAACTCACCTCTTCTTCCCTGTGATACTCCGCAATGAGGTGGAATGGCACTGTGTACAGTGTGCTGGACATGACGCCAAAGAGAGAGCACAGAGCCAGAGTGGAATAAAGGTAGGGAAACAAGCCAATTAATCCAGTACCCAGTCCAAAAAGAAGGTATCCAGTGAAATAAAGTCCCTTTAATCCTATGTATGGCAGAAGGAATTTCTGCAGGTCTGTGAAAAGAAAGTGAAAATGCTGACAAAACTTAAACAAAACAGGTCACATTTCATCAGAGAGTTTCTTTGAGGCTTTTATTTTGTAAAATGCAATGAAGGGTATAATCTTACTAATTTTGGAATTTGCCTCAAATTATTTAAGGTATACACTTGCCAAAGAATTCTTGCTGTCTCTGAGGACAGTCTTATTCTGGCAAAGCCATCTCCAGAGAAGGAGTAATTAACAACCATTCTGGAAGAACTGCCCTGAATGACAACCTCAGACATTTCCTGTTTGATTGTAACCTGAATGTTCGGCATCAACCTCTGCCTGAGCTGAGGAAGGAGCTACAGACATGCCTGTAGTTAAGCTCCAAAGAGGAAAAGATTTCCCTCAAGCCTCCTCAAGATGCTCAGTTCAGCCCCCAAAGTGTTACACATTTGAGTCTTCAGGTTGGAAGTAGTTGTTTTAATGCTTGGTGAAAACTATGGTGAAATCTATCTGGGGACCTGTGCCAGCATATTTGCACAAAATTTTGGAGAGCAAGGTTCATGCTGCATTGTGAAAGATTCATTTTACGAGGAATGCAGATGAGGAGAGGCCACCAGAGGGACCTTTTGAGAACTTAGAGCTACAGTGTTGCTGGGTGAAAGGGCATCTTGGAATGATTCCTATGGCATCCATTTTTGTCTGGCATTTAACTGCAGGATAGTTTTCAGTGTTCTGGAGCAGTTCACATGCAGAACAATGCCTTACTCTCAAACTGACCCCTCATTACATGGTCATAAACTGTTCATGGTAAGGTACAAGTTTCTACCAATACTGAGAACATAACATCCCTTCAAGTACTAATGTGGAAAAGAATGTGGAAAAGACCCAGCTAATTTGGCAGCTTGCTTTTTTTTTTTTTTTTTTTTTTTTTTTTTTTTCTTTTTTTTTCTTTTTTTTTCTTTTTTTTTCTTTTTTTTCTTTTTTTTTNTTTTTTTTTTTTTTCTTTTTAAACAATGGCAAAAAGCAAACAGTTTAAACACTGTTGAAAGATACAGTGTTGGAGTGCATTCCCAGGTACTTACAAGAATAGAATGATGAAGAAATTGCATTGATGCATAGCCCCCAGCATCCCATCTCTACTCCTGTTCTGTAGGTAAGGTAAAGTGTGGAGTTATGAGGTGCATAAGGACTACCCTGGTATACAACCTGCAAGAGACCACAAAGATCTCAGAAGACAAGGATGGACTGTGGGTACATAACACTTCTTTCTTATGGAAACAGGCTACCCAACACAGGGATTCATCCCTGCTAGGAGCAATAATTAACACCCAAGAAATTTGTTAAGCGAGTGCTCTAACTATCCGTTCACAGTTCTCCAGGTTTCACACAGGTTCTCACACCCCAGGTTCCTCCTCGTGTAGACCCTCTGTCTTTTCCTGTCCACTGTACAATGATGTATTTGCAAGTCTTCTGTTTGGTGTTTCATTTCCCACCCTTTCTCTCTCCACTTTTGCCTTCTGGCCTTAGCCTTTCTTCCCCTACTTTATTTACAACTGATTTTTAAAATTTTCTCTTTCAGGCTTACTCAAACACACTCATTTTTCCACCCAGTGAATGTCTTAGTTTCTTATCTAGGCAAGTTGTTTATGTGCTCTGCAGGATAAAAAAACTCCCTCTAACCTACAGAGGCAAGGAAAAAAGCAAGGAGGGACTACTAAGTGGAAACCACAGGGAACAAAGAAGTAACAATGAGAGGATTTGTGCCAGGAGTACATTTGTACCCTGAAAGAAAGGAGGCAGACAGGATCACATAAGCAAGAACACAGGCAGGGACATGCAGTCAGACTGCCTGGGGATGGTGTGGAAAAGAAAGCACTCCACATCACAATGACAAATAAATGATGGAAGAAGGGACTAAGGGAAAGGTTTAAAGACAAATGTCAAGGACAGCTAAAGTCAAGGAAACAAGAGCTTTCAGCTTCCAAGTAGCTCACTGTGTGCTAAGAGCAGCAGAGCCTGAGGCCAGTAGGGTGCAGTACACATGAACAGTCTTGTGCTGACAGTGCCCATGCTCCAGGACAAGTTTATGATAATAATAATAATCCAAACAACATGGGCACTGCTTGGGTTAAGAAACAGGCCCACCTTTGAGCAGCTCTGAAGCCAAAGCCGAGAATGAGTGTGTTTTGAACTGAGAGCTTCATTTGCAACATTAAAAGAGATGCAAATAGCCTTGCAAAAACTGAAAGGTTTTCCACCGAGACACAACCTAGAGGCTCAGAATAAGAGACTGAGATCAATCCGCTGCTGGACGAAACTCTCACTGAGCCATCCATTCTCAGCTGGTCCTGCCACCACTGCCATTTCTTCAGCACTACAACACTGTGTCATTTCTTTCCGAGGGAAGAGGAGACACTAGGAGGAAAGGAGAGTGAGAGGATGTTAGGCTTTTACCTGTCCCATGAAATCCGTGAAGAAGAGCATGTTGGAGAGGAAAGCCATCCATCCGAAGAGGTGGCAGACGCAGAGGTACCGATAGTGGGATGGCATGTTTAAAAGAGTCTTCAAGAGTGATTTAGGAGTCATCCGCCTTGGTTCCTAAAAGCAAGTATGTAACAATGACATTATATTATTGCCCTGAAGGCTAATAAAATAACTGACAGCAAATGCAGAAGGCCTCTGCCTCATTTTACTGCTTGAGTTTTTTATTTTTTGCTTGGAACTAACTGTCCTTCAATATATATTTGATTCATAGATCCACTGCCTAACAAAGTAATCTGGAAGATTCACAGAGACTGGGAGATCTTGGGCCTACTAGTAAGGGTGCAATGCTTCTTGATGTTTTAATCGGTAGGATTACTATGTATAGTTGTGGAGACAATTTTCTGCCAAAACAGACTCAGCGGATTTAAAAAAAAACCCTAAAAACAGAAATAAAAATAATTCAAGGAGATAATAATCTTTGAATTGGTAATTTAAAGTGGTCATAGAAAAATAATGAAATTTAAAATACTTCCTGAAAATTACAATGTATCTGTTGTGGAATATCACACTTTTGAGAACTTCTTGCCCCTCTCTTCTCCCCTGTGCTAAATTCCCTAGAAAAGTTCACCTCTTCTGGCATATCATCAGATTTCTACAATGTGCTGTCCCCCACTACATGAAGCTGGGAGAGACTGTGATACATCAAAGGAGACGCAGCACCACTCAGAATCCTAGCATGCAGAAAACATGAGCTCCAGGACCTCAACTCCTCATCTCAGGGGAGAAATGAGTTGTATATCAGGCATTTATCACACACAATTCTTATTGCTTTAAAGCTCCTGCATGGTTGTTTGCATTAAAGAAAAAAAGGAAGGAAAAAAAAATATTATTTGTGCATGATAGAACACTTCCAGTTTTCTCTAGTGATGTCCAGAGGCAAGAGTATTGGAAGAGCTGGTAAGAGAAGCTGTATCATCATAAAATGTGGAAAAACGGTAAAAATCACATTTATTACTGGAAAACTGATCATTGTCTTCAGTTTGCAGTGAGATAATCAGATTTTTTACTGCCCTCAGGGTTATGTTTGCTTTTCACAATTTTTCTTTCCTTTGAACTGCTGCAAGCTCCTCTATAAATAATCACCACATATTCAGTTGGAAAAGACTTTGCTCCAGTGGGAAGGTTTTAATCCTCATAGGAATGCCAAAATTCAAGTTGCTGACTTTCACCTTGAACAACATATTGCCCAAATACCTTGGCATGTCTCTTGGCATCAGTCTCTTTTAAACAGAATAAGCTTTATTTTTTTCTAAAGTTATAAAAAAATCAATCAATCAAACAAAAACAATCAAACAAAAAATTGAATGTTGTCTCATTACTATTATTTCAAGGATAATTACTATCATTTGACTTCACTGATTTTATTTGTCCAAGTCTTCCACACAGTTCTTTAAAACAGCCTTTCCAACCAAAGTGTTAGCATAAGGCCAAGGAACTAAAAAGGAACCACAACTACTCCCCCAGTTATAAACAATAGCTTGACAGCTAGAGAGAAATGCTTGCTTTCAATTTAAGTATTCTAGAGAGTGAAAATGGAAAGTGAAATGTTAAATGCACACATTCAATACATACCAATACACAAACCCCACACTAATTTAAATGTTGTGCTGAAGTTTGCCTCCATTTACATGCTTTACCCTTCAAAAGCTCACAATACCCAAATATTTTCTCTATAAAATCACTGCAACTCAAGACCTAAGATGATTCATAGGGATCCAGAGGGACCCAAATATTATTTGGGTTTTGTGGCAGTAGAACCTCAGTAATTTAGCACCAAACTAAAAAACAAGAGATGAATCACTTTGTATGTCTGCTCATACTGTAACAAGTGAAATCTCATTAATAATCATGGTAGCTATTAGCATGTAAGAGTACAGTCCTTAACTTGGAAGATATAGAACTGCAATGCCTGTGGTACAAAAAAGAGTCACAGAAAAACAGGAAACCAAACCATTTCTCCAAGGAAGCAATTACAGGCAGGGAGTGTCTAGAATTTATACATGCCGAGGCACATCAAAGAAACATGAGACAGATTAAAGCACTGGCAGCCTCTGGCAGGCTGTCCAGCTAAAAATATAGACAGGAGGGCAACGGCACAAGCTGGCCCACAGTGGATGCCAGAGCTTTACCTCAGGTGTCAGACATTACTGATCCAGTGGAATTACTTCTTGCCAAGGCAGAGGCTACCCCAGTCCATAGTCTGCTCCTCTTGATTTCACTGCATCTGGTCTCTCTTCTTCATTTACTTTCCTTTCTTTAGAGCCCACATGGGCCAAGCAGTCAATGACACTCTACATCTCTGACAATTTGGAGGATGCTCAGAGTGAACAGTGCTGGTGAAGGATGCTGGCTGCTCAAGTTGGCCTATGGTGGGGAAACAGGGACAGCATCGTAGCGTGCTAGCCATATTCTCCTGAGAAACTGCTGCTTGCTGTCCCTCTCTGTGATAGGCTGGTATTCCCATCAGGCAGCGTTCATCTTTTATTCTACCTTTGTGTCATATCTGGTTGTAATAATATTTTTCTTTGAGTTAGGAATGCCAAGTGCTATTATAATACAAATGAAAAATAGTAAAATACAATAAACCCCATTTATTTGTAGCTTAACCATGAATTTAGGTTTCTAAATTGTAACTACCTGCACAGTTTCAGTATTTTTTACCTGATTTCTCAAGACCTGTATCAGGGATAGCCACACATAACACCAAGAGATCACAAGTGAAATTAAAATGACAAGTACCTGTTTCATACCTATTGTTACACTAGAAGCAAATACATACATTAGCCTTTGCCTACCTAAGCTTCCATGAGAGTGCTGTGAGCATTCCTAGCGCCAAAAGTCACTAACCAGACAGTAAAAACTCTTATTTGTTCCCTAGAGCACTACAGATATGTACTCTCCAGGTATTTTTTCTGGTAGATTCACCTTTTCCTAGTCCCCTTAGATTGAAGAAATTGCTCATAAATATGCAACAGAAACAAAACAACAGTGATGATTTGAAAGCACTCACTATTCTCTTCCACCTAAAGGCTCTGCCAAAGACACAACTTCAACATTGCTTGAAAATAAAACTAAAATTCTGGAAGTGGGGCAACACTGTTGTAGAAGTACCAATTTTAAACACACCAGTACTGACAATGAATCCTTAAGGAAACGCTGAGCAGAAGCGTAACTGGAATGTTTACCAGACCAGGGAACAAAGACTTCATACATACTGTGTATATAAATGCGTGGACTTCAATGGGAGCTACAGGTTTATATCAAAGATTAACGGTCTGTAGTCTTGACTGCAATGTGACATTAATTTTGTCACGACTTAAGGACAGAGCACATCCTCTTGACAAAATTCACACTAGGATAGCAGGAGGCTGACGCAGAGTAGAAACCTGAACCTGGTGCTTCCTCATCCCTGCCAACTGTTCAAAGCATCAGGACTAGTCTGTCTCATCCTCTTGTTGGAAATGGTTTATAAATTAAAAAAATAAGAGAAAAGCAAGCAGGCTTTCTACTGACCCTGTGTCTTAACAGAGGATTCTTTTTCTCTGTGTGTGAAAGGGCTCCAAATAGTTAGCATTAGCTAATTAGAGGATCTCCGGGGATGGGGTGATATGGGTTACAAAATCATCTCTGCACTTACCTCTCTACGTGATGTATCAGCACATTTCCCTGGTGCAGCTTCAGTCTTTATTTCAGTAAATGCTGGCTTTAGGCAACCATTCCTGATTTCTCCCTCTATGGAGCTATATTTATAGGATTTAGTCATTTCCAACAGCAACTTTTTCTCTTCGTTTTCATATCTGAGTGGGACTTCAGGAATACTGTGCAGGTGTAGAGTAAGGCAGATAAGGAAAACGAAGGCTGCGAGTAAGAAAATCATCTGGAATTCCGATGCCAAGGAAAATCCTAGTACATTTATAACCCAATCCATAGCACCTGTCAGGTAACCCAGGGCTCCTCCCAAACCTATGGGGGTGGGAAAACAGGAGAAAAAAGATCTACTGGCATTGATTAAAAAAAAAAAGAGAGACAGTACACAATACTCTCAACATGTGACCCTCTCTAGAAATGTTTGAATAATCACTGTCTAGATATTAATCAGAAGAAACAGGAGTACTGACCTAATCACATACATGAGCAGATACCAAAGTACCTCTTGGAAAATCTCCTTAGCTCTGGTGAACAGAGGTCTCAAAAAGATGCCTGAACATACGGCACCATTGACTGCCATCTATTTTCTTGACTTTTTGAAGCTTCATTTTCTTTGAAACACCAAGTAACAAAACTTTAAATTCTCCTCAATTTCAAGTTTCTTAGAACTTCACAAAACCAACAAATATTTTAATAATTATATTGAGATTATCTACAGTTCAGAAATTTTAAAATGTGCTTTATATAGCTGTGTCTAAACAGAAATGCTTTCTCCAACTGAAATTTGCTCGGTAGTTATTGAAATCCAAGTACATCACCATTTAGAAATCAAAAAGGATCAAATACAAATGTGTAATTTCACTTACTGACTTTCTCAGAAAAGTTAGAATACAAGGCAAATTGAGAATGCTGCTTTGTGTCTTGAAGTTAATAGAATCAACACAGTCCAATTTTTTTGCTATTTCTTCCCTTTGTTATTAGTTCACGCAGCTCCAGAAGCATAATAAAGTGAACACTGTTAGACACAGTACAGAGCTCTGGGAAGAGAAGCATTTTTGTAGAGCCTTGATACCTTGTTAACCAGGTGGCTCTGCAGAATGTGGACTCAACCAGGATAGAAGCATCTGAAGGACTTGGAAGCATTCTATTCTTCTGCTTAGCAGAAATTATGACAATGTGTGGCAGCTCACCTACAGAACATGGGATTTCTATTTCATTCTGTGCTTTCTGTACCTTTTTTCCCTCTTGGGTCTGATCATCACTTTCCTTCATTGTGTCCTACACCACTTTACAGGGGCCTGTACCCTCTCTTGCTCTCATGGAAAACAATTAGGCTGTTAATAACTTTTTTATGAAAACCTACACTAAACATTTGCACAGAGTGAATGTTTGACATTTGAGGTCATCTTTGCATACTGTTTTGACAAAAAGTAATCATGATATTGGGATGCAGTGTGAGTGTTGTCTGTTAGATATGTGCATTCTCCCTTCTACCCGTCTCAGCGGTCATAAATGTCATAACTGCAAAGCTATCAATTTTCACATTGAAACCTTAAGCTGAAGACAAACTGGAAAGCAAAATCTTGGAAGTACTTATTATGAAAAGAAAGAACTAACTGGTCAGATTTCTGTCTGTCTCTGTACCAGGAATAATACATTTAAATTGCAGGGAAAGGATATTAAGATTAGATTTTAGGGAAAACTATCTAACAAAGTCAAATGCGGGAACAGACTGTCTTGGCAGGGCTGCAGAACCCCGTATCAAAGGAGGATTTTGGGAACAGGCTAGGTAATTATCCATTCAGGAAGGATTAAGATATCAATGATCTTGGTATAGAGTGTGGTGGACCAAATAATGCAGAGGAATCTCTGTAGTCTTATTTGATGTGATTTGTCCCACATTCCTTTTCACAGATCAGTACACAAATGAATCAGCTAAATCTGTAGCTACAAATTTGGAAATCAAACCTTTTTTGTATCATCAAAGGAAAAACTGAAATCAGAGTTCTGCTGAAGGCAAGATATGAGCAGAATATACATAGAGACTTACTCCCTTCTCTATCCAAACATGTGATTGCTCAAAATCTTATATGTCAGTTTCTGATAGATAGTACTGATTTTGTTCCCATGTGGCTTTAAGGTTCCATTATAATCTGTGTTCCCAGACACAGCTATTTCATATATCGCAAAAATCCACCTGTTGCCAGTAGCTCCTGAACCTCCCTACTTGACTAAACAAACTGACACTGGATTTAAGTGCCTCTGGTCTTGGTATGGCTCAGTAGCCACCAAAATCTGCATCCACATGGATTGCATGACTTCTCATCTTGTCTGCCATTTGCCTGGTCCTTTCCCTAGTGAATGCTCCCAGGCACAGCTGGAAGCTCAAGTCACATTAGAGATACACAGACTTGTTTGTCCTTCCTGTGAATTTTCTCAATGCAGACAGCACTCACACCTGTACTCACATAGTACAGGTTCCCTTCTGTAACTCAGCACAAATTCAAACATGTATAAAGGCAAATGAAACTCTTAATTAATTTGTAAGAGCTTGGACTGAACCACTTGGACTTATTTTGTAGAAGCTGTGAAGAACTGCCATTTCTATACAGGAAGAGAGCACATACTGGAGGACTGCTGAAGAATGGAAATCAACTATACTGCTTTGTCCAGCTCTTGCTCTGTGTCACATGCTGAGTAAAAACTGTGTTACGGAAAGGAAACTAGTTGCATCCTTTAATTTTTTCTTCACCAAAAAAGCCCCCAACAAAACCCAACCAAAACGAAAAACAAAACAAAAAACAAAAAAACCAACCCAACCCAACCCAACAAATAAACAAACAAACAAAAAAACAAAACAGAAGAAGCTGAATAAACAGTACTTAATGTTTTTAAACAATTAGTTGCTTTTACCTAAATCATGGCTATGTTGCTGTAAACATAGCTGTTGCTATGTTTATGCCTGCAGCCTCCTGCAGCAGAATTCTTGTAGCAGGAAGCAAAAGTTGCTGTTCTCTGGAGTAGAGAAAACCCAGCAACAAAAGACTCGTGACTGAAGTGCAGGATCAGATGATCAGTTCATTCAAGATTAGAAACACAGTGAGAATAAAATCCATGCAATTAACTTCCCCTCCTTTGAGAAGTAGGGAGAAAAAGAAGGGATCTGAGTACCTGTAAAGAGGGCGTGGTAATGCAGACCCCTCTCTTTATCCTGATGAGAGCAGACATCAAATAAATATGCTTTGATGGGGCCATCAATAAAATCAGCTGCAAAATCAAAAAGCACTACTCCCAGCATGGTAGTGACTATTGCCCATGTCCGCTGCTTGTCCCTCTGATCGATGAAAGCTACAAAAAGAAAAACACCCTCATTCTGACAGCAACAGTGCCATGTTCCACAAAACTACATTTTACCATTCTGATCCCTCCAAATCTGAACAATGCTTAATTATGCATGAGAGAGCAGTGATACCAGAATCACATCAGAGAAACAGGCTGTCTGAGTCTCTGCACTGCTGAGCCATGCTTGGTTGACTTACTGCCTTGAGTCAGCACAAGCTCAAGGTACTCCAAGCTTCCCAACCAAGAGCAACACTAGCCTTACCCTACTCCTTAACACTTCCATGGTCACAGCATGGTCAGGTAGCCTAACATATATGCTATAGTACTTCTTTGGGGCTTCTCTTGGATCATTTGTCTGATTTGTTCCACTGTTTTAGGTAATCAAGTGTTGACTGTAACATCTCTTTTTGGGCAAATGAATACAAGTATAATCAACACCAACGATATTCATGGAGAGAACAAATCAGCCCATAAAGACACATGCCTCCCCCCTCCGCCAAGTCATAAAGGCAGCAACAACCTTCTATCAAGACTTTGAGAAGGTGCATCTCAAGCTGAAATATAACAGGATCTAGGGATATCACTCCTATTTGATTCTGCACATTCCAGGTGTGACAGTCTCCAAGTTGCTGTTTTCTATTAGTCACCAGCATAACGCATTCCTGAGACAAGCCAGTGCTGCAGTAATCAGAGATAGTTATTTTGAACACTAACTAATCTAAAATAGGGATTAACAGATAATCAGTTTGGATATGTATCACATCACACAAACAATACTGATCTTTTAACTTAACGAGGCAGAGTTTAGTTCTTAAAAATATCTCTGGACCTATGCAGTGCTTTACTTGTATGAACTGATTTGGGCAAGAAAACCAACACAAAACATACTGTAATCACATGCACAAACTATGGAACTCTATACAGGCTATGTAACATGCAGCATCACGACTGAACCCCTATGAAGGCTGCAGCGTTCCTTGGCCCCTTCAACACCACTGAGTAACATGACACCCCATTTTAACACCCTATTTGAGCAGGAATAAAGGACCCCCCCCTTCTTTTCTTTCAGATTCAAAAAGCTAGGATGAGTTTGGTCTGTCAGCACAGCGTGTGCCCTCACTTACCTGAGATCAACATGTCCCCATTGAGGTACAAAGCCATGCCTAACAGCATTATGATGCCCAGACCTACAATGAAAGGTCGCCTCCTTCCCCAGCTACAGGTGCAGTGATCACTGGCAGAACCTACCACGGGCTGCAGCACGAAGCCCAGGATAGGGCTGATGAGCCATACCAGGCTGTAGAGGTTCTTGGGCAGCCCTACACTGAGCAGCACCGGCGTGACAAAGGCGGCTTCCACGGCATAGCAGAACTCCCGGCCAAACATGGCCATGCTGTGCATGATCAGCCTTCCCGTTGCCCACTTCCTGGGCACCACTGCTCCAGTCCTCGTCACAGTTTTCAGAAGAGCCTCTTCGTTACCTCTACAGATGTTCATGTCTATGTTGGTCATCTCAAAAGGGGGTGGGAGAGACCTCTGTAAACTGTCTTGCTTTAAGGTCATGGCTCCAGCTACGCGCAGCTCTCCGGCGAGTCGGTGCTGCCTGCCCTGGCTGACATGGAGCCCAGATCATATGCCGGGTGGGATCGGTCTGTGCCGGGGGAGGGACTCACATACTTTCATGGCTCTGCGATCACAAGTTATGAAAGGAAGGGGGTGGGGGAAGCGTGTGTTAACATTTGCAGGATCTGAGCTCTTGGGCATCTGCAGAGCTCCCAGCTACCCACAACTAAAGAACCACTGTTCAGGCATGAAATGCACATGTAACGGGAACATGCATCACATGGGCCAGGCGCAGACTGACACAAACCTGTTCCTCCTGCTGCTCTAAGATGGCTGTGATACCAAGAACCTAGAGCTTTCAGCTTTCTGTCCAGCAGACAGCACAAACACGGGGCAGAATGCTGACCTGTGACCGAATGGGAGGAAAAGAATCTGTAATACAGATCCCAAACAGGATTTAAATGCAATTCATGAAGATAAGTGAACCTACCTGTAGCCCTGAAGTGTCAGTGGCAGACAAAAACCCTGACAGAAGTCTGTCAAACAGGAGCTGGTAATTTTCTGTATCAACTCTGTGCCCCCATCAAACCAACTGATTATTTTCTTGGTTTATGAAAAACAAAGGATATCAGGATCACTTAGGTGTGTGTTTTCAATAATCTTACCTGCCAAAAGAAGCCTTAAAAAAACCTGTAGTGACATCCCAAAACTGTACCTTTCAGGTTAGGCACCAGAGTGAGGCAGCTGATCCAGCCTATGCTGAATCATAGAATAGTTTGGGTTGGAAAGACCTTTAAAGCTTATCTAGTTCAACCTCCACTCTGCAGTGAGCATGGGCATCTCCAACTAGATCAGATTGGTCAGAGCCCCATCCACCCTGACCTGGAATGCCAGGTAGAGCTGGCATTCCACTCAATGCCAACTCATCTGGGGATGAGTTACCTACCACCTCTCTAGGCAACCTGTCCTCGTGTTTCATCATTCTCATTGTCAAAATTTTATTTCTTATATGCAGTCTACCACCTATAACCTACTATCTTATAGTATAAAACCCCTAGTCCTTGTCCTATCACTATAAGCCTTGGTAAAAAGTCAGTCCACATCTTTCTTATACGTCTCCCTGAAGTATTTAAAGGCCACAATAAGTTCTCCCTGGGGCTGTCTCTTCTCCACAGTGACCAACAACAATTCAGCCTCTCATCAAAGAGAAGTTCTCCAGACATCAGTAATTTTTGTGGCCCTCCTCTGGACCTGCACCAACAGGTTCTTTGCTGTACTTAAGACCCCAGAGTTGGACACGGTACTACAGGTGGAGTCTCACCAGAGCAGAGGGACAGAGTCACCTCCATTCACTCTGGCCACACTTCTTTTGATGCAACCCAGGACACAGATGGCTTTCCAGGCTGCAAGCACACACTGCTGGCTCATGTCCAGCTTTTCATCCACCAGTACCCCCAAATCCTTCCCTGCTTCTGCCAGTCTCCCCCAGCCTGTGTTGATACTTGGGGGACTGCCCCAACATATGTGCAGGACCTTGCACCTGGCCTTGCTGAACCTCCTGAGGTTCACATGGGCTGCATTCCCGAGCTCATCCAGGTCTCTCAGAATGTCCCTGTCCTTTAGGTATGTCAACTGCACCAGTCAGCTTGGTGTCACCCACAAATTTGCTGAGGATGCACCTGATCCCTCTGTGTCACCGATGAAGATACTGAACACTACTGGTCTCAGTGTGGAACCCTGAGGTCAACCTCTGAAGTTAATATGAGTTTCCAAATTGATTTCAGCAATTTTGAGGTGAAAGCCTAGGTGGACTATATTTGGCAGTGTTTATTGTTCTCCCACAAAGTACAATGCATCTGGGACTAAAAAAATTGTAAAATCTTACTGTAGTGTATAATACTCACTAATTTACATCAGAGTGATTAACAACTGAAAATTTAAGACGTTTTTGATGATTGTTTATCTGTTTTTTTCAGGACCTACTAGATAATTCTGCCTTTCAGACAGGTATTTTTGTAGCAGAATTTAAGAAGTCTTTTTTAATAGCAACAATCCTGACATTTTGGCATGATGTATGTAAAATGAGCTAAAGTAAATTTCATCTTTTGAAGTCTTTGTAAGCAACAAGCTAATCTTCAGTCAGGTGTTAGGGTGTTTAACCCTAACAAAACAATCAAAAAACTCAACCCCTCATATCATAATTCCTGACATGAGACTAAGGAGAACTACATCAAGGCCATGTAATTATTCTTTTTAAAAGTGTATTATTTGTGTTTTTTTGCCCTGCAAGAGTCCATTTCAAATAACAGTTTAATTTTGAAGGAATGAAACCCACCACTGAATAACTATTGTTTAAATCCTTCACAGCTAAGTTGCCTGCTATTCTTCCAGATAGGGAGGGAAGGATTAATATTTGGCAGCTATTTTAAGACAAAGAATTTTCTTCTGAAGTTATTTTCTAGGCAAACTGAAATTCCAAATGTAATATAATAAGGAGACTGCATTAGGAAGATGTGGTCAGGATATTAAATAGAATTACTTTATGATAATAACTTTAAAGCAGCACATAAGAAAACAGCATTATGTTGGTAACTGCTTTGGCATGATAAGGCAAATGAATTAATATGATAAGACAGAGAAAAAAAATCCCTTCTAATCTATTAAGTCAACAAACCAATCACTTCTTTAGGAAGAATATAACTATATTTTATGAAAAGTACTCCCCTCATGTAATTACAACATAAAAGGTAAATAGGAATTAAAAGAAACAAACATTTCACAGGATCACATCAAAGCAACATTTTGAAGATTTACAGCTGCTTACTAAGCAAACTGTTGAACTTCAGAACACACGTCTGGTGTCATTCCAGGCTGCAGACCACCCAGGTACACAGGTGTGTAATTCCCACTGTCTTCAATTAAATTTAAAATATCTTTATTAAAAAGAAAAATTACTTGAACACTTGATCATTCAAACATTTGTTTGTCATATTTGCCATATAATTCAATTTTAATGCATTAAAATGTATTGTATCAGCTTGCAATTTGATTCTCACAGGTACAGATTATAAATTAGCTTTTGGTTTACTGAATTCTATTACTTTCTCAGAATGAAGTTTAGTAATCTCTTGCTTAGTAAATCCATATTCTAGAAGTATCTCCTCTGTGTGTTCTCCTATAAAAGGATCTCTTTTAAATGATGGAACAGCAGGGGTCCTTGATAGAAGAGGAGCAGGTCTAGGACTTATCTCTTCCTGATCATTTTTAATAAAAGAACTTCTTTGTTTGTTATGCTGATGTGAGGCAACATCATCAAAGGATAAAACAGGGGTCACACAGGCATCAGTGTCATCAAATATACTGCACCACTCAGCTTGTGTCTTCTGTGCAAACACGGACGCAAATTTTTTCTTCATTTTGGGCCAGTCGGAGAAACTCAGCTGGCTGGGGAGCTTATCTGCATCTAGCCCAAGACCTGAAATGAGAAAAGCAAAGTTTAGCTGTAATATAGCTCAGACAAATTAAAGTGCTACCCACAACTATGTATGCTCCTCAAAAATCTAGTATTTTGCAGGCAATCCAACAAAGCAGAGCATACTTTATTAAAACTTTATTATCATGTCTATTATTGAGAGGGAGAGAGCAGAAGAATAAAATGTCCCATTACTTCCAATTAGAGAAAACCGTATCAGCTACAGCATTTTAACTAAGTACATGTAATAAACACTACTTTGTATGAACACTTCATAAAGGCAGCAGCTGCCTAGAGATAGCATTTTGTCCTAAGAGCATCTCCTATAATAGGCATTGCATTCTCTACCTGGCAGTAACAACACAGACACCTACTGAATGAGTCTTCAACTACAACAATATACTCATCCCACAGAAGCCAGTACATCTGCCAGAGCTGTGAAAATAGTCAGGTTATTTTTAAGCCAGAAACAAGAAGATGGTGTGGATGGATACACCCTGGCTCCATGTGTATGAGGCAGCTCAGTTGCAGGTGCCTGCAAGCTAACTAACTTGCTTCTTGATTGCCACAGCCCAAATGGACTCTTGCAATGATTGCTGCTCTCCCCTCTTCCCCTCTTCCAACACACTTCCCAGGCTCCAATTCTCCACTGTTGCTCTTTTGGAAAAGAGAAACCATAGCACTTAGACTCACTAACTGCTTAGGAATGCTGCCTCCCAGGAGATCAGTCCCATGGACCACTGAGGTATGCAATATGCACATCCCTTCTGGGTCACAAGAGCAGATGGACACATAGGCTTTGTAATAAAAATTTCCTGAACTAGGCAGTCCTGTGTCCTCCTCTTAACTAAGCACCACCTTCCCCCTCACTGGGGAGTCTACATCTCTGCTGTGCAGCCTGCTTCCCACTTCTGCTTCTGTTCACTTGGCTTCTGCTCTCTGCACCCCCTACCCTCCCATTCTCCTATTTCAAGATCCAAGAACTGTTATCACTTCTGGCAGGGTTTTTCTGAAAAAGAAACAAGAAAGAGAAAAGGTGTTTAAACCACATTTTCAAAGTGTAGATAGAATAGAGATACAAACAGAGCCTATGGTATCAAATAGAAATAAGGAGTGGTATATGGAAGGCTGTTCATACCGTCACATCTTGAAAATCATCAACATAGCAGTAAAAATTAGGAAAAAGCAGGGATAAGAAAGAAGTTAATTTGAGAAATTAGAAAGGCTAGAGAACAACTTTCATCAAAATGCTTCACAAAGAAAACAAAAAGGGAGCAGCTTAGAAAACAACAGCTCCACATAAAAGGCAGAGAAAATGTGGAGTTCTGCAAACATGAGATTTTGAGAATGTTTTCTTATGTCTTTGCATTTGCAGTATCAGTCTGATGATTTGACTTGCTGCTGTTAACAAGCTTGGCTACTAGACACTTGTTGGCAGGTAGAATTTACACAGAACTCCATTAATCTTTAGCTGTAGATAGGCAAAAAAAAAAAAAATCTGTATCTTCTATTTCTACAGCTTCCTTATCAATGAGAGGAGTAGACATATAGCAACTGAAACATATAGGAGAAAAGAAAGGAAGATAATGTCCATTATTCCACTCTAGGTTCTTTCTGCTCATAATCCCTACTATGTGCACTTCTTGGGGCTTGTAGGCTCCCCTAAGTTATCATATTATTTAAAAATTTCACTGTTGGTCACAAGATTCTCAAATAATATCTTTGAAAATTAATACATGATTTGAAATATTACTTTGGTACTGCTAATCAAAAGAGAGAAATTGTAAATATCCAGACTCAGAAATACAGCCTTGCAGTTGTTCATGTTTAGAAGAAAATCAACACAGATGAAGGAAGAGGAGGCATTTCACATCTTATTACAGATTCCTATGGATATCAGGGTAAGTATCACCACAAGATAAACACCAGCCCTCATTGAGTGACAAGATGTGCACCTTAAATCATTAAACTAAAACCTAGCCTTTATGACCATTCTTATCACCCTAAAAAAAGATGTGCTGACGTTTACCCATAATTATAGAGAATCTAAAACTAAACAGAAGTTACCAACACCTTCAAAATTAGTTTTATTATTACTCTTAAAAGTATAATGCTAAGGACAAACACTGCTATAGAGTTTACTTGAGAAATAGGAGGTGGGGTAAACTTACCTTCCACAATAAGTCAAGATAATAACAACACACCGAGAATCTGTCTCAATACTGAAAACTTGTCAGTAGGAAACATTGTTTCATAAGTATTTATTTGCTTATTAATTACGGTTTGGGTTCCAGCAGCCAGTCCAACATGAACAGAGCTCTACCATTATCCCATTACACAATTATATTTGAAGATCATGCCAGATGGAAAGTTGGCAGAACCTAACTGTACATGCTTTAGCAAAATAGAACAATATGCAGAACCTGGAATTTAATATTACATGCTCATTTTCCATTGAACACTAACGGCTTCAACTTCAAATTGCATGAAGAAACAGCACTTAAGCACCCTGGCTTCTCATTTTCCAGCTTGCACTAACCATTTGTGGTGCACACAAACAGCATCCCAGCAGGAGCAATTGAGTCAACAAGGAAACAATTACACAGAACAGAATTGTTTGGGATATCACAGGATGACAGATTTCATCCAACATAATAAAATGAAAAGTATCTTTTACACAGAATATCTGGTAAAGCAATCACAACTTGCTTCCAAGTTTTTTTCTTTCACTTTTTCTTTTTTTGTTTAGAAAAGCCCAGTAACCTACCCTAGTACAGCTTCGAAAAAATTATTTTTGAAAAATGAAAAATTACATCTTGCTATAATTATATAGCTCTAAGTCTCCTTTAAATGCTGTATTTTTACTGATATTTGTCTGCATGCCATGCTTGTGCAACAAACTGAAATCTTGATTTCTACAGAACTTCTTAGACAAACTGCAGCAGAATCTGACACCCATTTAAAGTGAGACAAAACAATAAAATTCATTAAATGGATCCAAAAAGTTAATTTGATATACTGTAAATAAAATTTTTTTACAGTATTTCAGCCATACTATTTTAAAAGAACATTTAGGATCCCTAGTAAAACTTTATTCAGCATTTTCTTGTTTTAACTCTTCCATTTTTTTTTTAAAACTGTAAGCTGACAGCATACTAATTCTGAAATCTTGTCACCACATGACTTAATGGAACCATGCAGCATGGGTATCCTTAGTTTTGGCTGAAATCACATTCATAAAGTGTATGCACGTCATTTCTATCCTTCTCTCTCTTCCTCTCTCCCTTGCCCTCTCTCTATTTAAATGGAATTCATTCTCATTCTGAGAAGGAATTGAACTTTAGAATATTCTAAGACAGCAGTGAATTTTCATTCAAGTAACTATATGTGAAGTTCTTTCTGAAATGAAATAATTTTTTTATAAAGTGACAGTTCAGCAAAGTTTCAGGCCCAAAATCCACCAAAGCATTGCTGTAAACCCATCCATAGCTGTACTCCAAGTTTACATATTCAATTACTACAATTGCAAACTTGTCTCTCTACAGTACTTGTACAATTAAGCCTTCTTGTGATAAAAACATTCAAATAAAACTTCAATTATTTGTAACTGAGGATATCTAAAACTGAGGATATCTAAACTGCTGTCCACTTTGCACATCTTAATAACAACATCTTAGCAAATTTGGCACATTAGCAGATTTTTAATACGGTCAACATTACTTTACAAACACATGTAACAGTCCTTCACCTGTGAAAATCATTCATAATTATGTAAACTTTGTTTGTGAAGCGCTTCCTAATTTTAATTCTTTCTTTATAAGCACAAGTCACTCAGTGCAGGAGTACTGGAGTAGTATGGAAGAAGTACTATCAAATAGACATTTAGAACTTTACTGACTGCTAATGCTTTCCTGGTAAGTGAAAGGATTACAACATGTTTGTTAACAGCAAATAGTCTACAGTGAAACTAGAACACAGCTACTACCACAGCTACTACAGTGATTATTTACTGCATCTATTCTATATAGCTTAAAAAAAAAAAAAATCAGAAATTTTTGGTAAGCAGAAATTTAATCTTCCCTGCTGAGCACAATCTAAGCCAATAACCTTCTCAAACTAAGATGCCGTATTTTCTTAAGCTTAGTTAGTTTCCCTCTGCATACCCCTTAAGATTTTTCCTTGCCATGTCACTAACTTTACTCTGGTCCAGCACTGAGCTCTTAATTCTGCAGGAAACACTAAAATTAACCAAAACCAAAAGGAAATTAGTTTCACTTCTTCTAACTAGAACTCTGTGAGCAGTGACAAATGGTTCAGAAATCTTGTTTCTTTCTCAATTCTGCAATCTTTAAGACTACCTTACATCTGCAACATGTATACCCTTGTGTTCTCATTATACAGTAGTGTCAACAGAAACCTACTCTCTGAATGCAGACAGACATAAAGTGGCTTTTTAATAGATTATACCTGGAACTGCACCAAACTGTTCAACAGCAGACTGACCAAAATTATGGGAAAAAACAATGAAATGAAATTCTGGAAAGTGTAACTGGAGCATACCATTTTAAAGCTACTTCAAAGTAGGGAGTTAATGCCTTGAATAGAAGACTCAGACTACAGGAAAGCTCCTCAGGTTTGTGAAAGAGTAATATGGTTCTCACAAGCAGCTTTGTCTTCCCCTTAACCTTCAAAGGCTTGAATTCCGAGTTGAATTTGCACACTATTTTTCAGATATCCCAGAAAGGAAAAAAATCTGTAAGCCATAGGTGAGATCTGCTGTTCTAATTTAGTATGCTATTGCTTCAGAAAATTTACAACTGTAACTACTGAGAATGAGGCACATTTTCAAAGTGACAATCTGAACAATTAATAATATGCACCTAAAACACAATGAAGAAAGACTACTTATTTTAAATGCAATAAAGTGCAAAAATCTTGAGGTCGGCCTGATACTTTAAAAAACATGCTTCTGCAAAATAAGCAAAGGAAAACTACTGACTGTAAACAGCAAAGACTGTAGTACAGTTAAAGGCAAAGAGCAAAATTCCCTTCAGAGACTGTAGTCTGTCTGTTGTATTTTTAAAAACATGCCAGAAACTGACCAAAAGAAACACAGGCACAGCTGTAATTAATCTTGCTGTCTGCTCACAAAGAGATACACCAGTTCTTTAACTCTGGAATAGCTATTTTTGAGACCTCAGCTGTTAGAATCAAGACACTTCTGATCACAGTAAGCATAAGGAATACTTTCAACCATGAAAATAAAGTCTTCCAACACAGGTACCCAAATGTAAGCATCTGAATTCACAGCTGCTGCTCCAGCTTCATGCTCTATAAACTTCTGAGAAACAACTAAGAGGAAAACAGAGAATGCTGGTATTTTCCTCAGTAAGGTGTTATCTAAACAAGACAGAGACCTGTCAGTGACCATTACATTGCCTGAGCACTGGGTTCATTCATCACAGGCTTCTTTCTGTCTTGGTCATTGGCAGAGAAGAGTATAAGAGACAGTCCCTCTACCAACAATCAGCCAAAGAAAACTGGAGGGTCCAGCAAAGGTCCACTATGAAGAAGAATGACAAGCACTGTAATCTATTGCAGAATTTGTTATCTTTATTAACATACAGAGATTCCATCCCACTCCTGTGACAGAAAAGCAAGAGCTATTGAACTTCATCTCTAGAGAAGAATAAAATACTACAACTATGACTATTGCAGGCCAATGTCTGATCACCTTAAGCTACTTGAGTAAGCAACTTTATTCTTTTCTTTTTGACTTTGTATTTAATGCAGACATTCTTCCTGAAGTCATGCACTGGAATTCCAAATCCCCTAACTTCTAGAGTTAATTATGCTTACATTTTACTTTGGCACCGTTTTCTATTTATTTTTGTTCTCCAACTCCATTTACTGCAAGCAAAAAATTCAAAATATTTCGAATAACTGTGAAGTGCTGAATAATCAACTACACTTTGCTTTTCAAGACTGAGGAGCTTAGAGCTGGAATCTCAGAAAAATTATTCTCTGGACAATAAGGGACAAAGTACCATCTCTATCCCAGAACATGGTGCTTCCACACTTGACATCTGATCTGGGGGCATCAGAGGGGAGCAGAAAAGGCCTTACCTGTGTCAACACTGCTCAGTGACAACAAAAATATCATAGTAATGTCAGTTCAGTTTTTAATCC
Source organism: Florisuga fusca (assembly GCA_038090715.1). Lineage (NCBI taxonomy): Eukaryota > Metazoa > Chordata > Aves > Apodiformes > Trochilidae > Florisuga > Florisuga fusca. Next base: position 8,183,357 of record JAAWXA010000034.1, on the reverse strand, counting down.
CAAAACACAGCCCCATACCAGGTACTGCGGAGATAATTAACTCTACACCAGACAAAATGAGCACAGCTTTCCATACTACAATTCAAGGAATAATCAGTGGGGAGAGACTGAGCAAGGATGTGGAGCTATTTCACTGCAACACTCAGCAAAGATTTAACACATGGAAGTCAGGCAAGAACAAAAGTCGTTGACATAATGTACAACTACTTCAGGTATATCCTATGCTGGTATTCCTTCTATTCATTAATCAAAAGTAAAATAAGATTGAGAACTTATAATCCTTCATGGTCAGAATAACGGCAAGAGAATAAATACCAACTTTTGTGACTTTTAATATTTTTGTAAATTCTGCATAGCAAACTATAGAACAGAAATCTATAAAAGGAGCACACCAGAGGAAATTATTTTAAAATTAAATAACAAGGAAAAAGCTAAGAGCACAGCTGATCAGAAACCTGAGGCATGCCAACAGGTCATGTATTATTTATTATTTATTAATTATGTTATTGTTTATTATTATTACCTTCATGTTATTGTTTTGTATAACCCATTCTATTATCTCAGACAGACGAATCATATTTTATAGTCAGATTTAGAATCTTCAGTCAAATACAAAAATAATATCCATAACAGGTCAATAAAAGCACTTTGAAAATTGTGTGGTGAAAATTAATTTTATAAAGCTGACTAGAAAAAATCTAGAAAAAATCCATTTTATCTAGAAGTACTACAACTACCTCCAATGAACATTCACTTCAGAAACAATTTAATTAGTTTATTTTAAAAAGATAGCACAAATAACTGAAATGGCTTGACATTTGCAATGCCAAAGAATTAAATGTTTTTTATACTATATTCACAATCCCTTGAAAAAAGCAGTTTCCAAAAACAGTTTAGTGCTCCAGATACGTCACAGACTACAATTAACAAAACTCCAGAAGATAATCTGTAATTTAAGTGTATTTTTTGAGGACAAAATGAAGAAGGGATAATAAAATCAAAAGAAATCAGTTGCTAGAAGAAAGTGAACTACACTGCTTCCCAATCAAGTCAACATAATCACTATCATGAATCAAAATCAAGTATTAAAACAATTCCTTCAGTCATGCTTTGTTGATGTGAAACAAGCTACTTACCTGTTATTAACTGATTATAAAACTGAGGCTCAATGGCACCGACAGCCATGAATTTCCCATCGGAAGTCTTGTAGGTTTCATAAAAAGGTGCACCACTGTCTAGCAGGTTCTCGCCTCGAGGTCTGTTCCAAAGACCCAAATTTTGTGATTTCCACAGGAAAGAACTTAGGTATGCTACTCCTTCTACCTTGAAAATTTACAGGGAAAAGTAAGAGTTTCTGTAAGTCTGTTGACATGTTACCCTAATTCTACACAAAACAAAACAGTAAAAAAGTAGTAGTTCTGTCCTTTGTTAAGATTTTTTAATCACAACATCTCTGGTAACGAGTTTAATTTAAGTTTTCAATTACTGTTTATATTGCACATGTGAAATCACCTAGAATCAGAAAATAAGGAGAATTTGATTCACACACTGTCAGCTGTGCAAAATTAACCTAATGTTGTCTGTAGAGAAAAGCACAGAGATTGTATTGTAACAAGAAGCTACTGAATTTTCATGTGGAAAGATCTACTAGTTTGTACCCTTCTAAGAGAGTATTTATACATACAAATCTTTGAAGTATGTAGTAATCAAGGCTTCATTTACTGTGTACTACTTAGCTGCTTTTCCAGTACCTCCCACAAGGAATACTTGTGTTTGCATGTGTTGAAAGTGAGGTCAAACACTTTCACATGAGAAAATAGTGTATACCTTGGTCTGTATGTTTGCAAAATAACTGCAAGGACATCAAAATAGTGCTTTACTAATGATCTGATCTTGCACTGGTCATATTAGCAAAAAATACATTAAAAATATTGCAAGCAAGGATAACGATAGGTATAAGATCAGAATACACTGTAACTGCAGATCAGATTTTTGTGCTGACAGAACTACTTACAATACCTACATACAGTGGTAACTAGACTGGAAAAAAAAAATCTCTTTTGGACTTCTTTAGGGACATTAGAAGTACTTCTGGGTGGGCAGCTGGACAGATAGCTTCTGCCTGAGGCCCACTGCAATTCAGAAACAAGTAAAAAGTTGTCTAGCATCTGCAACAAACCTGCAAAGACATGCTTATAATGCCACACAGACACCAATGTGGTCATGTTCTTTAAAAACATCTAAAGGACATGAGAAGATTCCACTCAAGCTTAATTGCAGAATGATGACAGTAGCAGTTATGTCTTTCACTTAATGGCTCCCTCATGCTAAAAGCATCATCAGTCTCTGAAGCGGGGACTAGAATCCCAGCTGAGTGACCTGTCTGCTCCACAAGTCTTCTATTCCTTCTGCAGAGTGAAGCAGTTCAAACAAAACTGAGAATGAATGCATATCAACCTAATCTTTATCCTCGTGACTGGTGAATGCCTCTAGGATGTGGGAGTTTTGGTTTTGAATACCTCCAGGCTGAGAAAAACCTGGAGTCCCCGTCTCCTGTGGACAGCTAAATTCTCTTGCCATGAGACTATTATGCAAGTGATCCTTACCACCATCCTCTACTGTGGCTGTCTTTTGACAAAGAGTGAGTCATGCCTGGTCAGATGCCTAGCATCAGCAGAAGGCTCCGTGTCTGAATTTGGAATGAACTTAAAGTGTGGCCCTGGCTCACATGCCTTTATTTCAGTGTGGTGCAAGAGTGCAGATGTACAGTTGTGCCTGCCATATCATACTGTCCACCCCACATCCTACTTTGCACATGGGAACTACGAAGCTCCCCTTAAGGTAACTATGATCCCTGTGGAGTCAATGAAATGAGACAGCAACTAACATGGGTCAGTTCACACCAGGCATTTACTTCTCCTGAGCTACACAACAGAAAAATAGTGTCTACTTATTTCACCAGGCAATGATATCACTGGGCATTGTAAACAAGCGATGCAAATTTAGCCCTTGGCCAGACCCTCTCTACACTCCTTCCTTATCACTTCAGTTTCACAGGAGTTCCTCGTGTGTGCATTACTGATCACAAGAGTGGTTCTAAGCCATTTTTCAGCTTTCAGCACACTAATGAGAAGTAAAAGATAAACAACAAATTACGCAATCACAAAAATTAGGATCAAGAAATGCAAGAAATAAGTTAATTATTTTAGATTACTTCTGAAGAATAGACATTGCAGTAAAAGGGAAAACAACCAAGTAGTCAGTAAAACAACAGGTTAAGACAAATTTAATAAAAGTAATCCTGAGGACACAAAGCTGCTAAAAATAACTGATTTTCCTACTTCTATTGTAGAAAATTCCTGTGTGTCAAAATTGCTAACATATTCAGACCACCTAAACTGTATAGCAACTTAACTAGTAGGCCAATTAAGTAAAAAGTAATTTTAAAATGAAAAAACAGATGTACTGCTGCAGTACTGTGATTTTAAAAATAACTACTTTCATGAAACAAACTTAGCATATATAAACAGATATAAAAAGAGGCTCATCAACCCAGTCTATTTAACTGTCCTTGTTGTTGATGATGCATGTCTGTTTTTCATCAGCCACCAAACTAGAAGTCTAAGTGAAAGGGACATAACAGGTTCACCCACTGACACTGGACAGTGTTCCACCCATTTCACAGGACACCAGGCAGAAACTGTAGATTCCACAATTACAAAACAAGAAAAAAATGAGAGAGTTAAGTTTTGAGTGCTCAAAAATAGCCATAAAAAACCACAACACATTCCATTGACAATGATATCCAGAGATCTCATCAGGATGTCAGTGCACTTAAACTGATTCTTCTCGTAACAAATTCTTTTAATGACCTGAAGTACCAATGGTGAAAATAAGGTAACTATATGAAATATCCTTTTAAGTAACTGAAGACTTGTTTCAATTCTCCAAGGTTTTTGCTTCAAAAACTCATAAACTCCTTCAATTTCCCTTTCTACGTCACATTTTTAGACTCAGGATGAGTTTCGCTGTGTTTCCAAATTGACAGATTTTTTTGGAAAGATGATGGTCAGCACCAGTAGCGGCATTTTCCTGAGACCTTACAAATGTTCAACTGATCAGAATTATACCAGAAACTTTGCTGGCGCTCTACTTCCTGTTTATATGTCCTAGCACAGTGTGTGCGTTTTACAACAGCACAATATTTTGACTCATGTTCAGCTTGTGACTGCTACAAAATCCCAGCATTGTACCTCAGCCAATTGTTCTCATACTGACTTTGTGCAGCTAATTGTTTCTGCCTAAGATAAGTACAGAGCGGTGGTCTCCATTACTCTGAGTCAATTTTTTTTAAGGTCATTCCTCCAGTGTGAAAAGGTCATTTTAATTTCTGATCTAAGTGTCCAATATACTTGTAGTTCTTCCCACATTCATATTATCTGTAAATTAACTGAACTCAATCATTCATCCATCATTCAGCTTAGTGGAAGAAGTAACTTAAAAGACCCCAGTGGACATCAACAGGAGTTGGTAAGGTTTTCATTCTGACAATCAGATACTAAAAGCTATTGCCGGGATAAAAACCTGAGACTGGTTTTGCACTGATCCTACAGAACTTTCATCTAGATCCTAGTGCCACAGCCTTCTTTAGAGACCGTCATGTGAAGCTGCTAAAATCTTACTTAAGATAGCTAATATCTTGTTATTGTCCTACCTTCAGGACTTCTCCAACAAAGGATTTTTTTTCAATTAAGATTGTTTTCCAGTGTGTATTTAAATCGTAGCCTTCACTGTATCACAATACCTTGATGCTAAGTCAAATTTTAATTGTGTTGGTCACAGAAAAAGAGAGACCAGAGAGAAAACACATGCAGATAATGTAGGCTTAAAGGATAAATGTAAATATGTATTTTTCCTCTGTGTGTAAGTGTGTGTCCTTGCAGTGAAAAATCCACAGTATTCATTATTAAGCTAATTTAGCCTTTCATTGATTTTACGGCACATTAATGCAAAGTGTTTGAAATTGACTCCTTGGCACTACTCCATGGCAGTACAATTATTCAAAGAACAGAGCTTCTAATACAACATGACTTGTCACAAATCAATAAGCAGATGTATCCCAAAATAAAGCTAATTTGATTCTTCATTATATTAAGATCATGATTTTTGCTGTTATGCATGATGTTAAACATTTATTATACACTGTGTCTCCAAACACCAAACTTACTCATCAAATATTTACAGCTAGTATTTTCTAAAGTATATTTCTGGTAAAAGAAAAGATACTGCACAGGGGTTAAAGTCACAGTGTTCCATGTCATAAGGATATTATAGTAACAGTTATCTGCACACACTGCTTGCAGGTGAAGGAACAGATATTTTAGTAGCCTATTTACTTCCCCTTTCCCAAGTTCTCAATCTTATATTTCACAGATTGCTCCAATTTCCTTCCTTTTACAGACTTAGAGCAGGAAATAACATGCAAACCTGCAAACCTACAAAGCTATTCCTTTGGTCCTTCCTCAAGACCAAACTTACCATACTTGCATCAACGATCTGCCCTTTGCCAGATTTGGTACGTTCATAAAGGGCTGCAATAATGCCCATTGCACACATGACGCCTCCACCAGCAAAATCAGCCAGAAGATTTACAGGTGCATAAGGATTTTCACCTTTTCTACCCAGCTTTGAAAGCACGCCTGAGAGTAAATAAAGCAAACAAAAGTAAGGAAGTAACTAGGAACATTCGTTTCTACATTTCTACAATGAAAGTTTCATTCTTCTCCATCTTTGCAAGGAAACAAGGGATAAGGAAAACTTCTGCCCACAGTTTTCTGTCTTTACTGAGCTGTGTCATAACAAATACCTACTCTTTACTTCACAAAAGAATAGGATATATGAAATCATATTAGCGTAGATGGATTTAATTTTTAATAAAAGAGAGTAATATAAGTCACACAGACAGGCAGACCATAGATAATTTGGCTAGATAGGCATTTTCTTTTTTTTTTTTCCATCAAAAAGCCTTATGCGCAATAATTCCATACTGATTCTTTGTAATGTACTGAACATCCCTCATTATAATTCAATAAGCATTATGAATTTGTCTCAAAACAACTCTGGTAAATTGTTCCTTCTTTGAATCTGTTAAGGCAAAAATTCAGATATACAGTTTTCCGTGCAGATAATCCATTAATTAGCAGCCATAAAAAAAGGATTTGACATGGACAGCTGCTCTTCAGTCCTATCCATCCTCTTCAATTACTTTTGGAAAAAAAAAAGGCTGCATAGAAGAGGAGCAAGTGAATACCACACAAATGTTACCTTTGCATGCAAAATAGACACAGCAATTACAAATAAATGAAAGGGGACAGAGCAAAGGCTACGCCACTTTACTTCAGCTGGAGCTTTGAATCTGTTAGCATTTCTCTGACATTCCAAACAATCTCTCTCCTGACATTCTTCATAGTTCCCTCATAGCAATCCCCTTTCAGCAAGCAAGAAAACTGCACTGTAACCAAGTCTCTTGTATGCATAGGGTCTGACAGTTGCAGATGGTCAAAATTCCCTGAGAACTGTGTGATTCTGATGCACTGTTTAGCTAGCTAATAGCCTAATGAAATTCCTAAGCAACTGAGCACACAGTTCTTTTTGGTTTCCTAAGCATGTAGTCCAAGCATAAAGCCCTGTCACTAATTAAAACCTCCTGCTTAACAGTGTAAAGGTCATCACAGGAACCAGCAGATTAATTTATTAACTTACATCTAGAGTTTCTGATGCAAGCCATTTTTTAGTTAAAGAAAGCCAAAACTCATCAGGAAAACAGTAAGGATACAAGTAGTCATTTTTAAGGAATTATACCTCCCCAAAATCTTGTCCTATGTCCTTTAAATAGGCAGAAAAACTTGACCTGTGAAATTTCAAGCAAAATTACCTACTTTTAGGCAGATACCACTGCTATCTACTAATACTACTAATTAAATCAGCTGCAGAGAAAAAAACCCACTTCTTGTAAACAGAACATGCTACAATCTAATGTAGTAATGGACTGTTTCTGTACTGACCCTTTCCTAAGCAAATAAATCAGAGATCATCCAGACATGAGGTCAGAAGTGTTTCAAATGAGGCATCCTTTCTTTACTCTTTTATTCGCTGATAATCTTGCATAGACAAAATTGAACCCATCAATGAAGAAACTTAATTCCACAACACAATGAGTCCCCATAGTAGGTGATGCCAGATCACCACTTTGCTGAAGCTACAAGAAATGCTTCATACAATGGGATGCTAAGAACTTTTGGGCCACTTTCTCTTCTCCCTCACAGGCTCAGAAAAGCAGCAGAGACAACAGCAACGGGAACAGCAGTAAGTGCAGGACACACTGTCTGCTACCACCAGACTTGCATAATTTTGTTATTGTTTGTCACTGCACACATGTAGGAACAGGACTCTTAAAACCAGCATATTGTCTACAATACCTCAAGGAAACACAACATTGCCACTTTATTTTTTAAAGCCTACCTTCCCTCTGGTTTGTAGCAATGGAGCAGTATTTACAGCACAAAAGTTCAACAGCTCAAATGGCTTAGGCTGCCTGGTTTTCCTCTGCTCAAAAAAAAATATGCTCACAAACACACACAATGATCTACATCCCTTTGGGGATTATAAACCTACAGATTATCTAGGAGATAAACCTTAAAAAAAGATAAAAAATCAGAAAAACTTCAGTCCTTTCTTCAAAAACTTTATTCAGATAAAGCAGCTCAAAAAAGCAGGTGACATGCTGATCCAGCCTAGCACTCTCCTGCTGCTGCCAAAATGAACAGCCCATCTGGTTTCTGTTTCCACATTTCTTTTGCTTTTTATGTTTGTTGGATTCCTCAATGAACTGCTTCCCCTCAATAACTTAGCATAAAAACATCCTAATTTCTGCTAGCCAGTTTTTGACTTGCTACAGAACTTACAGAGGGGTTAAACAAGGACCTGAGATGACTGGAGAAACAGAATCAGGAAAGGAAACCCTTCTTCCACTGACAGAGGCACTTCAGATCTGCTCAGCTGTTTCACCAGACTGCACTTCAGGTAATTTCAGATATCTGCAAATAACCTTTCCATAAATTCTTGAGTCTTAAGGGGCTAGGGGGACGGAGGGAGCCTTACTTCGAAAATTTTACAGCCTTACCTGATAAAGCCAAGTAATTGATGTCATGACCTGCTGTCTTGGCATATTTTCCTGACTGACCAAACCCAGTAAGTCTTGCATAGATGAGCTTGGGATTCTCCTGTAGGAGGACCTCTGGACCAAGCCCAAGTTTTTCCATGACACCTTAAAAAGACAAAGGCATGGAATCCTCATTCACATCTATTTTTAATAAGACTCAAAATATATATGGTTCAAACTTAAATTATACGATAACAGAACTGAAGTTTATGAAGTAATACATTCTAATGCAGTATCCATATCACAATGTGAACCGACAGAATTTTATAAACTACCAACATACTGCTCACATTTTCAACACAAACCAACTAGTATCTTCTATCTTTTCTTAGGTTTTTCTCATTTTACTTCCCCTAAAGACTGCCAGAGAGCTGCTTGTATTCCATGTACTCTTGGATGAGAGTGAAACTTACTGTAAGTCTTGCTTTGAGGATTTTTTTTGTTTGATTTTTTGCTGGAAGTGGCCTGGTTTTTGGTTTTTTTTGTTTGGCTGGGTTTTTTTGTTCGATTGTTTGGTTTGGTTTGGTTTGGTTTTGTTTAAAAAAGCAAGCTCCTATGTTTTCCATACTAAAATGACCTGAAGTTGCTTCCATCTTTCACTGGAATATACTCTTGTTCCCATATTAGCCTCACCATATACCATGTGTTGTTCTAGCTTTTAAGTGACTGCTGCAAGTGGAAAGTGCCACTATCAAACAATTTGCAACTACTAAACAAAAGAATATATTTTCTTTTGCAATGCAGAGAATAAGGAATTTTTTAGAGATATGTGGGTTTGGTCAGCATGGGTCTGCAATACTCAAGGCTAAAATTTTGATCTTGCAGTTCTAAAATAGTGGTTTTAGAAGAAGAAAATTGAAGTTAGAAAGAAATTATAGATTTTTATTAGCTCAGTGCAGCTTGGTCAAGTTTTCCTGTATAAGATACAATGGAACTTCAAGGACACATATTTTTGAGAGTAAGAAATAATTTCAATGCTTATTCCACCTCAGAATCTATTACTCCAATTTGTTTCACTGATTAATCTGTAGTATTAATTACTCTTTGAATTCCTTAAGATCTATTTTTGTTTTGTTACTTACTAAGGAGTGGCAAGGGATTAATGGCAAGGGATTAATGCCAAGGAGAAACCTCTGAAATATGGTAAAGAGCAAGATTTTCAAAAGCACAAGTGACAGCTGGGCGCCAAAGAACCCCTAACGTCACGTAGTCATTGTCAGATGACCAGTGGTGTGTGTGTGTTTAAAGAAACCCTCCTGGCCACTTGTAAACTCATCTTCTCACCGGTTCCCATCAGTTTCATGCTGGATCACAGCTCTGCCTAGTTCAGTCACAGGCCCATAAAACCTAATGACTAATTACAGAAGTACCTGCATTCCAAGACTGGGAAAAAAAGCTCAACTGCCTATAAAACCAACGAAAACAGAAATTTCCAGTTTTTTTTAAAAAAATCCCACTAGAAAAATAGGAAATTAACTACAATGAAAAGTGAAATTTAAAGTCTTAATTTTGTTAGCACAGCTTCTGAGGAGCAAAAAAAAAATCACAATCATAAAACCTGGTTTTCAGAATGAAAAGCATTATCTGCAACACATGATATGCAAGCCTGTGTTTATGTGTACAGCCTTCTATTTCTAAAATTAATGCAGAAACCCCAAAATTCTTCAGCCAGCTTGACACTGAAGCATAACCACAGAATGGTTTGGGTTGGAAGGGGACCTTTAAAGGTCATCTGATCAAAAGCCCTTGCAGTAAGCAGTGACATCTTCAACTTGGTAAGGTTTCTCAAACTCCTGTCCAACCTAACCTTGATGATACTCTGCATAACAGAACAGCATCCTCAAGGACCTAAGGCTACTGAAATAGCCCGTGCTCGATCATCAGGTGAGTGTGTGTGCACTATGAATGAAGAGATCGTGGTGGTTAGATCTGTTGTATCCAGAGGAATCATTTGCTCTGAGACCACTACCTGCTACATCTTGCCTGCACAATAAACTTACAAACACGAGCTGAATTATACCAGCAGGCCTGAAAATCACCGCGGGACTGCTGCCCAAGCTGCAGCATGGCTCCTCGGCTCAGAGATCCCTGGGTGCCATCCAGAAGAATTTGTTCAGTGTCTCAAGGGGGTCAGGCCCTGGCTGAGCAGCTTCCAGGGCTTCCCCCCTGCAAGGGGCTGTCGCATTTCGCAAACCCCCACGTGTCCCGCAGCATTTCTGTCAACCGGTGACACGAAGTAAAAAGCTGTTCCCTTCTTCCCACCATGCATTTCAAAAGGTCACAGACGGACCGGAGTCTCCCTCAGACACCGCACCCCCGCCGCTTATTCAGAGCCACGCACCCGACCTGACGCTAACACCACGCCGCCTCCGTCAGCCTCCATCAGCCTCCCGCAGCCCCTACCNGAGCGGCAGCACAACCGCCTTAGCGTCGCCGCGCCCTGCGCCTGCTTAATATCGAGGGCCAAGGTGCGCTTGCCGCGGCCCTGCACGTCCATGGCCACGCTGGAGCCAGGCGTCCGGTCCACCCGCACAACCCGGGCCCCGAAGTCGGCGAGGATCATCCCGCAAAGCGGCGCCGGCGCCAGGCCGGCCAGCTCCAGCACCCGCACCCCGCTCAGCGCCATGGCAGCCGCCGTCTGCCGAGCGCCGAGATATCGATCCCCTCCGCCGCCCTCCACGGCCTCCCGCGCCCGGGCGGTTCCGGGGACGGGCTTTGTCGCGCCCGCTCACGGAGGAGTCACGGGAGGAGCGAGATGGGCCCTCTCACGCCTGTCCCCTTTTTCTGGGCTTTACCCTCCGGGGACTGAGAAGGCGGGGGTGGCCTCTCGCCTGTGGACGCGGCCTGTGCTGGCTGCCGGTGCCCGCCCGCTGAGCGGCGGGACTTGCCCCGGTTGACACCCGTGTCCCCCCTGCGGCTGGGTTTGAGTCAGGGCATAGGTATTTCCCCGCTGCTAAGGGTCGGGCAGACAGCAAAGAATGTGGGAAACAACAGCTAGTTTGCTGAGAAATCCCTCGGCATCAGCCACTGTGTCTCACAGCAGTGTCAGCCACCTGCCCGTGCTGGGGCTGCTGTGGGCTCATAGAATGGTTTGGGTTGGACGGGACTTTTAAGGGCCATCTGCTTCCAAGACTGCTGCATGGGCAGGGACACCTCCCAGAAGATAAGGTTGCTCCAAGCCCCATCCAACCTATCTCTGAATGCTTGCAGGGATGAGGTGTCCACAGACCCTGGGCAACCCCTGCCTGTGTCTCACCACCCTCACAGTGAAGAGTTTCTTCCCAACAGCCAGCTTATATCTACCTGGTTTAAGCTTGAAACTCTCATCCCTTGTCCTGTCACTCCATGCCCTTGTAAAAGGTCCCTTCTCAGCTTTCCTGTAGTCCCTTCAGCTACTGGAAGGCCACAAAGTTTCTCCAGAGCCTTCTCCAGGCTGAACAACCCTGGCTCTCTTAGGCTGTCTTCGCAGGAGACGTTCTCCAGCTCTCTGATCACCACTGTGTCCCTCCTCTGGACTCACTCCAAAGATTCCGTGGCCTTCCTGTGTTGGGGGGCCCCAGAACTGGACACAGTGCTCTAGCAGGGGTTCTCAAAAGAGCAGACAAGAGGAAGAGAATTACCTCTCTAGGGGGAGAATTGCCTCCCATGGATGGTCCAAACCTATGTGCACCTCAGCCTCCCCAGGTCACGCTTTGGGATATCAGCAGATGAGCTAATAATATGTTTGTTTGTTGTTTGGTGGTTTGGTTGTTGTTTTTTTCAGCTCATGTGCCTTTAAAATGGGCTGTCTGGTCCTATTGCTCCTGACACAGCTGCTGTAGCCCCTTCTGAAGGGACAGAGCCCACAGCTGGTGTAGCAACATCCTAAGCAGTCCCTGCTGAATCTGCTTAGGACAGGACAGGCACAATGGCTTATGAAAAGATTTTAAATAAATACAAAGATTAATAACCATCTTGATGCTTGCAGCTCACCAGTGCAGAGCTGTTAGCTCAGCGGTGCCACAGATATGGTCACCATGGAGGCCATCAGCCTTCCAGGCTTCTGGAGTGTCCTGGAGCTTCAGCCAGAAACATCTCCTGTCTTCCTGGCACATTCACTCTTCACAGAGCACTGGGGCTTGTGTTTGGTTAAATCATACCAGTTTAATAAAGCCTGCATTCATGCACAGTTGCTCTTTTAATACAGCCTGCCAAGAGACTGGCCGCGTTTGACTGGAGGCCGTGGCTGTTTTGTTTTTGTTTAGGCTGCTTACAGGAATGAACATCCATCCAGGAGAGGTGATGAAACAGCCTCTGGATTAGCACAGTTTTTCAAACATACAGCCTGCTCCCAGTATTTCAGGTTACCAGGTAGGAGACAGAGTGAAGGGGCTCTTAAAATAAATTCTGTGTTCATTTTATTTATTACTTTACCTTATCACTACTATTTTAAATTAGCTGGGCTACTATGTGTACAGGCTGCAAATATGAATGCAGAATTTGTTCTAATTCTGCACTAACAAACAGAAGAGGTCTACTGCCAGAATACCCACTATTTTCCTGGTAGACACCTGGCCCTGAAATGCCAGCACTGGTTGTACCCTCTGCTATGCTGCCACCTACAAGAAATGGCAGAGACAAAAATATGTACTTTACCATGCATATGGTGCTGGCTTATTTTGTTTATTATCCATCTCCCTTAGAGACACTATTCCAGATAAAAGTTTGTTTCCACACCATCATGTTACTGGGAGACTGCATTTCTTCAGATGATTTTCACTCATTTGTCCCCTCTCACCTTTACATCTTGGAGTTTGTGTTGAATAGGAACAGGCAATTTCTGTTGTGTTGCCTTCGTTCATTTACCTGATGCTGTTGAGTGTCACATCCACATAACATCATGATCACACACTGCATAATGTCTGGATTTTGCGGTGGCTTAACTGCATCCCTTTGCACCTGCTTTTTATGTTGGCATCCACCATTACAATAAGTACTCTGTGTCAGAAGCATTCAAGTCAGGACCTTATTAAATTATTTCATTTTCAGAGAGGAGAGGGCAGCATGTTATGGGCATTAAATCCACTTTGAAAAACTGGATTTTGACAAACTAAGAAATAAACAGTTATGACAGAGAAACATATACTCTAATTAATCGAGAGATGAGCCTGAAGATCTGATTCCAGCAAACTCTTCTAAAGCAGCAAGTTGGCCAGTAGAAAATATATGTTAAAAATGAGGAGCTACCCGCTAGCATGGAGCTGCATTAAAAACTGTGCAGTGATTACCCTATGTAATACCATTAAACATGCCTCATTCATACTCAGCAGTTAGGAGGTGGCTGTATGAGTTCAGCACTGCAGAGACAATGCAGAGAATAAGGAAGGAGATGGTTTTGAGATTAAAGCCTCAGTGTGGGTGGCAGGACACTCAGTTGTTTTGTTCCTTGTCAGAGTGCTTTATGAGTTTTATTGAATTATGCTGGTGGGTTGCTATCTGTGAAACACATAATTCCTGTGCTGCAGTTATTGTATTGCCCAGTGTTTAGGAAAATGAAATTATATGTACTGTGTATTGTATCAACATTTCTTGCAAAGGTACAGGTTACTTCTGCAATACAGGCTTGCTACAGATCATGCCAGACTTTAACAGTTTGTACCAGATTTGTTGTTTACAATTACTCTTACTTCTCATCTTCTCAATCCTTTAGAATAATGCTGAAGCAGGAATGTTAAGTTATAGCTCCTAACAAAGCCTTGATTCTCCCCTTTCACATGTATATTGTTCAAAATGCAGTCAATTTTTATACATAGTTAAAGAGATACTGATACTAGTACATTTCTTAATAAAAGATTGATGGGTAAGTGTTGGTAAATCAGAAAGCAAGAGCTACTCACATCTGTTGCAAGATTTCAAATCCTGATAATTATAGTTGCCTAAAAATGCAAGTAGTAAGTTGCTACTTAGTGTGAAACTTGTTTAGTCAATTCATCTGTATCTGAAATTGAGAACATTAAAGATTTTAATAAAATTTATTGTGGTATTAATGTGTCCCAAGTTTATGAAAGCTTGCAAGCATGGGTGCTTTTTCCTGAAGCCTGCATTTATGCCACACCTGAATAGAAGCTGCGCTCCATTCATAGCATGTGTCAATGTCCACAAGGGTAGATTAGGTGATACTCCACATTTCTGACCACATATTGTGTGCTGTTGTGACACACTGATCCTCGTGTAGTGTGCTTGCCAAATGCAACAGCTTATTCCTTGCAATTTCACTAGGTTCTTCAGCTTGGAGCGTCTTTTTGCTTTGGGGTATTGCTCTGCTTCTGTGTGAGTGTGGATTTGCATATTATTGCTTGCTCTTTTAAATGTACATACCACCACACATCAACAAAAAAACCCCAAATGAATCTGTCCTGAGACTGAGGCATCCCTCTAAAGTATCTGTGAGTTCATGCTGCTTTGGAATCTGGCTCTGTCTGTTTGAGATGATGAATTTATATTTAGAAGTTAAAAATCAGTCTCATCCACTGAAAATACTTGTATAAGCTGCCTCAGTCTGCTGTTTGTGAGTTGTTGAGTCCAGTCAGTTCACTGGGGTGATGGTCTGGCCTTGCTGCAGTGAACAAGTTTTGCCATTAACTTTCACAGAGTCAGGCTGCTGTTATTCTGTTCAAGTAGGAGAAGAAATTACTGATGCCTGTGATAGTGATTTATGTACTTTGGACCTTTACCCTTGTATCTGAACCAAAATACTCATCTTTTATTTCCTTTGAGTTACAACTTGTGGTAGTACTGTTCTTTCATGATTTAGATGAAGACCTGACAAGTAGCTTTCTATAGCTAGTCATTATATTGGCTATCTGTAGAAAATAAATGTTCTCCTGCAAATTTATTATTAACCACTGTTGCAGGGACTGGAAATCTAGACCAGGCTTATTCCCAGATTTTATTTGCCAGGATACCGAGCTCTAGTGATGTGGTAAGCACCACATGTACTATCACTTGGCCATTCTGCCCTAACTTGAAATCAGGAAGCCATTCCTGCTGGATAGTGTGGTCCACAACATTCTTTAAAGAAAATTTTTCTTGCATCGCTAGTGTTATGGATTGATAAGCCTTTTTATTTATGAACTGTTTCCATTACCTTGGCCATAAGCCATTGATTTGCATGTTAGATATGGCATACCTAATTGGTTTTCTTTGTTTTGTGTGCCTTCAAAATTTGGAAAGTAAAAACAGATTATTCTGAGAAGCAGGTAGTCTTTGAAGGAAGAAAGTTTTTGTCAGATATGATGCAGTATCTGAAAGATTTTATCCAAAACAAGCATACTTTTAGTGTTCTCTAGTTTAAAAGATGATCAAGAGGCAAATTAAATGCCATCCACCACTTCCAGCTGCAGACCAGTACTTTTCACATACATATTAGTATGCTCTGTTTTCTATAGTACCAGTCCATCATTTCCCATGGGTTCTCATGAAGTTACTGAATGAAGTGGTTGTATATTCTTCTTGTGTTATCACATTCTGATATATGGCCCATGCCTCTTTCAGTGAGCATTATATAATTGCTGCTGGATGAGACTGAAAAGTAGCATGTGATTATATGATGTGAAGAACATATTGTGCAACACACTCATAGAAAACAAAAGCTGTCAAAGATCATTTTAATATGGGTAGCTCCATTCTTTCTGTTACAATGTGATTCTTCTAAAACACTGGGGGTTGTGTGTGGATTTTTTTTTATATCTGCTGGACTGTTTTCAGAAAAGCAGAAGGATAAAACTTCATTTATGCCATTTTTCACCAGAACACAAGAAATCTCCTTGTTTAATAAAACCTTGTACCATGTGGATTTTATTATTCCATGAATGCATTCATGGAGGATGCCCTGCCTTATTTCATACAACGCTGAGCCTCTCCCACTGTCATCTTTACAATCTTCATGCCAAAATCTGTGTGCTGATTTGATCAATCTAATATCAGAAAAGAGTGATTCATCCAGTCACTTTTGATGGGAGAAATTTACAATGTCAAGAAGCCATTGCAGTCTCATCCCACACCTATTAGCAGTCTTTCTTCAGCCTGCAAGGTTCTGATGGAGGAGGTACACACCACTAATAGTGAATTAAACAGCAACAGAGATCTCCACATCTGGGAAGTAGTAGTGACAATAGTAGTCATAGCAGTAGTAGTAGTAGTATTGGAAGTGGCAATTCAGGACATGGTTTAGTTGGCGTGGTGATGTTGGGTTGGTGGTTAATGATCTTACAGGTCTTTTCCAAACCTAATGATTCTATGAGTATATGAACTGCTGGGTTGTAGTGTTGTGATACTAAAATTGATGGGTTTTACAACCACGTTAGGAGAACGATCCTGAGAATGCCTTTAGCCCATGACAAGAAGCTGTCTCCCCAGCTTTTCTTGATTACTAATTGAAAGTTAGGACAAGCCAAGGATCAGGCCCAACAATTTTGCAACCAGACACCCTGCTATGGAACCTGAGAGAGTTTAGTTAGCACTAACGTAGACTGTAATTCTGGGCCAGAGAATAGACTCTGGCATCAATTTTAAGTAGAGAGCAGGGGGATAAGGTATGGGAAGTATGGCTGTTGTCTGCTGCTATTCCTGTGCTGCTTAATTGCCTCAAGGAAACAATTTGATAATGAAAATTAAGATGAACCATCAGATGCCTTAAATCCTTCCAGGATTGTGTGGTTTGACCCAAAGACTAAAGGAGCTGACACCATTTGATGCAGGGGGGAGCCTGGTTGTACTAAGAAATGCACATTGTATTTAGTTCTTTTAGTTTATAAAGAACATTTGCAGAGTTTCTGTATTTCTTCATTGGCATCTGAGTATGACACCCAGCCTGAAACATTGCTTTGCACAATTCTTTTTGTTAATTTAGATTTTAAAATCCGAACTGATTACTGTCAGTTTTTATTTTGTTTGGTTGGTGAAGCAGGGAGAACTGCAAAATAAAGAAGTTTTGCTACTGATTCACTAAAATGAAGAACTCTGGGACTTTTCACACACCACGTAGCAACTCCCTGCATGTTTTGTCCTGGCAAGATTTTTTTGGTTCTGAGCACAGATCATCATTTTAATAATGCAAGCTAAGTAGGAGGAAAAAACAGTTTTGATTAAAAATCACTTTTATTTAAAACTGCTTCAGAAAGCAGTAGGCTGCAATGTAGCAAAGTCAATGCAAAATGTTATGGGGAAGATGAAACATTTTGAAGTGGAATCTTCCTTATTTTTTTCCCTTTAGAAGAATATTACTTTATTTAAAGCCCTTTGTTTGGCTCACAAGGTTTCCAGTGGGTTTGAGGCTGCAAATTTGTCAGCCCAAATTGCTTCCTCAGAATCAACTCAGTGCCCCTCAGGCCATGGACTGGCTTCTGAAACTAAGATCACAAACTAATTTTTCTCTCAAGAGTTTCTAACTAAACTGAGCTGCTATCTGCTGCCTTTAAATACTGCTTGAGAAATTGAGACTCAGACCTAGGACCTTTTCCTTCAGTTAGGTTTCATATTAGTATTATATTCATATATATTCATATTCAATAGTTCACATTCCTCTCATGCAGGAATTGTGTTCTGCCTCTGCCAAGGGGGTCCATCCAGATTCTCTCAAGTGACAAGCAGCCCTGTTTTATAAAATGCAGTCTCCTATAGCTGGAGATGAGAGCTGCTGACTTGCAAAAGTGTCACAGGAAGGGACAGTGGTCCGTGGGTCTCAGGGGGAAAGGAGGACTAAGAGGAGGGGCTGTTCTTTCAGAGAACAGTGCTCAGCTTGCCTCTGTGTGAGGCAGTGTTTTCTCCTGCTAGGATGCCAGCTTTGCCACAGGGGCAGAATGTTGCCTACCAAACCACAGCTCTGTGGCAGGCAGAGGCTTGCAGGTCTTGCCAAGTTCTGGTTAGGGCCAGGAGCTCACAGAGTGGTGAGACAGGAAGATAAAGACTCATCTCAGCAAAGACAGGAAAGCAGTAGGTATACTCAAAATTGCAGCTCTTGAGTTTTCAGAAGGTTTCTCACTTGTAACATGAATTGCAAGACATCCCCTATTTTCTAGCAGAGGACAGAAATCTGACAAGAATACACTGGGTTTTATGCATCTGCTGGGGGAGCTCTCAATTATCAGCAGCATTGGAAAGATGACTAATTTTCATAAACGTTTCTGAGAAAAAAAATACATTCCACGTGACTTACTTAATATAAAATTGATATTTTTGAGGAACAGGAATACACACATAGTTTTTTATATCAGCCACTCCATCTTGGAG
The DNA here is from genome assembly GCA_038090715.1 of Florisuga fusca. NCBI lineage: Eukaryota > Metazoa > Chordata > Aves > Apodiformes > Trochilidae > Florisuga > Florisuga fusca. Next base: position 8,164,867 of record JAAWXA010000034.1, on the reverse strand, counting down.
GATTTTTGAAAGTAATAAGCAAGTTGACAGTTTATTTGTAAAGTAGCACAACACTCAGTCAACAGAGACTGCAGAAGAGAAGACTGCGGAGACTTGAAAAAAAAACTATGAAGTTTCAGCATGATGTAAAAAAAGCCTCGTAGTTTTAACCCTGGAACTGAAATCATGATGCTGTTTGTCAAAAGTGTTTGTCTTAGTTGCTTTCTGCTCTTAGCAGGTCAAATTGCAAAAAACTTGTGAAAACAGCATCAAATGAGAAAGACAGAACTTTGTCTTCTTTTATATCATGACAAGAGAAAAAGTAAAGGAGTTTAAAATAAGTGTATTTGTTGTAATTTTTAAGGGCTTTCTTCTGACCAAAATGGATTAAAATGGCTGTGCCATAAAGGATAATTAGGTCCCCAAAGGAAACCTTATGGATCTAAATTTTATATGTGTGTGTCATATATATATATATATGTATGTATACACATGCACACGTAAAATAAAAGTATTTTGACCCTTAATGCTGTCTTTCTCCTATTCAGTAGCAAAATGTCCTTGGTAAATATAGATATGAACAAACCATTATACTTTCATGACTATTAAACTTTATTGGGTAAATGTATGTGTTACAAAGTAGGCAAACACACTTAACACAACAAAACATACTTTTTTTCAAGATTTTTTCCTACTGTGAACATTAGCTCATTATTCTGTTTATCTTATACAGCTTGTGCACTTACTCCAAAACAATAACATTATCTCATTATATAGTAGGTGGGTTTTAGTTTGTAGGCATGCCAGAATTTTATTAAAATGAAATGGTCTTATGCTTTGAAAAGCTGACTCAAGTTCCTAAATAAACAATAAAACTCCTCAGTCAACAGTTCATTAAAACTAATATTTTCAGTGGTTGATGGATAAAGCTTGAAAATCACAAATCATAATCATCAAGTATCAACATGCATGTTTTGTTAGTAAGATGTGGTTACATACACTAGGAACATGTACAAGGACATAAAAATTCATACAGCATACTTGCTTGGGTTTTTTCTACTACCATCTTTATCCAATATAAAATAATTTCAAATAAATGTTTTCCAAACCTCACCTGCTTGTTAGATATTATTGGCAAGTAATGTCTGGTTAAAATGTAATGTCTGTTAAAATGTAATTTATATTTCATTAGCTTGGGTGTTGAAAACGATAACGTGCAGAAGATATATTCAAACTCCAGTGTTGTCAGTATATTTGATGCTGATTTGATTAAAATAAAATAGCAAGACAGAATTTCAGGTACCCAAATTTTGAAAGGCTGGTGGCAAATATAAATGCTGAAGAATGGTCTGGTCTACTGTGACCAGAACTTCTGAGCCAGCCAGCATTTGCTTTCTCCAGTTAAATATTGAACTGGGTTAGCTGCTGCTGTGCCAGGCTGCCATGTCTTTTCCTGAAACCCTGGTTCTTGGAAGGCTGATAGGAAAACCGTATCAACAACTTCACTGTTAAGTAAATATGCAACACTAAAAAGTACATCCTTCTAAATAAGGTCCAAACTCTACAGAGTGTGTGTTTCTCTCTTTGTGCTGTTGTTATATCCTAATTTCTTCAGCATATATGCCTCTGCTTTGACACCTTGCATTCAGTTACATCAGATTTTAGCAATGTGGAGGCCAGGAAGAAACATTACCCTGTCTTATCCCCTCTACACTCCAAGATAAACTACCTTTGCTTCAAGCTGCTACTAAGGCAAGAATTATTATCACTCTTTTTTTTCAGAGAGAGAGAGAGAGAGTGAGCAGAAATAAGTACTAAAAAAATCTATGAAAAACACCAGATACATCTTCAGAGGTTTGAGGTGGTAATACAATAAGCCTTTACCCTTGACATCTTTATTTTCACATTTTTTTTCTTCTATTTGTAAAGTTAATTCTATTCCAGTAAAAACTTCCTTAAACGTGGTCTCGGCTGAGCCTACTTATAATTCATTCAGGCTTGTTACCATGATGCAAACTGAAATGAATGTAATAATAACTGAATAAATGTACAGAAATACATGAATTAATTGCTCAGTTCCTGACATATACTTAAGTAAAGTATATGTAAAGACAAACTTGACCTTACTGTGCAAAATGATCTCTGGATTATTTAAACTTCCTTTCTTTTGTTTTTCAGTTATTTTGGAAAAGAGAGCAATAGCCTCATTTAACAATTCACTAGATATAACCCAAATGACAATAGATCTTACTCAAATCTATAAAACTAAACCAATGTATCTACCTCATCTTTGACCAAAAAAAAAAAATAGCAACGTGTCGCATCAAAACAAGCCTTCTTGATCTTTCAATGTTATAATCTTGTTCTACAGTACATAGAAAAATACCAGTTCCAGAATGAAGTTTCCTCAGATAAACATCTATTGTGTTGTTTCTTTTTTTATTTGGTTTCAAAAAGAAGAAACCCAGCAAAGGTCGAGAAGCGCTGATGGTCCCCATGGAGGGCTCCATTCCCCATCCGCAGCCAAACTTCATCTCCTTTGGCAAGTTTTAGCACTGCACTGTTTCCTGAAGTGTCTGCTTTCCCTTTTGATTCATAGCTAAGGATGAATATTTTAACAAGTCAGTTTTTTGTTTCTCATCAATGATCAAGCAAACAACTTTTAAAAAAAATCCAAGAAAGCACATTGTTATCCTGAGCAAAACTTCATTGAAAAGCTTGTCAACATTTTTTCAGCTTTATGAGGAAATGTTGGCATCTTTCTGCATTTGATATCCTAGCATAATTTTACACGTTAACAACTAATTGAAGTCCTTTCTGAAATTCTGGAATTTTAACTTATGTAAATTTTCCCAAGGAGCAGGAGAAAATTTGTTGTTTGACGCAAATCTCTACTTATTCATCAACAACACTACAGATTTCCCATGATGCTCTTTTTCATTTGGATTTATCCCAGCTAATTTTAAATAAGGGGTGAGCTGCTATGCTGCAGGCACAGGCAGTGGCCAGAGACAGGCAGCTCCTGAGGCCTTTCTTTGGAACGTGGACACATTTGATGTGAGCTAACCTCCTAATGGCGTTGTGTGAATGCTGGTTCCCCTTTCCCACATCTGTTGCATTTTCTGACATTTATGCTTCAGGGCAGAAAAAAAAGAGTGCTTTTGCGGGAAAGATCTACTGGGAATGAAGCAGTCTTTGATGGTGCTTCATGTATGGGCTGGTGAAAAACCTTGAAAGTTTAGATCCACCTGCTATCAACTAAGTGCCTAGAATCCAGTATGATCAATCTAATCTTTTGTGTCTAATCTTTTAACCTTCCCTCCCACCAAGGTTAAGGAGGGAAGCTTGGTTTGGCATGAAACCCCTGGCTGGTATTAAAGAAATAATGGGTTTTTGCAAGCATTTTTTCCAGGTGCCCATCTGGGTACAAGCCTTGACCTGGTCCTTATAGAGTCTGATAAACTTGGGTTGAGTCCCATTGCTGATGATCTTCCAGCTAACACAGAGAGTTCAGGAAATGTTTATTCCCGGAGTGCTAATGATGACAAAGCCAGTAAACAAAGGACCTTTTCTTCTTATACATCCTTACTGCTGCACTGTAAATGCTCTCCAGCCCTCATGTAAATTGGTCTCCCCTAATCTTTAGCAAGACTGCTACTAGTCTGACCGGTAAAATGAGGATGAAGACACCTTCTACCTGAATGACAACATGTTACCACTGGGCAAGTCTCTGACTTGCGGAGCTAATTCCTGACCCCTGAGGAACTTGTGATCTGAATTTTAGATCCAAAATCTGTGGCAGGTGTGACCTAAACTTGAAAGCTGATGAAGGCAAAATACAATAGTTTTTCTTTCATTTTACCCTACAGAATTTCTTCAAAAAATCAACAATTTCATCTTGAAATTGTGAAGAAGCCACCACACCTGTGCAAATCTGTGAATTAAAATGGCCTAGGCCTTCACTTACCTATATAGGCTGAAAACTGTATTACCATTATGCATTAGGTACACATACACTTCCTCCACATCTTCATGTTTCATCATATTGAAGGTGAAGAAATATACCCCTGAAAAGATTGCCAAATACAAGTGTTTACTTCATAAGGAGAGATAGTCATGCTACAGAGTTGTGCTTTTTGCTTAGAAAACATAGTGTCTGAAATCAAAATTACATTCCAGTTGTCAGTGGTTATTTTGCTTTTGCTTATAGTGTGCTGAAGTCTGATTAATTTTTATTCTGCGTATGGCGTGGTTTCAGCCAAAAACTGTATTTGAACCTGGCAGGACCTCTCATCCCTTCTCACTGTAAGCGTAATTCTCAGGAGACTAAGCCATCTCTCACTGTTTTTCTTTACCTTTTTGCTCCTGCTCACTCCCCAAAAAGCAGCCTCCAGGCCACCCAGGGCACAGCCTCAGAGGCTGCTGGACTGACAGCATGTCACCCAAGGTTTCAGCAGCACCCACTGATGCTCATCTGGTCATACCTGAACAATGCAGATGTAGCCTCTTCTTTCCCCTCTTTTGCAACACACTCTTACCATGACCCACTTCCTTTTTATCTCTTTTTTTGTCTGAATGGTGCAAACAATTCTACCAGTACAACGATGTTATGTGTCACAAGCCCTACAAGAATACTCCAGAAAGGAAGACAAGCTCCTGATTCCTGAACAGTAGGCCTGTATCACTGAACCTGCAATGGGAGTTTGGAGTCTGTATCAGAACCCTTAAAATCATTGTGGGTCAAACTTTATTGACATCCACATATACATTAGCCTCCAAAGGAAGCAACTGTGAGGACACACGCTCCTAACTATCGGTAAGATGTGCTACAGAAAACTTGGAGTACCTGACTTTGATTTAATTTAATATCACTTCTCACATCTGTGAGAAAATCAGTGGCCAAAAAAAGAAGACCAAGTGGAGGAAGTCAGTTTCAGGCTTTGTTTAGACTTACATGCCCAGAAAGCCATATCCTGAGTTGCATCAAAAGAAGTGTAGCTATCAGGTCTAGGGAGGTAAATCTCTGGCTCTGTTCCACTTTTGTGATCCCCCACCTGGAGTACTGAGTTCATTTCTGGAGCCCCCAATGAAAAAAGGATATGGAGCTATGGGAGAAAGACCAGAGGAGGCCCATGAAGATGATCAGAAGGCTGGAGCACCTCTCCTATGAAGACAGATTGAGAGACCTGGGGCTAGTCAGCCTGGAGAAGAAAAAACTCCAGGGAGACCTCATGGCAACTTTTAAATACCTGAAGGTAGTCTGTAATGTGGAGTCAGACTCTTTCAGTAATGCCCAGTGACAGGACAAAAGGCAACGGACACAAGCTGGAACACAGACAGTTCCGTATACACATAAGAAAAAACTTTTTTGTGAGGGTGACAAAGCACTGGAACAGGCTGCCCTGAGAGTTTCCCTCTCTAGAGATATTCAAAATCCACCTGGATGAAATCCTGCCTAATGTGTTCTAGGCAATCTTGCTTTATCAACAGCGTTGGACTATATGATCTAGTCCAACTCCAATCACTAGAGGTCCCTTCCAACTCCAATGATTCTGTGATTTTGTGAAGGAGCTACAGGAAAGGTGGGGAGGGACTTTTTACAAGGGCATGAAGTGATAGGACAAGGGGTAAAGGCTTTAAATTGGAAGAGGCAGATTTATGTTTGACATTAGGAAGAAATTCTTTACTGTGAGGATGGTGAGACAGTGGCACAGTTACTAGGGGAGCTGCAGTGCCCCATCCCTGGAAGTGTCCAGGATGGATGGTTCTTGGAGCAACCTTGTCTTATGGCAGGTGTCCCTGTCCATGGCAGGGGGATTGCAACTAGATGATCTGTAAGGTCTCTTTCAAACCCAGCCATTCTATGATTCTGTATGTTTTTGGTTACGGCCCTGCCTCCTTCATCTCCTCTTGTTCTTCCTGTACCACAGCTGTGTAGATGGGGGGTGAGGCATCTGAAAGATAACTCAGGAAAAACTGGAATGCCTCATTTCCATCTGCACATTTGTTGCAGGCCAGCTTAAAACTGACCTGGCATGTGGGAAGGTGGTGACGAAGAGTGTGATTTGAGGGAGGAGGTGGAGGAGGCATCTGTGAAACTGCTGCTGCAGCAGCAAGGCCATGGTTATGTTGTCATAGTGTCTGGAGGGTAAAAGGTCTCAATGCAGACAGTTCTGCTCCCTCCCAAACTTTGGCCACTCCTCTTTCTCCTGCCCTTATGCCAACACTAGTCTCACTGGCTGACAAGCCTTCTCTTGGCTGCCTCAGTTTCCAGTTTAATTTTCCTCAAAGTAGGTAGCAAGCACTGTGCAGAGTGACTCCCATCAGAGCCATGTCCAAAGGCATTTAACTAGTTTCTCATTATTATGGACCATACTTCTCCCCATAGCTCCCAGAGTTGTCTTGTTATTCTGCAAACACTCACCGTTCACTGGAGCACCAAATCTCCCAGTCATGACATCAAAAAAATTTCCGACGTTGGTTTCAACACTACTGAAGATGATCCCACTGTTCTGGTTGCTGAAGTGAGTAGCCATGGAAGCCATGAATGCTACCTGTAAAACCACAGTTCTTACTCAGTTACTTACTTATTCACAAAATGCACAAGTGCAGAGGAACCAGCTACAGAATTTTTTTCCTGTATTTGTGATGTGTCAATTTTCCTGACGGAGATGTTCTTCTAGGGCCTGCTCCAAGGCCATGATACTCCAGTAACAAAACTCCCACTGAATGAAACTGAAGAAGGAAAAGGCTTTTCACAGTCAGTTGGGCTATTCATTACTGTAAAAGTAAGTGTACAGGCAAGTGTTTGCAAGTCAGGACCTTAGTATTTAGAGATTCAAACATATAAGAGAATTCAAACATATGCAACACCCAGAAATCCAAAGGCATTTTCCTACATTGCACACATTGGTTGTACTGCTGACTTCTCTTTTCATTTGCATGCCTTTTATGAGTATATAAAGCATATATGAGTGAGCATTATTGGGAAATATTATCCTTCAATTAAAAAGTATAGATCTGTAAATAGATCAGAGCTTCAGTTTCCCCTATAGTCAGAATGTCTGGAAATGGGACTTCTTTTTGTGTGTTTTTTGTGAGTGCTGTATCCTTCTTTGTCCCTTCTATGTTCAACCTGGTTTGGACAGGTAAGAGTCAGATCAAGACTTCCATTACAGTGTGTATGTGTGAGGGAGGATGTAAATTCCCTTATAGTTTCTGGAGATCTGTATGCTCTGTGGTGTCTAAAGTCCCACCTGCCCAAAAGCAACAGTGACTGTTAGATTAAGCTGAGTTATCTTCTAGATCCTCGGTAATTGTAATGGGAGCTTAGGTTGCTCCCTCACATGATGGGTCTCTGGAGCTGAATCTGACTGCAAACATTTCCCCTTCCAAATACACTTACTGCTGTCTGAAGTGCTTTAGGATTCCCCTGCCCTGGGCTGACTGGTCTGGCATACAGAAGCCCCCTCCAGAGTGGCATCAGGAGACCAGGAGGGATACATATGGGAGGCTTTCCATGCACCCACACTTTGCCTTTAGCACCTTAGCTGTGCTTGCATCAGAAAGTTAGTCAAGTCTCCTGCTATTGCAGATGAACTGCTCATGTGTTGCTACGCTGTAGTACATGGTGTGGACAACTCTTTTAAATCCCTTTTGCAACAGCAAGTAAGGGTCCTAGTTATCCAGGTCCCATTTATTTTTTGTTGCCTTAAGAACAGGACAACAGGACAACATACCTGTATGCAATGTGTATATATATATACACACTCACATATACACATACAGGCATGTATTTACCCACATATATACACATTTATATATGTATATACACACACATAAGCTCTCTGCTCTATGACAGATTCCCGGGACACATAAATGTTCTAATACAAAAGCTATGGGACTAAGCCATCAAAGTGTTGAGCCCAAATAAATATATCCCATCCCATCTTCATCCACTCGGGCTTTGTCCCTGCTTAAGCATGTTCTAATGCTCATCTGGCTTTTGGGTAGTTCATTCCTAGGCAGAAGCTATATGCTTCTCAACATTTTTAAGGTATCTACACCTATAAACCCACAGATAGCTATTGAGGGCTATTTTTCAAAACCAGGGGACTTCAGCCTGTGCTCAGTTTTTGATCCCATAATTTAAGGAGGTGAATACATATGCTTCTGAGAACCTCACAAAGCCTGACTGACTTTTGAAACATGGGCCTGAGTGATACCTTTACTCTTGTCATATGCCACAGGAAGTGTAGTTATATATGAAACACAGCTTGATAAAACAATTACAGTCTCCACTAATCACTTTTAATGATACTGCCCTTATACCCTAAAAGGGAACCATCTATGTTTCTTTCTGTCCATTTCTTGGCTGCTTTATTACTCTAAAGAAAGATTGAGCAGTGATGTCTTTCTTTTCCAGGAAGATCTGACAGAACACATTTGTCAGTCAAGACAGGGGCTATATATGTGTCTCACTGGATTAATTTATGAGGGCCACTTACTTCCTAATGTCTTAGAGGAGTTAGGTGCTGTTTTCCAGAGAAGAAAACCATAAGCTGAGAAGTGCTGCAGCCAACACAAGCTGAAGATTTTGTACCTGTAACTCTGGGGGAATCCCAGGGTAACCCTTCTCTCCTTTGGGTCCATGATGGCCACGCTCTCCCCTTGGTCCCATATCTCCTTTGTCTCCTTTCTCACCTTTGGCTCCTTCCTGGCCAGTTGCTCCATTATTCCCATTGTTTCCATGATTTCCTTAAGGAAAAACATAAACACAACCAAAGACAACAAAGCTTTCTGATTGAGTTGAATAATTTCATGTATTTTAACATCTAACTCTGCCAGGGTCTTTTTTCCACCAGTTTGCAACACAGGGACTTTTCAGTACCGTCAAACCCAGACTAAGATGCAAAGGATAAGCAGCAGCTGTATGGTTAAACTGGAGGTGAAGTTTCCAGAAGGACATAGATTAGTGCTTAAGAGTAAAGCTTCATGCTTTGTTGCCATTGTGTAAACTGCTCATGTCTCAGGCTATTGCGCTGTTGGGTAGAGGTGTGCAAGGACAAACCTCAGTGGACATAAGGCTTGAGAAAAGGGATATTGACACATACCAGGTAGCCTGCATAAGCAGTCTTACTTTTACCTTTGTGTAAAAGCTTGTTATTTAAGCTAATTAGGATAGGATAAAATACTTTTTAATAACCTTTTGATATGTTTAAAACATGCCTATAGAAATGGAGAATGGCCGTAGCCTTAGGTTATCCAAATGACCCATCTGTGCCCAAAATGGGAGAGTGTGCATCCTCGGTGTGATGATTAGCTTGAAGGGGTTTATTGGTTGCATGTTCCTAGATTTAAAGAAAGAAAAAAATTTTACAGTGAAGATTTTCTCAGCTGGCTTCTTGTAAAAAGGGTCATTATAAGAACATATTGCTGCATCTGTAGCATTACTTACTTCCTGATGTTTACTGAGGAAATTACTGAGCAAACATCTATGCAACTGCTAAAATTTTAAAGTTGCCTGGAATCCCTAGGCAATTATTATGTCTACCTGAAGAAAAAGCATGACCTTTCCATTCATTACTCAGGAAATCATAAAACTGAAATTAGATTTTATGCCACTTTGCATGTTCTCTAATTAGTCACTCTTGTTATGAATTTGCAAAAACACTGGTGGTATTAGAGATCAAATCTAATGATTAAATGTTTCTTCCAATTTTCTGTATTGAGGAAAAAATGCTTTGAACATAGAATATAAATGGTGGAAGGAAATCAGCAAATTTTTGTTTGGATAGAGAAATCAAATTTTCTTAAAAATAACAAAGATTATCCTTCATGTAAAGCCAGAATTACTACTCTACCAGTTCAGAATGAAAGTCTGAAAGCAACATTTGATTCAATCAAGGGAAAATCTGCTGTTGCTGTGCCCCTTACAACCACAGTGATCTGAAATGGAGTAGATGAAGGAAATTGAGAAATTTCAGGGTGCAGAACATTTCTGTTGTTTACAAGAAGGTGTGACTGAGGTGCATCCTCACCTGTGAAAAGGACAAGGCTGGGGATGGGCTGTCCCAGTATGTCCACCACAGCCTTGAAAGATTGGGTGTAATGCAAAATTGGGTCCCACTTCTAAGAAGCCAACAGTTTATTAATATGTAATGCAGTATTTCTGTACAAGAGGCTTCATCATTTGATTTCTCTTACTTCTGGAGTGGTATTTTTATAAAGCACTGATGTGTAAGTAGCTTTCAGCAGGCCAGTTCCAAATATGCCTATGACCCTATTTTGTATAATAACCAAAATATGTCAAAGTAAAAATTTACTTCAATATTTTGCCAACAGAAGTGAGTTCTTGGAACCCTCCAGTCACTTGGATTTAACTTTGTAACAGTCAAATTTAACTGTTACTGTACACTGTATTTACCATAAATCTATCACTACATTATTTTTTTGTGTACCATTATCTGTTACGTCTGTTGTTGTCAGTACATTTGTGAGATAAAAGGATTATAAAATTGCATTTTTATTGTGATAACTTTTGAAGATGAGACAAATCTGTAAGTCAGTGACGTGTATTTACACTGTACATCTGCTTAAGGAGCAGTGATTTTCAAACCCTTGAAGATAGTTGCTGGGACAAATGTATACCAACATACAACTACCTGTCTTTTTCTCTCTCTAGATGCTTTTTTTTCCTTACCAATTATCAGATCAAAGTGTACCCTTTTATTCTATATCCTGCTTCATGTGCATTTTAAATGAGGGAGGGGGCGAAGTATACTTTTGTTATGGAAGACAAGAAGAAAGAAAGAAAAAAAATTTCTATGAGAGTAGAAGCTCTGTAAAATATTGCCTAGAAATATCCTAGATGAAAAAAAAAAAAAGCTCCTGAATACACAATAATATAGCTTGGTATTCAAAGGTGATCACAATAATCAACTGCAAGCAACAAGTTCTTCCAGCTTCAATAGGAGATTCATACTGCTTTAAGAAGAGAGACCAATCTGCCCTAAAAATGTAATACTATTACATTCAGCATGAATTTGTGAAAGCTGAATTTTAATAACAAATTCATTTTCTCTGGGAAAGATTTTAGAGTTTAACTGAAAAACTCTGTCTTTCCAGAAATTATTGAAAAACTTGTTTCTTTATCTGTCCCCAAGAACTGGTGTACAGACCATTCTCTGGTATTTCATAGAATAGCCTATGTTAGAGCAGATGAAAAATCAATGAGAGTTCATCTTTACCTGGCATCCCAGGGGGCCCAGGAGGTCCTGGGGGACCTTGATAGAGTCGAACTCCAAAGTCACCACGGCAGCAGGAACTACAGTCTGGATTCTGTGGTCCGGTCTGTGGGGGCTAAGTGCACAAAAATAAGCTTTAAGTAGCTCATTCATGGAGGACATCAGTCATACATGTCTGTTACAGGCTCTTCATTATATATTCTCTATTTACATATTTGTTAAGTTTTCAAAACACTTCTCATCTGGGCTAAAATCTCCCATAGTTGGGTTGTCCCTGGAGATGTTATTTTTGGACGATTTAACAGAATAGCTTTTCAAGTGTTCTAAGAACTATATGAATATTTAAATAAAAACAGTTTGTCCTGTCCAATAACAAGGGTTTTGAAAATAAAATAATACCAAATAACGAAAGATAGATTAAGAGTTCAGTTAGGTTCACTGACTCCACATTTCAGGTGGCCTTTCTTGACAAAAAAGCCTACATACAATGAGTGGCAGGACACAAGGGACTTTGTTTAACCTTCAGCAATAAATTTTCCTCCACTAAGCAAACAAACAAACAAAAAAAACCTGTGTTGAACTGACTGAAGGAGATGCTGAAAAATGTCTGTGCAGCATGGTCCTGTTCATGGCCCCAGACATACCTATTTACAGGCTGCTAAAGCTGGGAGAACCTAAAAAAAGTGCCAAGACATATGACAAAAATTTGAAATCTGCACAGCATTTGGTGTTATGTAGATTTGATTGTTTGTAGTTGTGGGTATACCGGCATGAAAACCTGTTTACATGCTGAAACTAACAAATAAACTAATGAGCTTTGTACACACAGCTCATATGCTGCAATAATAATTTGGTAATAGTTTGCTTCCGTTGTTTTCTTTCTCCAGTTACTGAATTTGTACTAATGAGGTGTCATTCAGTCTTAGCTGGATTTCATAACGAGGCTGTTACAATGACCTAGCAATCACAAACCTTCTGATGAGTTAGCTGATAGGTACAGGGTTTGATTCTTTAAAATTTCTCAGCCTCCTATTCATTTCTCCTTCTATGTTTATGGTGTTTTTTTCATTTTTTGTTTCTTTGTTTGTTTGGTTTTTTTTTTTCCTTTTCTTTTTCTTTTTGTTCTTTTTCTACAACTCTTTGCTGCTATCCTGAGTTGCAGACCTGAAGTTCTTAAATTCCCGAGAAGGATGGTTACAACAGTCCAACTTCAACTTTTCTCTAATAATTCTGCTACTTGTCTTCCTTTCTTTCTGCTCATCCTTGTAATCAAATTACCTGCCTAGTGCAGAATTATTGGTTTAATGACAGCAAAAGAGCCCTTGGTGGGATGGGAGCTGCCAAATGAACATACAGATTTGCTGTATTCTTGCCCTCAAAGTCTTCAGCCAGCTTGATCTGAAACATTAGAGCTTTCTCTATGTGTTTTGAACAATATCAAGCACACCTCCAGAATTCATTAATTTCAGAGGCCTGGGAGTTTATGGGTAAAGGACAATGCCTTTCATTCCACCAAAATACTGCAAGTCCTCCAGTGGGACAGCCACATGCCCTCTCCAGCTGGAACAGCCAATGGTGAAGCTACCATAGAAATAAAGGCTGACCTGACAGCTCAACAAACATGCTTCATATTTAAAAGAGTTGTTGGTGAGTTAAGACTTGCCAATGGGCAGAAGGGCTTCATATTTATGGGGTTTTGATCAATACTATGCTTTTTACCTTATTTTTGGGTAACGTCTATGTTTTATGAGAAAAACCAGTTCTGCCTGTTGGTCTGCCTGTTCCTGGATGACCTGTTTGTATCTTTCTTTTTTTTCTCTCTCAGTTGTTAGAAGGACCATAACTGACAATTATGGGGCATGATGGTTAAAGCTTTCTTATATAAGAGAAGTAACCCTGCTTTGGGCTCATTTCCAATTCTTGAAGGGGAGCCAAGCACAAGAGGACTGCAACTACACAAACATTTTTCACCACCTGAATTGCTGATGTTGAGTGTTGCACTGAGACTAAAAAAAAATCTCCAGCTTTTTTCTGATAGTGCTTTATATTCATGTTAAATGAGAAGACAAACTATATACACACCTACCAAAAGCAAATAAGTTATATCAGCATGTAAATACCTGAAGACTTAGAATTGTGGACTACAGGTAAGGTATGAATGAAGCAAACTGGACTGCATGTAAGCTGTGCATGAAGATTTGATTTTTTTACCCAGTGCACTGAAATCCTGAACAACATTATTATCTAATCAGCTGTGTTATGATAAAATAGATACTAGTGCTGGTCATAAAAAGTGCTAAGTGGCATTTGCCTCTCAAAAAGCCAAGCAGATTATTACATGTAAAATGAGACAAGTCCTGCCAGCCTGGTAGTATGAGAACAGTTCCACTTAGGAAAGTCATGAAGTAGAACTGACTTACTATCTTCAATGGTCCTTTGACTAGGAGGAAAAAAATGTTTGCAGTCAGCTGCCAAGAACAATGAATACTCAGGATACTTTTTTAATCTATAGAACCGGAGAACTTCCTGAAGAGTACATTTAAAAGAAAAACCTGTTCCTGAAGTAAAATTACACTTAAGTGGGACACAGTTGAATTACAACCTACTTGCCAAAGGTGTACTTTGCAGCCATTTGCACATAAGTTGCGTTGAGCAATGAAACTTCGGCATTGCTCTCAGAACATGAATATGATTTAGGAGGTTGTGAAATATATCAGGCATATTGATATCCTAATACAGGTAGAAACTGGAAATGTTTCTGAGGCTATTTGCTGGATTTCCTATGATTTAGTATGTGGGAGGCAGTTCTAGGCAACAGGTGGTTGCCTAGACCACCTTAGACCTTAACTTAAAGCTGTGAACAAATCACAATTGGAGAAACAGCCTTTTTTGCTTTCTGGTTAACTTTATGGGTTTCTGTTATATTGTTTAAGACAATGCAGAAGATGAGTCATGTACATACAGCATTTTTGGCTCCTGTTCTGAAATACTTCTGTGGGCACTAAGGCCATACATGTCCCTTCTCTAGCAAAGAATTAAACTAAAGTTGCCAAAAATCAGGGTAAAACATGAATAGGTTGAAGTGTACCTGAAGGTTTTCAGAGAGCAATCTGAAAAGGAAAAATATGTTTGTCATGGTTCTCCCCAGTCACTAAGAGTTCTTGTGCTTGAGAAATGCACACTCTATTTTTCATAAGTTCCCAGCAGTGTGGAAACTGGCCTTGGACCCAGTGCAGCAAAGATGAATGCTATTGTCACTGCTCCATGCAACAAGGAATGGGATTGTTAAAACGCTTTAGCAAGAGGGTGAAATTCTGCAGCCAGAGCTAAAGTAACCAATGGATTAGAGACTCAAGGGTGAAACAACTTTCAGAGACCTCAAGGGGAAGAGAGGGGCTGGACATGAACTAAAACTTGTCTGTGCCACCTTTGTTCCTCCTCTGCCTGGAAATCCCTGGAAGCTAGATATGGAAAATACCTATTGCATCAGCCACCCTGTGATAGATTATTCCTGACATGCATCTGCTACTGCTCTATTTCATTTTTTTCCACAAGCCAAAAATTGCATCATTTCCCTGGCAAAGACTGCTGCTTGGGGAGGATCTGGCAGGTAAATGACTGCCATCAGATGGACTCATACTCAACAGGCTCAGTTTTAATGTCACAGTCTCTTCCCCCAGCAGAGAACTCAAAGCATGATGCATTAAATTCTCTGATGAGAGACACATGTGCCCCTAACAGTGACACGTTCTCTGAGAAAGTTTGACTCTTAAAAAAAAAATTGTAATTTTCTGTTATTTCCTGCATTGCCTGAAATAATGTTGAGGTAAAGGGGAATCTTCTTTAAGTAGCAATTATAAATGGTCTGTAGTGTGCAGCTGCACAATTCTCTGTACAGTTAGGAGGCAGACACACAGTTTCTGTCTCGTCTTATAACTGACGGTTTTACTGTTTATATCCTACAAGTGCATTTTGATATACCAGGAGTTAAATACCTATTTTGCTGAGTGCATTGGAGGAACATATAATTTCTGCCCAAGAAATATGAACTGCAAAGCATATAAAATTTAAATACAGGAAATATGGTGGTGTATTAAATCTATTTTCATACTTGGAAGTGTTTCAGTTCCTCAAGCCTGGGACAGGATTAAAATCAAATCCCCTTACTGCTTATCTTGATTTATATTATTATTGAACACTTGTCTGCATGCCCATAATTTTTGGAATTCAAAATATCATAGTTTGATCTAAAAGAGGTTTTTAAAAAAAATGTTGTAGGGTGAACTATACAGGACTGAAACATTTGTATTAGAAATAGGAACAATACACTTATGTTCTTGTTGTTTCTAAAAGAACATCAATCAATAAAAACTTCATCTGAATGGAATTTTGTTTTGCCTAGTGCTAGCAAAAGCTTCTTCTGCCCTTCATATTTTTTCTTGTAAATCTGGATTGCAATATTTTATGTATAATCACATTATGCCGTTTTCCCTTTGCTGTGAGCTAATGACCATAATATCTAAAATGCCATGCAAAAGGCATAAGGAGCTTCTCAGTGTAAAACAGAGGTACTACAGATGATTTAGTTTCATTCTGATTCTTCTTTCCTTTGAAAATATTCTTGATGTATATTATTAAATCTACTAATTACATTATTACCTGTTCTTTTTTTCCAAGAGATTCCTTAGAATAAATTTTGAACACTCAGAATTTCATTATGTTTGTCTCAAGCTGAAAAGAACATAATTTATGTACATAATTTTCAAGTAAAGTTACCCTCTGCTACTTGAGTATTTCCAAATACCTCCATAAATCACATCCAAATGAGTAAACAGAATAATTTTAATATATTAAGTAAGTAATAGCTTAAAATCATTAAGAGACTGTATCTCAGATTATGAGATTGTACAGGATCACAGTTTCAGCAAACAAAAGGCTGCTCTCTGCTTTGAACCCAGTGTCCCCAACCACAGCTAGTTGTCCCAGCTCATTAAAAGATCCTGTAAAGCAACCCAGCAGGATACAGACCAATACACAGCTTTAATATTAATAATTTATAAATATATCATTAATAATCTTAGGGAAAAAAAATAATCTCATTAGCTTTAAAGATATCTGTAGAAGATTAATTCAGAGTACCTGGACTCTATCTGAGGTAGTCAGTTCTACATCATCTACCTCTGGTCTCAGGACTTTTTGGTCTGTAGAAGTGCTATTATCAACAGTCCACTCTACAAGTTGGCTCCGCTGTTTCAATATTTCCCTGCTTCTGGAACCTTTATGGCCAGTCTGGTGGTGACTTTGCAATACTTTGGCCACTGGTTTATAAGATCTTCTGCTCACCTCCATGTATTCATCTTGACACAGGCAAAATGGAAGAAAAAATAAAGCCAGTAGATGCCAACTGATGAAATCCTTCTCTGCCATGTTATTCAAAATTATTTTCAGGAGTCCAGCAAATGTCTTGCAGAAGGAGAACCTCTTTGCTGCACCAGGAGTTATGTGGTCCTTTCAGCTTTTCCACTAGTAAGCCTGGCACTGAGACCAGTACCAGGTTTTATATGGTTGCGTGCAATAAATAAAACTAAAAAATGCCAAAGTGACAGGATTCTTCATCCAAAATCAGTCATGCTCCTTTAAACAAACCAGGCATTATTCACCACCTCACCACCACAAGGAAAATTGATTTGTATGCTGGAAATGACCACAGCATTTAACGGACTCCCGTGGTTCCTATCTCGGGGCATTAAAAAATGTAGCACCTTTTCTTTGGCATGTTTTTGCTTAAGTGTGAAAAAATTTGATGGAAATGGAGAACATGTGGCTAATGGTTTACACTCCTTGATTAGACATGGAAAGGCTGTGAATTCACACTCTCAAATGTCTTTTGGACGCAGCCACGTTCCTTCTTTGCCAGGAAATTCACACACACAACTGCGTCAGCCCAGTACGAAAAATCCTTCCAAGAGCAATTAGGAAACAAAAGCACAAGAGGAGCTTTTGCATATGATACTGACCCAGTGGCTGCTTCTGACTATGCTCTTCATTCACTAAAAGAAAAATATTGAATTTCTGTCAGCTGGCCAACAGTGGAAGGAGACTGGGTAAGTACCTCTGAAAAACTGGATTGAATTCAGATTCACAGAGCCCCATTTCTCAGCATTAGTTCAATGTACTCAGCCAGGCAATATTTTTTTCCCTTGAGTTCCCAGTGTTTTGCTAAATGCAACTGCCAAACCAAGTTTTATATCTTCACTGCCAAGTAAATATAAATTTACTGGGGGCTTATTTCACACTAAAGGAATCAAATTATATACGTAAAATAATATCCTTATTATATTTTTTGAACCACCCACTCAAGTATCCTCTAGGAAGCCACAACTGCAGAATCCAGTTCTGCAAATCCATCCACATGCACACCCAGTCTTCCCATGGCTACAAAAACATTACTGAAGGCAGCCTCCCCAGAGAATGAACCCTGGGCCTGCAATGTGATGGACTGGCTCATACATAAGTTGTTCAGCACTGACCACCCTCCACCCTCCTCCTCCTACCATTTGGCTAGGACTCCTTTGTGACCTCTAAGGTTCTCTGTGGTCCCAAATTATCCCTTTTTTTCTTCAGTTTTCTTTTTCTTACTGTTCAGTTGCCTAATAAAGCGTGAGGGTTGTGGTGCCGGGTGCTACAGTGGTTGTTTTTAGGGCACAAAGCTAAAGTTGTCGGAGCACTGGAGGCTTACATAGGTGGTGATGAAGGTTTCATCCATCCAGAAGGTAGTCTGTGAAGATAATGATCCACAAATATCACCCAGACTTAACTCTGAAGGGGAAAATAGGATCCAAAAGATGCTGGGAATCCAGGACGTGAGCAACCAGATGGCCAAGACACACCAGTGAAATCATGGTGCTAAATTATTAGTGTAAAAAACTCTAAGCATAGAAGCATGCTACAGCAGCAAGGCATAATACCAGAGGCACCACAAGACAAGGGTAATAAGTTACATGTGCTAAAATGCCACAGCTTCATTGAGTGCAGCTGCAAGGGACAGCCATTCCCTGTCTTCCCCACCTGGCATAGCACTGACATGGATGAGCAATGGAGCATCTGAAGCAAAAAAGCCTAATCTTAACCCTTGTGAGATCACAGAAAAGCCTCTTTCTGACCCCAGATAAGGAGCAGCCTCAAAACCACTGACACAAGCACTGGGCAGGGTGTCAGCATCAGCTTGTGCCCACCTGCTTTCCCCAGTTATTTCCTATTTAACCGAGAGGAGTGTGCCAGAGGGGCTGTGCCAGTCCCCCAGGCAGACGGTGCCAACCCCCAGGGACACGCAGGGTCTGGGATGAGACAGAGCAGGGGCAGTGCTTGGGGCTGCTGGGAGCAGGCAGCCAAGGCCAGCACTTCCCTTTTTCTCCTTCTCCACTAGCCGAGTGTGGAGTAGGAAAAGAGACCTCAGCTGCTGTGGCCTCAGTGTTTTGCCCCCAGTGACAGAAGTGACCCACTGCCTCCAGCATACCAGTTGTCTCAGGGAGGGTCCCAAGGAACAGAGGCACTTCCTGGTTATCTCAGCCCACAGGCTTGCAAAGCAGAGCTGTGTCTCTTTGCTTGAGCTTCTGTTGTACTTTATCCCTTAATTTGGAGCTCTAATGGCAAGAATCTTAACTCAGTTTCAGTGAAATCTTGGATTCTGAAGCCAGATGTTCAGGATCGTTGAATAACACCTCATAGATTAGCTCTAGAGCCTTGCTCCAGTGCATAAATATTAATTCAACTAAACAGCTTTGCAGAAGAGGCTCATTAGCCTATGCTTTATGACTAATGAAAATCCTGATTTTTTAAAAAAATGTAAATATTCCAATTATTTCATTGGGACCAGAGAGGTGGAAAGGAATTTACTGGAGAGTAAAGCAAGGCTTCTGAAAACATAGTTCCAGACTTTGGAAGCAACTACCACCAAAATAGGGTTTCGTTTTTTCAAGGAGAGAGGATTTTCTTGGTAGGAATGGAGTCTGAAAATCTTGGACTCTGCAAAACTGGGAAATAGACATTAATTTATCTTGGCACTTAATAATTTGATTCAGCAAGTGCTGGGACAGCACTAATGTTTTCAGCTGCCACTAGGGCTTTCATGGCTTTCCAAACTCTGTTCCAGGAGCTTCCTGTGGCAAATGTTTCCAATGTGAGTAATGAACATCCACAGCACCCATATCCCGAAAGAAGGAGGGATAAAGCCAGAGAGATTTGGGCTTCAAAGCCTCCATTTATCATTTTATGAAAAAGATGAAACAAGCATGTTTCTTGGCAGCTGTTAGAATAAGAAAAGATTCCCTTCTTCGCTTTCTAATAGAGTCCACCTGGTTCCTACTCATCACTGTTCTGGTGGTTTGATGCTACACAAATTTTCCAGTCCAAATTAATAATAGAGTTTATACCTGACTCTTTTATTTCCAAACTTTAGAACAGAATCTCATCTGCAGAAATCTTTGCTGCCCATCATTCTCCTCTGTGTCTTCAGAAAAGAGCAGCTGAACCACAAAATTTTTGTCTACAGGTAGAAATACTGCACTCATAAATAAAAACTAATGGAGGAACTGATTCTGATTCTCCATTCTTGAGCTCCATGTAGTCAAATGCACTTATACAAATGTGTGAACTGAATCTAAAATAGCAGGATATAAAAACAGCAGTGCTCTTAATCAGCTTTCAACTGGAATAAAACACTGATTCAGATCCTACTGAGAAAAGGACTGATGTACACCATTTGGTTTTGATTTTAGGTGCAGGGCTTGTGTGGGTTGCAGGAGGCAATAAAATTGTCAGAGAGAAAAAAAATCTGACCTCCTCCTTGCCTCTTCACTGCCTGTTTGCACACCCAGCATCACCCTTCCAGCCCTTGCTAGCTGACCTCAAGCACTGCCATAATTACTTTTCCCTGTTGGTCTCTGTCAGCAAGATGTGCCTCTATCTGGTAATCAGCAGTTTAAGATAAAGTAAAGCATATGGATCTGTTTATGTCAGATAATGAGATATCAGCTAAAATGCAATAACTGCTGTGTGAAACCTTATTCTTAGCTTCTATGCAAGAAAAACTCTGCTTTGTGAAAAAGGGGAATCTTATTACTATATTAATCATATTGACATTGGGAAAGTGGGTTATTAGTGAGGTTATTATGTAAAACTGCAGGCCACCATTTCAAGAGGCAGCAAAACAAAATTATTAAAATTAAAATAATAATTAAAAAAGCCTGCTGTAGCCCAGGCAGGATTGTATATCTAATGAAACATTTACAGTTCCTTCACTTAGAAATAATCCTGTTTGCAGTGATAACTCCTCCATACACAGAGTTTATCTGCACCTGCTACTTCACAAGTGATCTCCACTGTGTCATACCCAATGTTGCTGCAGGGAGAAAAAGGCTTTGAAGCCTTTTCCCTCCACCATGCTGACCACTGCAAACCCACAGGAACAAGTGAGGTATTTTCACTGAAGATGTGAATGTGATCTGCTCCTTGTTTCTGCAGGAGTTTTGGTCAGTTATGGGGATTCAGGCAAACCCCATAACCTTCCTCCTGAAGGTATCCTCCCCAGAAGTGGTCTGCCAAGGGGAAGGCAGAATCATGGGGCTTTCCAAGTGTTGTGCATGCAAAGAAGAAGAGTTTACACTCACAGTCTCTGCAACATCTTCTCTATGGCTGAACATTTTTGCCTGCAGCCCTCTGCCACTGAGCTCTGCAGAAGGCGAGGGTGCAGTCAGCAATTTGGGCAGTGTGTTTTGAGGTGCCCAAGCTGCATGTGGCAGAGAGTTTTGTGTTTTGTAGGTGCTTTCCTCATTGGTTATAGGAAGCTACTGCTAGCTGTCAGAGTAGGAGAGTGGGGCAGCTCCATTACATGGCTTCTGCCCTCATCTTAAGTACATGAGTTCCTAGAGGGGTCTGGATTCTCCCCACCTGTGACTTTACCTTTGATCAGGAATTTGTCTTGCCTTGTTTGACAGTGGCATTTTCTTTCCAATACACTATGGGAGCCCAGGCTGAGGTTCTGTGTCTCTGCCATCCTCCACCATCCCTTGGGCATTCACAGTTTGTCCTGGCAGGTACCCTGTGATGATGTGCTCCAGTGGCCCTGGACTGACACTGCTGCCTCATCCCTTCACTTTTTATTGAGTAAAAAACCATCTTTCCCACCCTCCATAGGCCTAAACAAAGGGATACCCTAAATGACAGTATTGGCAGCAGGCAGAAATTCAGGCCTGTGCTCCTGGCTGCCAGCAGAGCTGCAGTCTGGGTGATCCTCCCAAACACAGCATATCCTTTGCCAGCTGGTCTGCTCAAACCCTCTCTTCAAAATACACGCTGGAGACACAGACCCTTTCACTCCACCAGTGCCATTTTCTAGGGTGCATGACAAACTGCCTGGACCAGACTGTCGACAGTCCCAGATGGAATCGCCAGGTGGTTTATCCAAGTCCCTTTCAAATTGGCAGAAATAGATTTCACAGTGGTGATAGGGCTTTGGTGGTGGAGCAAATAATGCAGTGTGATAAGCTTTTTCCAGTCTGCAATGCATCAGTTATCCGTCTCTAATTGAAGTGCCAGAGCACAGTGACTTCCAAGAAAGCAGGGTGGGTGTCACGGTTTAACGCTGGCCCAGCAATCAAAACGAATGCCAGATGCTCTCTATTAATCCCCCTCCCCTCCCTGAAAAAAGAAAGGAGAGAGAATAAGGGAGAGAGACTTATGGGCTGGAAACTAAACTACACAACTTTAATGAAACAGTAATGATAAAAAGGAAAAATTACTAAATATATACAAATGTACAGGAAAATTGATCCCACGTTCCTCCCCCCTTTCCCCAGTAACTCTCACGTCACCACCGAGGCTGCAGGGCAGCCCTGGGAAAGTCCAGGCTGGACTCCTGGAGACAGCAGCAGTTGGGAGCTGGAGGCAGGAACACACAGATTCAGGCTGGGATGGATCAGGACCACAGGCAGAGGAATGGACGGAATCCTCCCAGGATGCCAAAGCAAACACGGACAGTGAAGAAGGAACGGGTTTTACGCTCATGATCCCTCAAATTTATCCTGAGTATGATGTATATGGGATGGAATACTCTGTTTGGTCAATTTGGGTCATTTATCTTGTCTGTTCTTTCCTAAGGGAGGGTTTGCAGGTGTGACCTCTTTACTCCCTTTCTGTTCCAGAGGGCAAAATGTTCCTCAGAGCTGAGCAGTGTCCTTGGCTCTGCTACCAGTCTCTAGCTGTAACCATAAACATTGGGTATTATCAGTCCTAGAAGCAGAGTCTGACTGAGAACCCTGTTGTTATTTTCAGAAAGTGCAGCTACTTACAAGAAACTTATCTGAAAGCAAAAGTATAAGACAGGAAATTACCTTTATCCTGGCCCAAACCAGGACAATGGGGAAAGAACAGACATGGTGCCAAAAAAATAGCCATGGTCAACATTTTTGTCAGGGATGGATATCCTGGTTTGGCTTAAACAAGAGCTAACCTGAACCTTTGGCTTCATCTTAATTCACCTTTTTTTTTTTTTTTTTTTTTTTTCCCTCAAGTTTCAAAATGTTTAAATTTATTACTTGAAATGTGCTCTTCTCTGCAATTCCTCTGTTCTGGCCAGGACCAAAAGTATAACAGCTAAAATACCACAGAAACAACTGCTCATTATTTTAACCACCCAACAAGCAATAAAGAACATCTTGTGAGAAATCCTGTTCCAACTCTAACCACAGCTCAAGCTTTGCACGTGCAGGAGGTGTGGGCAGTTCAGATAAGGTGTTCTGGTTTTCAGTGGGAAGCCAAGACACAGTTTAAGGCCCACTGATACTCTGCACAATGAAAGGCAGAGAAAATAAGAGCCCTCAGTGTGTTCTCATATCCAAAAGAAGAATCAACTGTGAAACATTTATCTAGGGACTGTAAGAATTCCAGAATTTATGTGTCTTGATGTCACATAATTTTTAATAACCCAGATTTAACAGAGCTTCTTGGACTCCTATGATGTATCAAAGACATTGTATCTTTGGGGAAAGTGTGCCATGAAGTGAAAAACAGGGCTCACATAAATGGTCAGACTCCCCCAGGGGTTCTCCCTACTTGGGCACCAGATGAAAATGAACTGTGGCTGATCCATAACTATTAACCTAGTAAGATGTGGTTACTGGGACAATTTCTGGCTGTTTAGATTATTTAAGTCTTTGTTTTATGCATGTATTGAGATGCCATTGACCAAGAGTGTGGGCTGTAATGCTGTAGTTTTGGGTAAGAACCTTCCAGTGAGCTCTGCAGAGATCATTAGGATAAAGGCACTTGTTAGTGAATATACTGTGTCCAGGCTCCAGCCAAAATAGGCAAGCCTGGATCACCACACTTGGGATCCAAAGGTCCTGAGACAGATAAAGAAATCACTCTGTGGTAGGAGGGGGGGGAGGTTGTCCATCATCATCTGATTTTGCTAAGTTACCTGCATCTCTTAACAACCCTGAACAGGCCAGCTTGCCAAAAGCTAAGAAGCCTGTCCTAGGAAGAGGGACTTATCAGAACATCCCAGGACAACCTAGCACATAGAGGCACCAGCTGCTGTGTGCTGCAGGCCTGGATCTTTCCTTCATTTCTTCCCTTGTAGAAGGTTTCTGATGAGTACTCCATCCACAGGCATCTGTTTGCCCCAGAAGAGGCAGAAAATGGCTCGACTGGGCAGAACTGAGAGGGACATCTGGCACATTCTCTTTCATTTGTTGCCTGCTTGTTTGGGCTGAAAATATATGCTGTAATAATAACTGGGAAAGATCCACGTGGACTGGAAATGACTAACCTCTCTTACAGAGCTGACAACCCTTTCTGGGCAAAAGCCCAGCCAATTAGAAGCATTTGCAAGAGAAAAGAATGAACTTCCTCCGAGGAAAAACTGTGTTTGTCTTCCTAATTTGGTTTCTAAATATTCACTTTCATAGGGAGAAGGGGGAAAAAAAAGATTGAAAAGGAAATTATATCACTATGGTGGGTTTTTTATGGCATTTGCAAAATATTATGGCTTTATACATTTGAGGAATTTCTTATTCATCCATGTGAAACGGTGGATGTTCCTACAATGCTCCACATGCTTAGAGACCATTCCTAGACATGTTACCAATCACATCCAGACCTTGAGTCTTGAGATTGCCAGTAATGACTTCTGGTTGAAGGGATGGCTCTTGCCAGACTTCAAGGAGTTTTGTCCAGTTTTTGGATGCCATGTTTGTTATTAAAAGTTCATCCTGTTATGACAGTCTTTTGGCTCATTCAGAGTGCCTGAGGTAGAAATAAAAGCAAGATGGTCCTCAGTGTTTTGTCTGGATACCTCAGTTCTCTAAGGCTGCCATAGGCCTATCTACTTCATCTACTATTCCAAGTGTCCATGTTACTTGAAGTTCTTACTGTACTGAAGACAGAAGATCAGTCTGCCAGCTCCTATGCTCCTTGCTGCAATTAAGGACCTAAGCAACCTTTTTATGGCTATATACTGAGGGAGTGATGTTGTAACCTGCCAAATCTATCAGAATAGCTTCTGCAGGAGACAGGTGTAGTAGGAATGGTTGAGCTCAGAATGCCTCTGAGAGATGTGATACCATTTCAGCAATATCCAGGTGTTGTGTCTTTTAGGCCTGGAGAAGGTCCTTCCCCTGCTAGTGTGATCAGGACAGGCATGGTGAGGCAGTGTCTCCAGCCTATGGTGTGCTGCCCTGGAGGGAAGATGCATCATGTGAGTCCACTAGCATGGCCACAAACACACACACTGACAAGATGAATAAAATGTTCTCTCACAGAATAAACCAAATACAGACCGTAGTCCAGGAGACAGTGTTAAAAAATAGTGGGAAAGCAATGCTACCAAAAGTTTTTTCCCCTTAGGCCTGCAAACTCTGAGGGATTTCCACAAATTCTTTCTTCTAGCAGTACTGGAGTAGTGTTTTGCCACTTTCTTGGCAAAGATGATGTTCTGGGAATAACCCCTAATGGGTTAGAATAACCTTTTTGGTGTCTACCCAGTGCAGACAGTGGTGTTCTTGTTGAAAGAGGAATAGTGTTGTAGGATCATGGATAATTCCTTCTCAGAGCCATTCTGGCTCTTCTTGAGCTTTCAGAAGTGGGGAAAGCTGTGAACTTCCTAGACCCAGACAATTTCTTAGACTCTGCTTCCAAGACTTTCCCTGTCTGCCTTGCTGCTTTTAACAAGGGTTACTTGTCTCTCAAGTCATGATCCACACAGTTACAGTTTCTCCACTAATTGCTCCATACCCTGCCGCTGAGGACAGCAGGATCCCTTGCTTTGCTCTTCCCATGTATGGATCCTGCAGGAGTTTTGGCAACAAATAGAATAGACAAAAAGCTTCTAAAGTTTTAGAACTAAGAGTTTCCTGAGTGGCTGAGGGCCTTGTATAAGGAATCTGTCCTCTGCAATATGGTGTAAGCTGCACACATCCAGTGTACTCAGAGGAAGGGCAGTGAGAGGCTCTCAGAGATGCTCCATCACCTACAGGTGACACTCACCCCCAAAAAAGTGCAGGTTACACATCTTGAAGTTTTCTATTGGGAGACTGACTCCAAATAATACCTAAAAATATTAGACTCATTTAAAAAGTGGAGGAACACTGATCTTTGCTATCATCTGATGCCAGGATGTTTAGTTTCAAAACCACATTTCCTATCAGCCTGTACATGCTGTGTAATGGCCACACATACCCACAGTACATCTTATGGAAATTTATGTTGCTCTTAATTTTTAATACTCTTTCTGGAAAGAAAACACTTCTTTCTCCAAGGCTTACTGAGGAAAAACTGACAGAGATAAGGCTTGTTTCATAAACCAATTGCCTCTAAGGTGTATAAATTAAGTTGTTTTCTTGTTGACTCATTACTGCCTCTGTTTGGGGAAAAAAATGCTTAAATGTTGTTTTTTTAGGAAAGTCAATCATTTTGGCACCTTTGACAATTTAAAGCTAACAAGTGCAGAAGTCTGGATGGGTTCATAGGAGGTGTGATTTTTTTCACATGTTGCTCAGATTCACTTACCCAACACAGGCTTTAGAGAGAACTAATGAGACCTTATTTCTCTAACACATTTTTAGAAAAGCCTCAGAAACCTCAGGACACAGAAGCTGCTACAGCAGACATTACATTTACTGATCTGATTTTAATGTTGCCCATTATTTTATAAGAAAAACAGATGGGACATTGAACGATGGCCAAGAGATTGTCTGCAATAGGACTCTTTTGGCTGAGCAAGCAGCACCCTGCACCTGTAATTTCTATCATCTTCCTCAGTAATGTCAAATTGAGTTTCTGGTGGGAAAGAAACCTGGGTAATTTTACAAAAAGCTCAGCCACAGGATTGTTAGCAAATCTCTGTGCAGAGATGCTCCCAACACACAAGGCAACAAGCCCAGCCTACATCTCCACCTTCAGGCTGGGTTATACGGATGCTATGTAGGGAAATCAATGCTATCACTGGAATCAGCAAATTTATTTTGCTGCAGCCCATGACCAGCCATAGGCAGGGGTGAAGCAAGCAGCTGCCAGGGTGCAGCCTGAAAGATGCCAGCAGCATT
The DNA here is from genome assembly GCA_038090715.1 of Florisuga fusca. Taxonomy (NCBI): domain Eukaryota; kingdom Metazoa; phylum Chordata; class Aves; order Apodiformes; family Trochilidae; genus Florisuga; species Florisuga fusca. The sequence goes on along the minus strand of JAAWXA010000034.1, from coordinate 8,138,040 downwards.
GCAGAGGTGTGCGAGAGAAAGAAATCCTGCACAGCACAGCAGACTTTGGCCATGTGTCTGCTGTTGCAGCAGCAAAGCCGTCAGAGCCTGCCTGCTCGGAGGAAACCTGGTGGAACACAACCATTTCAGGGCAGCAGGGAACTGGGATGGGGCTGGCGGAAGCTGTCCCTGCCTCCTACCCCAGTGGCTGAGGAGGGGCAGGGGCAAATATTCATTTTACCCCCTCTCCCCAAGGCAGCAGCTTTCATCTCCTCTTGGAGACTTTAGTTCACCTGTCTGCTGATAAAATTGATGCAAAAAACTTGCCACAGATGCTAAACTGAAGTTGGTTTTGTTTTTTTTTCCAGAGAAAAACTGTGCTTGTCCAGATGCCTCTGAAAAATAAAACTAAATCCTTTCAAGTAACTTCTGAAAGTCTTTGCAGTGATATTGCTACCATATGCTCCAACTGATGGGATTTTCTGCTGTTAGTCCTTACTGCACTTCCCCCTTCCTCCTGAAACACACCATGCTGCACATATTACCTGTGCCCTAGGCAACAGACAAGCACGTGCTTTCCTGAAAACAGTGTCAGGAGGTTACTGCAGGAATAGACAAGAGGAGCAGCAGAGACAGAGACTAAAGGTCAGAAGAGAAGTGCTTGTGCGGCTAGAGATTCAACATCCCATAGCACTGTACATGGATGGAGCTGACAGAGTCTGGCCTGACATGCTGATGTTTTAAGTCAAGCTGACCATAAAAGCCCTGCTAAGCTCACAGCTTCTGTCAAAACAGGGTTTGTACATCTGTCCCAGCCCACTCCAGCATAGCAACCGTGGGGGAAAAAGCCCTCTTCTGCCTCCTTCCTGGGAGCAAGTCTGAAGCACATCCTCAGTGTTTGCTATATCAGAAAGAGACTGCTCATCACACATCCAAATGTCATTCATAACATCCTTTTCTGCCTGGGTTGGTCTGGGGTCTTACTGTAGATTCATTTCTGCATTCAGACTGAGGTTCATGACCTGCAAGAATGTGCAGTGTAACATGGACTGCTATGACAGGCACCACAAGGGGGAAAATTGTGCTTTTTTTGGGGGGGGAAAGGATCAGCATATCAGAATATGTCCTGACTTCACTATCAAAGCAAGCAGGATGCCTGCAGTGAGGGATTGGTACAGCCCAGCACTGCCCACTGTGGACCCTGCAGCAGCGTGAAACCCTGGGGACAGTGGAGGAAGGGAAAGGGAGGCCAAAAAGGGGGAAAAGAAAATTCTGGCTTAGGCCAGACTCAGCTATCTAAAATACTCATAATTGGTGTGAACTCCTTCAATAGACAGAGGAGGCAGCCCAGCTTGCCTCCACGCACGGACCACATAGCGTGCATGCAGCTTGCTAAGGAAGAAGATGGATCCTGCCTGGTGCCACACATTCCTTTTAATTGAGGAAAAACTGGAACTGAACTTGGCGTCAGAGACATCAATGGGATCTGCAGGAGGACGTGGCCAGCTGGAGCAGGATGCTGGCAAGCTCTGCAGGCAGCTGGGGGCAGATGCTCTCACCATGCTGGCTCCATGTCTCGTAGCAGGGATGGGTGTGGATTAGTTATCTCCCTTTTTCTTCCAGGATGTTCCTGAGTGTCCTTCCTCGTTAACTTGAAAGAAGCTGTCTGGAGCAATGTCTGCAACACTGTGTGCCCATTCATGGCAGAGTTGTTAATAACACTGGGGGAGGTAATAAATGTACTGAAGTGAGGGACAAACCCAATTCTGATAGCATGAGAACAGAATGTTGCTTGTGTATGAACCACCTGATATTCTGGAGTGCCTTCCAAATGTCAGACTGCATTAGTTCAGAGGATTGAGATGAGTGGAGCAACAGATTTACCTTGAGTAAGCCTCATTCCAACCCTGAAGAGCAGAAAACTAGCAGTCAGATTCAGAAACCTTTTGTGAAGCTTTCAATTCATATTTTGTCCATCAGATCTCCTCACTCAGTACCCTGTAAATGTAGCAAGAGCAGTCTGTGCTGTTCATCACTCTGTACATCCATTCACCCACAGCTTTAATGCTGTACTTCAAAGAATCATGTTGAAAGCTGTAGGTAAAACATCTTCCCCACAGTTCATGATGTGGCTCTCATGGACTTGAATATTATCTCTTCTTCATGTATTAAAGTGAAGGACAGACACTGTATCCAGGAAGGATGTAGGCTCTTCATGACTGTCTTGTCCTGTGATACAGGTCACAGCCATTCCTGTGGAAGCTGGACAGCCTGTGAATATTTACAGACCACTGCCTGTTTACACAAGTGATCTGAGCCCCACTGTGAAGTGGGGCTGGAAATGTCAATGAAAAATTTACTGTTCTTTTTCTACTGTCACAAGCCACATGTTCATGACCTAATGCAAGTTCACAGACCTGAGAAATTGAGCTTATGCCAGAATTTTATTAAGTAATTTATGGATTTTTTTATGGAAAACATGCAAAGTTCAATCCGAATAAAGTTCTTCTTCTCCCTCAAGCACACACACAGACAGCAGAGGCAACCAGAGCAATGCAAATGGCTTTTGAGATAAGAGTGCCAGCCCCATGAGCTCACAGGACCTTGGTGGAATGGTACCTGCAGCACAGGGAAGTGGGTGATGGTTGTGGCAGAGCTCCCAGATTTGGGTGCTTGGCTTGCACCACCTTCAGCTCCTAAAGCCAAAGAAGGCTCCTAAAAAACTGTATTTCTGCTCCCAACACCTCCACCCATTCCCTAAGAAATAACATCACATAACAGAGTATCTCCAATGACTTCAGCCAATTGGGCAGGCAGGGAAGAATTAATTTTAATTACTGATCAATATAATTAGCACCAAGAAGTGTTTTAACATTACACCCACTGTAAAAAAAAAGCTGTTTTTTCTCTCTCTCTCTCTCTTTTTTTTTTTTTTTTTTTTTTTTATCTTTTTTGAAAAGCATACTTGAGGACAATAATGACCAAAGCCTCTGAAGTGCAAAGCAAATCCCTGCCACTCAAGGACTGAACCAAACTTCTGATTCCAGCACCAGTTTATGAACATCCTTAAACCTGTGTAACTCAGTTAAGCATTTATGTTGCTTTCCTGGTCTGGGGCTACAAAAAGGAATCCTAACTGCTCACATCAGTCATGATGCTGGAGAGGCTGAAGAAGCTGCTGCTGGCACCATGGGCCAGGGAGAGTTTGGGAATTTGACACTAAACCACATCTTAGAACTTCTTGTGAAGGTCATTTGGAAACTGTCTTCAGCCCAAAAGAGGAGGATGTGCCCAAGCAACCACACTGGCCGGATATACTTCTGAAAGGGAAAGAAAAAATTTCAAAAACACAAAGTGAAAACTAGTCTAGACAACCAAAGCCATAGAAGAATAGCTTGAAATTCTGGCTTACATGGGATATTGCTTTAATGTCCGGGTTACTGGGGCTTTGCTTGACAGCCTGCTGTGTTTTGACTGCACAGAAAAATAGACTGTAGAAAATTCTTCCTCTGGGAAATGCAAAGTAGGAACTCACTGAGCACTTTGTAGCTAAATTTTCCAGGTACATTATTCCCACTTATTCTTTCCAAAATAATGTCTGTAACTACTCTGGGTATACACTCAAGCAATTAACTTGTTTTCCTCTTGTGAAACTCACTGTGCTTTTTAACCTCCCTTATTTGTTACATGGCAGTTATGTATTAAGCAGTACCATACATCACTGGGCAACTTTGCACCATGAAAATGTTGCTCTGTACTGCAGCACCCTGACTAGTGCTCATGTGAGAAACCATCTGCTTTTGAACTTGTGAGAAATATTGGTAAAAACACAAGCCTAGAAACATTTTGGTTTTTTGTGGTTTTGTTTTGGTTTTGGTTTTTTTGTTTGTTTGTTTTTTGTTTTTCTGGTGTGTATCTGAGTCCTTAGCTTAGAATGTATTGGCAGAGCTCATCACAAGAAAGTGACTTTGAAGAGACTGAGTAATGCCACTGAATAGGCTTATCTCTCTGGGTCTCACTTGAACAGAAACAGCACTATCGGTTGCTCTCAGTGCTGTCAATCACAGCAGCTTTGTCTCTGCCCGGATGATGATTAGGAGAAATGAACCATATGCAGCAGAAATTAAATGAGGAAACTTAAAACAAATTTTCAAGGTGGTCTTAGACTGGAATTATTTAACCTGATCCATTGGATGTGAATCACAGCTGCTTTTTTCATTTTACAAAAACAATGCTCAACCGATGAGACTTTTTAAAAAAAACTGGTGAAAGCAGTGCTGATTTTGCATTTTTCCAGCAGAAATGACCTTCACAGAATTATAACCACTGGGGATGGAAAATACTTTCTAGGTTTAGTCTGATCCCTAAATGTCAACTTGAGTATATTTCTCAGGAGTCATCCTGTCCAAGTAACACCACCCATTATTATTATTTGATTGGCTGAGATGCTGTGTTTCTCCAGACTGCTTTCTCAGCACTTGCTCCCAGAATGATTCAATGACACCTTGTTGGAAGCCCTGCTACCAGATGGAAGATGTCTCACAGTAAGGCTCTCACATTGCTGTGTCTGAACCCTGATAGCAGCAGTGGAAAGTTTCTTTCTGTTTTTCTCAGTACAATGTGAACCAATTTATGAAAGATTTCCCAGGCTAGGAAGCAAACATGGGCAAACCATGGCAGAAATCGGAACAGGGAATTCTGTGGCTCTTATGGTGGTGCATTTCATCATTTCACAGCTCTTGCCCAGTGGTCGTGAACCTTGCCAGCATCTTAAAAGGCAAATGCAACAGTTTGTCCAGGTGTTGCAGCATTCTCTTAGGGGGTAGAAATTCCTCTAGGAATTCCAGATGGTGTGAATGGATGGAGACAAGGTGAGCTGGGCAAGCTTTTGCACACTTATACCCAAACTGGGGAGACAGGACCTTTTATTTCAACTGGTCTGCTGTAAAGAGGGTCTTACAGTCTAAGTTATTCAGAAAAAACATTTGGCAGTCATAATCTTCAGCTTTTATTTTGCATGGCAAGGAATGTGGGCTTTTTTGCAAGCAGTGGAGTAATGTTACTGCTAATGCTATTGCTATCCATATATTTGCAGGGCAAAGCAGCAATGCTAAGGATGTTGCTCAGGGTGAAAGTGTTGCATCAGTCCTGTGCTCCCCAGTGCCCATCTTTAGTGACAAGAATGACCATGGGGAACCCCAGGTTCCCATCACAGATCAGAAGATACAGGGAGTTGCAGCCCTCCCTGCTGCAGCCCTTGCCTATTGCCTCATGCAGGCTGAGTGCCAATAATTTCCTTTGTCTGAATTTTGAAAATGAGGTGAGGAAAACAAATTACTCTGTTCTGAGCAATTCAAAGGAGGGTGCTGAAAGAGTCAGAAGGTACTGGCAGCTGCAGTTCTCCTTTACTTCAAAGATGTGTTCAGGAAATTGGACATGGGTGTTATGGTCAAGATACCTTAAGGGTGCCTGGTGGAAAATGTGAGTTTTTCCCCTCCCCTCCTCTTTCCCCACACTCAAGTGTTTGGTTTCTTTACATAAATTATTGGACTAAACCTGACATTTGTTTCACATCATCAAATTCCAGTCTCCACTTCAAGCTTTAAGATGGGAAGAAAAGGAAAAAGAGTTGGTTTTGGGGTTTTGGTTTTTTTTTTTCTTTTTTTTTTGGAAGCTTTCACTAAAAAAGTGAGAAGATATTTAAAAAGAGGGGGAAAGGGGAGATTTAGAAAAAACAGAAACAGAATAAACTGAAGAGCACAGTGAAATTAAAACTTTCTTTGTTCTTCACCAGTTTTTCAGAACTGCCCTGGTTTACTTCATTTGTTCTTTTAATGCTGAGATTTTTGTCCAGAAAACCAAGGTTATTTTACAAAAAGTTTCAACATCAACTACTACCTTTCAGAGTTTGATAGAAAAATATTTGTCAAAGCTGTCTGGGGATTTCTTCCCCTGAAGACAGAATATGCAGGGACTGTCTGAAGTTGGCAATAACCGTTCAAAACTTCTGCACTACTTGATAGGCAGAAGCTAGCATAAGAAGTTGGAAGTGGATGCATTAAACTCAGTGGTGAAAGTTGAGAAATTTTTCAGCTCCTCTGACTGTGCTCTCCTTCCCCTATCAGATCTCTTATCAAATAATTTAGTGTCTGTGGCAAAGCCTGGTGCAGATGGGACTTCCCCTCATTCACACTTGGCCACTGCAGCACCCAGTGAAGAGCCACATCTGAGTAACACCCTCCTACCTTATCTCTATCTAGATCAGGGAAGCAACAGCTGCTGGAGGAAGGGATAGTAAATGCAAAATTAGGATATCACTGAATTCTAGTCAGAAGTGCATAACAGAGGAGCACCTCCTCTGTGAGACCTAGGAGGTATATATACAGAAATGTATACATCAGTGCTTGGCTTTTGTCTGTCCTAGGGTTTATGGTCAGCTAAAGTAAAGGGGAGAGATCAGAAAATAAAAACAAAACAATTTTCAAAGAAACACTACAGCCTCCAGTGGTGTGGCCCCAGCTCCACAGTATGATAGGTTACAAATGAAGATTCTGCTTTGGCAGGGAAAATCTCCTGAAGACCAAATTCCAGTGAGACTGACCCATGGAAGAGGGTACCAGACAGGAGAACAAGACCAGGAAAGAGCAGAGGAAGCCTCATGCAGGATTCCTAGGTGCAGGAAGATAGTGTTAAAATCAGAACAATTTCTTACCAGCAAGGCCAGTGAGTTGACTTACATGGCAAACAAAGCAGATATTGCATCACTGCTGTGAAGAGCACTCCTGAGTTCATACACTAGCAAAGATGATGGGGTAAGAACGTATGCCTAGGAGGCAGAAAATCGCAAAAATGTCAGTGCAGCACCCCTGGCACACAGGCACCTTTCAACTTTGGTCCTTGAGAACCCTGTTGTGACCCCAAAGGCCCTAATTTCAATGAAGTGTGGTAATGGCTGAGCTTGAACTTGTTTGGGTCTGAACAAACCTTCAGAATCCTGAAGAGTGGTACTAGGCTGGCTTCACCAGCTAAAACCTGCTCCAGCACAGCCAAGGTGTGCTGGCAAGCACGGCAAACCTCAGGGACCTGCCATCTGCTGAGGATCTTCTGCACCAAGAGTGAGGAGTGGGACAAAGTGTCCCTCTGTAGACAGAGGGAAGCTTCCACCTTGTCTCTTTGCTTTCTTTCTTTAGAAACCATCTGCAGTTTGACTGGTGATACTCATGTCAGACCTCCCTCTGCCACTCACCTTCCACCTTCCCCAGCCCTGTGGGAAATATAAATTAGATCTCACAGAAGAAATCTCTTTTTCAAAATAGCCCTCAAAGCAAAGAAACAAAGGTAGGCAGTGAGTTGTTTGATTCCTTGTAGCTGTCAGTACAGTTATCAGCACTGCCTGCATGTTTCCAGGTCTTACTTTTCACAATATGAATAAACACCTCTCCAGTCACTGAGGGCTATTGACCCCCAGGTCAGTTTATCTGTCAGCAAGAGACACCATAACCTAGCTTCAGGAGTCCCACAGAAACCAACCATAGCTGCTGGTAAACCTAAGCCAGCCTTGTTCCTCTTGCCATCAAGGGCAGCTCCAGTTGTCCTGCCCAAATACTTTCAGCTTGAGCTCCAGCACATTCTCCAAATCACCTGTGTCTCTGAAAATACATTGGACGGTCACTGATAGAGAGGGGCCCTGTCATATTAGCCCAAGCACAGTCCTTTTCAGTACTTATATTTGGATTCACACACTTCACCATGTGTATCCAGGGAAAACATATTATTCATGTTCTAAAAAAAAAAAAATAATAAAAAAAATTATTCTACAAAACAATAGAAATGCATTCTCAGGCAGCAAGAAACATATTCTTGAGTTTCAGCCTCAGGAGTTTTCTTGTACTGTGGAGTCCAAACCAGGCTAATTGTTTCTTATATGTATGGTCAATGTCCTGGTCTGATGAGACCTACAGTATGTAACCAAAGTCAAAGGCCTTCAAAGAAGCAAACAAACAAACAAAAAGAAATAAAACTCTAATGATGGCACTGCAGTGTCTGATGTAGTATTGGAAGGAGCTGAGAACAAAAGAAGAGCTGTTTGCAAGCTTACATCTGCTATGTTTTGTGTCCTTTGGCTTTGTGTCTTTTTTATGGTACAGCAACCTTTCACCCACACTTCTGAGGGGAAGATCAATTGTTAACAAGAACCCTTCTAACTCTTGCATGTCTCTAATGATAGAAAGTCACTGCCCTGCAGCTTTTGCACACAGCCACAGGAGAATATCAGTGTCCAAAGGGTTTTATATAATAGTCTTGAGAAGTTCAAATAGTCTTGAAGAGTGGCTGGTGGAAAAAACATTTCTCCCTGGAGCAGTGCAGGCACTGAAAGAAACCACTATGGTTCCACCTTCCTTCTAGCTTCGACTGCCCTTCAGACCCCTGCAAGATCCTTTTCCTCCAGCCATCAGCTCAGCTACTGTAAACAGCCATCTCAGCAGAAGAGACAAGCCCAGAAGGACCAATAAGCCCATGGAGCAGCTCTTTGAAAGAAAGTGCTAAACATCTCGTTGCCATGGTCAAGAAATACAAAGTATAACATAGAAAACTTCAGTGCTAACCTTGTAGTAAAATACTGGCAACGCCGGGGATCCCTATGGCTTAGACTGTCTAAGAATAGTGCTGATGTCTGTCCTGTATATCTGCATGGACAAATGCTTTAGGTTTATACTTGTAGCCCAGTTTTTTAGATTAAATTATTAGCTCTATGTTCATCTCTGAGAAAGTAGTTTCTCACCTCTGTGAAGAGAAGATGAAAATCATGAGCTCAATACAGGCAAGAACAGATGTGCCTTCTGGAAAAGGCTCTGTAATAACTCTGGGATACAGGTAACACTGGCTGACATTGTCACAGATGCACCCACCTGAATACAGGAGCAGAGTGGAGCAGTGACCTTGCACAGCTCTAAGCATCTTCATTTACACTGCTAATGGCAAGCCTAATTGCTGTTCCCTGACAAACAGAGTCCTCCAGCACCTGCTGATGAAGACCTTAGATGAGAAGCTGTCCTTCTTTAAAAAAATACAGTAGGTTTTCTCCTCACTGCAAGCCTCTCCCACAAACTGTTCCACTGTCTTCCATGTCCCTCAGGTTCCCACTGGCCTTCCCTTGCCCAGTCTTGGCTGAAACAGCTGCTTCAAGGGAGTCAGCACACATTCCCTGTCTGCTCTGCAGGGATACTTGGGTGCTGCCTCTCACCCACTGGGATATACAAGGTAATTTTTAAGAGAGAGAAGTCCTGAAAGCTGTAGGAAGTGTTTCTCCTATATCTTTTTCCATTTCTGCAATGGATGGGGGGGACACTGCTTCTGTTTCTGCTGTCATTGAAGAGGAGGGAGAGTTCTTCACCTGCCCAGCCCTCATTCAGGGAAAGCTGCTGGGATGCCCCATGCTGCTGAAACTGTGGTTGTGGCTGAGGTGACACCAATGACCAGCTTAGGTCCTGCCACACTGGCATTCACTTCTGCAGCACAAATAAAACCGGAACAATGATTTGACCTGGTTGAGCGAGGGGTTTTTTAAAAATTTTACAGAATCATAGAATCACAAAATGTCAGGGGGAGGAAGGGATCTCAAGAAATAGTTATTGTCATGGGTGAGTTGTTCTGTCACCTTTCCAGGCATGGAGGTGAGGCTGATTGGCTTACAGTTACCCAGGTCCTCCTTCTTATCCTTTCTGAAGACTGGCGTGACATTTTCTTTCCTTCACTCCTTAGGCACCTCTCCTATTCCCCACAACTTACTAAAGATGACAGACAGTGGCTCAGCAATCAATTCTGCCAGGCCCTCAGCACCTGTGAGTGCATCCCATCAGGACCCATGGATTTATGGATGTCCAGATTGCTTAACTGATCCCTAACCCAGTCCTCATCAACCAAGGAAAACTTCTTCTTCATCCTGGAGAAGAAGAGGGACACTGGAAGTGAGATTGCATGGGAAGAGAGAGATTTTGGGGAAAAGGCCATGGGAGTGTTTTAGTCAGAGATTTACATGGGCTGGATTAGTGAAACCTACTCTTGGAGGATCAGTTAAGTGATTAGTATAGTATATAAGCTGAAACACAATCCATACAAGGATTATAGGCCTGCTGTAATGCAAAACAACACTTTTGTTGCTTAAATTGTTGGAAATTCAACAATTTGACTGACCTCAGCATCACTTACCCTTGTGCCATAAAGAGTCTAGAAAAACAAATAGGCTTTTAATTATAAAATGAAGATATGCTTCCCCAGCAACACAGACATACAAAGAGAGGGGTAAACTGTCTCAGCAGACCATGTGACCCACTGTTCCCAAAATGTTATGGGGAACATCAAGGGTCATGTCCAGAAATGCAGATGTGCAGGAGAATAAGCAAGGAAACAGGAGGAGAGGCTGAAGAAAACTGAGGAGCAAGCTCTTCCAGGGTGTTCCATGTAGCAGAGGAGCCCATTGTGTAGATGCCTATGAAGACGATCTCTGAATGCACAATACTTGGTAAATTGCAACAGACTCCTTGGAATGACTCCAGGTTCTGCATAAACACGTGTTTCAGATGAGATGAGAAACACATGCAAGGACTGGTAAGGGGGTTATAGCTGCCACTTTGAGATGCAGTGCCAATGGGAAATTCTGAGCTATTGGTTAAGAGCTCTTCTGGATGTTCCAGCTGGTACTTGGAACAGGCTTGCATTACATAAGTGTTGCAAAATAATCTGCTGTTCATACACAATAATGTTGAATAATACTCTTCAGTGTTTCTCCCTTGCTATGGCAAAGACTCTAAGAAGTAATGGATCAGAGATCTGTAGATAAAACATACAACTATTGTATTATCACTTATGAGTTTCGTTAGGTTGGAAACCTTTTCTTGTAGTCAATTTTCACATCACAAGATGCAATGTTCAAGACAAGGGTCAGATCAAAATGGCAAGAATGCAGCACAAGCCTACTTGTGAATGAAGGCTATAAAAGAGCTTTTGTGCACTGGAATCTTGGTATTTTAAAGTTTGTTCAGAGACATCTACTAAATATTATGATGGTGAATCATAAGGCCTCCCTAATTAGAAGAGATGGAGCCAAGACTGGATATTTGCATATGCGCTGAAAATAGTAGAAGAAAATCAGTGCTCATATGAGGCACATTATATTCTCCACACAAATTAACTTCTAGCAGAAGATGTCTCTTTTCATATGACAGGCCCAGTTATGCTCAGTGCATATAGATATCTTACCTTATGGGTTATTAGCCCATGGATTAATCTCATGAATAATAGGATCTCAGTGTCAGTTTTGGGTAAGCCATCATGGCTGCCAGGCTGGGCATGACTTAGATTTCTGGTTGGAGAAAAAAGTAGAAGATGCTGTGGTCCATGAAAACATCTGAAATACAGTGTGTGATGGGGCAAAGAAGTAAATCAGACATCACAACCGCAGAAAAAGGCCCAAACAGGACACCTTCTGTTTGGGTGGGACCACGCCAGTCCCATGGAAAGGACTTGTGTTCATCCCAACTGGGAGTGCTGCAGGGGTCAGTGGGGGTAGGACAGTCATCCTGGGGCTTTCAGGAAGCACCAGTTTGGCAAAGTGCAGCAGAGATCAGAAGGATCTCTATGGGCTACTCATTGCTGCAAGTGCAGAAAGGAGGCTCACAAGCATCTCAGCCAACAAGCCCTGCTTCAGAAATGATGTCTAGAGAAGAGTCCAATCTGGGGCTTGGCTTAACACACGGAAAGCTATCTGAATCTTTCTCATCTAACAGCAATGTGTCCACTCATGCCCCACATCATCTGGGAAGTGTTTGAGTCTGCTCAGTCAGATCTTGTCAAAGGTAGGCAGGCTTGGAGAAAAGCACTATGACCTCTAGTCGTGATCCCTCTGTTTTGATTTGTAGGCTGCGCAGAAGTCACCCTAGGGAGGAAATTATACTGTGACAGGCAGAAACAGGCTGGTGGTGGGTTGTTACTTCAGAGGTGATGGGGCTCCATACACTGGCTGCTGCTATCCATAACATGTGTATTGGTCTTGCATATTTGAGGCCAAATGTGTGCCATACCCCCTCATCTTCATGGAGATTCCTTGCAGGAAATATGCGTTTATTTCTTCATCTTGGTCCTCTCACATTACTGCTTGCACTCAGGCTGATTAGTGATAATTGAGTCCATGTTTCCATTAGGAGAAAAATCCCAACTGCAGTCCTCTGGCTCCACAAACAGATGGAAGAAGCTGAAAGAGAAGCAGCCCTGGTTGTCTCAGCTGTGGCCAAAGTAAGGGACATTTAATGGCACCCCTTGTTTTGACCTGGTCAGTACTTCAGCCCTCCTCTCCCAGCAAAAGTAACATTATTGCATGGTCAGTGACTTGCTGGCATCACTCTGAGTGTGTCAGCATGGCCACAGGCTCACACAGCTACTCATCAAGGGTCTTAATTCAGGGCAGGCATGAGCAAAAATAAGAAAATGTCTGAACATCTGGGACAAGTCTGAAATTGCACATAGCAATCTCAGTTTACCATTGTGTTGTATCTTCAGCTGCCAGATCCCTGGCTATGACCATCTTTAAATTTCAGAGAGTCTTAAAGCGTGAACCAGACTGGATTTCTGTCATGCAGTCCCGATGGAGAGGGAGTGAGAGGTGGAAAAACACTTGAGGGTTATGGGCCAGCCCTTGTGGATGGAGCAGAGGGTAAACGCAGAAAGGGACACAGTAAGAGGTGGGAAGGGGAGAACTGAAGTTGTAGGGAAACAAATTAAGGGGCATGAGGAGTCCCTAGCATGGACGAGCAGCAGGTAGGGGAGGACATGTGCTGAGAAGAGCAGTGCCACCAGCAGAGCCTAACAGCGTGTCCCTGCATTGGCCTTGAGAGAAGGTGGGGAGCAGAGGGGTCCTAGAGATCCCATAAGGAAAAGCAGATGCAGGAGTAACTTGCAGTGAGCCTGGGGTGAACAGAAAGGAGCCATATGTACAGGCAAAGAGAAAGAAGCCACAGGTACAGGATAGGGGCTTGACCCATGTGTAGGAGCACTCATGATTCCTTGCTTCTTCATTTTCTTCTTCAAAAAATGGAGTAGGGGAATTGCACCATTTACTAAGGAATTCACCACTCCACCAACAACCATTTAAACAGTGTGTAATGGAAGAGGGGTGGTCAGACCATAATGTCTCTTCCATTTCCTGCCTTGGATTTCTCCCTGCAATTCCATCATACATCCTGACACTATGACAAAGCCATGCATGTGGAACACAACCCCTCCAGCCTCTGCTTAGCTGCTGCTGTGGGAGGAGCACAGTCACTTCAGGGCAGACAGTTTTCCTATGGTTTTCCAGTACTTCAGATCAAGGAAATACTGGGAGGGGTTCTTTTTTTTTTTTATCTTTCCTTTACTTTCTCCTTCTTTCCTTCTTTTTTTTCTTTTCATATATTCCCCCTTTTTAATTTTTTCTTCCTTTTTCTCTGCCTAATGACCCAATCTGATGATTCCATAGCTGATAATTTGTTTAAAAATATAGGAGATGGTGACCAGGCTGTCTCAGGAAGGAGGTGGGAGACAGCATGGAAAGCAACACCAGATATTTGGCAGTGGGTTCTGGGAGCTGGAGGCCCTCAGCACTCATACTGCAGCTGGAGGGCTCTGTTTGGCCAGGTCAGGCAGGCTTGCAGTGCCCCAGCCTTTCAAATGGTCTCTCCAAGAGAGCCAGGAGGTGATTTTTCAGGACCCTGGGGAGGCAATTATTTCTAATTATGAGTAGTTAGGGTGCTGCCAGATGCATGGAGAGCTCTGCAGCTGGGCAGGGTGGGCAGCCAGGCACTGCTGAAGGGAGAAACTTTGTGAACCACTTGGTGGACCAGAGGGGCAGAAGAGCACAGGGGCTTCTCTAGCCAGGCCAAACAGCCCTGCAGCTGGAGGAAGGTCACTGTCTGGCACTGTCAGACATCCTGGAGCATCCCCAGTCCTGGTAGCAGAGCAGGTTGTTTCCCAGGCTCTACTACTGCTGGTCTGCAGAAAGGGATTTCTTTGCCCACAGCCATGATGGCAATGTGAGGAGAAACACATGCATTTTGCCAACCTTTTAGAAGCACAGTCATAGGTGATATAATGAAAATTTTTTCTTTCTAACCACAAGTCCTTGTTTATAAGGGTACTTTCTGTCCATAGATCTCAAATACTTTTATGTGCTAGGGCAGTGTGGCACGGTGATTGTTGTTATTTAACAGATGGCTAAATCAAACAGAAAAAGAAAATTTTATTTCTCTGCTGGCAAAGAGCAGTGTCTTAAGTCCCCCAGTTTCCAAATGTCTCCTACTTTCAGTCCTGGGAATGGCAATTCTTATTTTCTGAAACAAAGTCTGAAGGAATTGCAAGAATATCTCAAATAGAATTTGTAGCAATTTTATATGAAAGATAGTGTTACACCAGCAGTGTTATAAATTTAAAAGTATAATGTACCAGAGAAAAATAACTGCTGAGAACAGCATGGTAGCAGGATTTCATGCTGTTTGCTATAATCTTCTCACTTAATGTAGCATGCATATTTCAGATTGCAAACACTCCAACTTGCTTAAGTTTTGAATTGATAATATGATCCACATGATAAACACTAGGATACAAATGAGAGAAGCAGATTCATTCATATCTGCATATCTGTCCTTAGGAAAGGCAAGAGGAGGAGGCAAAAAAATGCAGGAATAAGTAGGACATGGAAAGCAAAATAGAGAGGACAGAAAATTAACCTTTTACAAAAACCCTTGTTTCATCAAATAGAAAAAAAAATGGAGGCCAAAATTTCCAGTACTGTATCTTGGAAGTGTCATGTAAAGATGTATTTCTGACAAAACCAAAGTAAATTTACAAAGCTTGTAGACAAAAATACCAGGCATATACTGTGGAATCTCTCCTGAGAACCTCTGATGGTGAAACAGCACAGCAGTTATAGTAGTTCAAAATCTCAGCAAAAGCTCCTGTTAAGACATGAAGAAATTGAATTTGGACTCAAGGGACAAACACATAGGATCAGGGAGATAATTCTGATTCTGTACATACCTTTTATGAGTCCAGCCCTGGAGACAGACAAACTGTTCTGCTCGAAGTGTTTTCCTTAAGATTTCAAAAAATTTGGAGAAGGTAAGAGCACTGAAATGAATCAAAATGCTTTGAGAAACCTCTTACTTCATCTCTTTATCAAAATTTGCAATGAGAGGGCATTTGAAGATAGTGATTAAATAAATTCATGGGGAGAAAACACTTACCAAGACAGAAACACATTGCAAGAACTTATAACTAGAACCTAAAACCAGGTGCATTTAAATCAGAAATAAGAAAATCTGTGCCAGTAGTGCATTGACCAGTCCTTAATATGCTTGGCAGGAGTCCTGCTGAAAGATATGTTTGTTTATGCTTAATGGAGGACGAGCAGGTTGGTGTGGAATGGGCAAAGATACATGGTGGACCCAACCAAAAGTTCTGCTTGGTCCATCCAGCACAATCCGGCAATGAGACAGCTCTTCTAGGCGATGTCTCTAAGCTCCTTCTGTAGCCAACAGACAGTAAATCAATAAAATGAATCCCAGGTGGAGGTGAGTTGTCTTTTGGGGGAGTCCTTCTTAGTTGTTCAGACTGGGAGATGAAACAGCTTCTTCTAGGCACTGAACTTTCAGTTAAAGTGCTGCCAGGTGAGGCCCAGCTCTGCCTGATGCTCCCTGTCAATCTTGCATAGAATTACAGAATTTTCAGGGTTGGAAGGGACCTTTAAGATCATGTATTTCCAACCCCCCTGCCATGGGCAGGGACACCTCCCACTAGATCAGGTTGCTCAGAGCCCTGTCCAGCCTGGCCTTAAAAACTTCCAGGGATGGGGCTTCCACCACCTCTCTGGACATCTTGTTCCAGTGTCTCACCACCCTCATGGTGAAGAACGTCTTCCTAACATCCAGTCTAAATCTCCTCTCCTCTAGTTTGAAACCATTCCCCCTAGTCCTATCACTACCTGACATCCTAAGAAGTCCCTCACCAGCTTTCTTGTAGCCCCCTTCAGATACTGGAAGGATACAATAAGGTCTCCTCAGAGCCTTCTCCTTTCCAGACTGAATAACCCCAACTCTCTCAATGTCTTTATAGAAGACAGCCCTTCAGCCCTCTGATCATCCTTGTGGCCCTTCTATGGACACACTACAGCACCTCCATGTCCCTCCTCTATCAGGGACACAGCACTCCAGGTGGGGTCTCACCAGAGCAGAGTAGAGGGGGAGAATCACCTCCCTCGACCTGCTGGCCATGGTTCTCTTGTTTCTGCCAAGGATCAGGTTAGCTTTCTGGGCTGCAAGTAAGTACATGACCAAGCAGGAGTGGCTGCCACTGCCTGCTGTCCTTCCTCTGGCTTCACCTATCTCCCAGCCACCCACTGCTTTATTCCAAGATCGAGTCTTATCTGAGGAGTAGCTCCTGGCTGTATTTATACAACCTTGTCTCAGTAAGAACAGATTTCTTTCTTCAAACCCTGCCTTTTATCCTGACATTCAGCCACTCTCAGCTCCTCATGCCACTCCCCAGCCCTGCTGTCACTAATGCTTGTTGGGACCTCTTGCTGCTTTTCCTTTACAGTGCCCCAAGCTCTCTACAGCCAACTCTTCTTTCTCATGTCTTTTTACATGTACAGTAGACACCATGACAGAGGCACTGCCTTGCAGCTGCCTCTCAGACAGCATGCACTCACTTTGGTGCCAGCTGCCATTACAGGGCTCTGTGTCCTTGGTGACAGCCAGGGAAACCCATGAGGGTCCCAGCAAAAGGTGATGAAGGCCCAGGAAGTCCACTGCACTCTGAAATGCTGTATTTCCATCAATAACTTCAAGCAGAAAGAAAAAGCATGAAAATGGGGCTTTAAGGAGCTTCTTCTGGACCCTGCCACAAGACAGTGCTCCATCTCCCTCTAGTGATGCAGGAGTGGGAAGGCAGGTGGCGAAGTTACCAGACCATGTCTGGAGTTTGTGGTTTACACTTTACAGTCGAGCCCTGGGAGGGTATTCCACCCTCTAGGGACCTTTCCCCCCTCCACAGCTTTCCTTAGCAGCTTCTTACCCCTGAGCTCTCCCACCAAAGAGGAGACTTCAGCCACTGAAGCCATTGAAATGACAAGCAGGCTCCATTAATTGTACAGGTTGGACTAGAATAAAGCAGTTTAATCCTCAGGCCATGCCACACACACACACACACACACACACCACACAAGGGATTACACAGTGACACATGAACTCAGTCTCTGTGTCCATGCACAAACCACAGCTTTTCCCTCCTCAGCACATGGTGGGCAGTCCGGGTGTCATACTCGGGTATGATGCTCCACCTCTGACACTCCAAGAGTGGTCCTCTGCCTCTGGAGATGACTATCCATGTAGGGAGTTTGCAAAGCAAGAAAACAAGAGTGTGCAAAATGCTCTTGTGCCCCAGAGGAGTGTAAGTGGCCTCCTTGGTGGAGGTATTGGCTCTACCTCATGAAGAAAACAACCTGGATCACCTTACATGAGCAAGAGACTTCCCAAACCTGCTCTCTCTGGAGGACATCATGTGGCAGGGGATAAACACGTCATCTTGAATCATTAAATGAGAGGTCACCTTGGTCACACGTCATGGCATAAGGGGCGAGTGTGCGTCCTCCTGGGGTCCTTTGAGCAGGTCCTGCTGATCCCTGGGTCTCAGCTGGTTACCATCCATGGGGCCGGGCAGTGGCGAGGCAGCAGCAGCTCCAGCTGTGCCCGCTGGTGGGACAGAGCAAGGAGGAACAGACAGCACAGAGGAGATGGGACGGTACCTAGCATCCAGCAAATGCTGGAAATGAAACAGAACACAGCGAGATGCTCCAGGAGACAAGCAGCTTCCTGGAGAGTGAATGAAAAGCAAAGCCCACTAGATGGCAATCACAGGTCTAAAATGGCCGGGAGGTCTGCACGGCTCCTCCGCTTTGACTCTCCGGGACATCGAGCGACGCGCTCTCCAGTGCCGGCACCGTGAGCAGAGAGGGGTTCCCCGCTCACAGTATTTGCCCTGAGTCGCTTCGGAGGAGCCGTCGAACACGGGTGAAGTTGCATCGCCCTATGATGCATGCAGCTGTAACTGGAAGTGCTGGGCACTTTCTTTTTCAAAGAATCACCGAATGTCAGCTAGGAAAGGAACCCAAGGATCATCCAGTCCAAACTAGTATGATTGTTTGTGTGAGATGTCTCAGCACCCGGCCCAGCTGAGACTTAAAACTTTCCAAAGTGGGGGAATCCACCACATCCTCTGGGAGATCATTCCAACGACTGTCTTCAGAGTGAAAACTTTCAAATGGTCTGCACTGTGGATGCTTCACTAGGGTGCAGTTGTATGCATTGGCCTGAGCTGATCTAACAGGCCACCACGGCTGAAAGGAAAGGGTGCAAGGCTCCTTTTCTTTGCCACATCCCCCCTGCTGCAAAAGCTGTGACCACCCTGAATCTGCCAGACCTAACTAGCCCTGACACTCTGACACAGCCCTGGCACTCCGCCAGGGTGGGGACTGCTGGGGAGGGCCACAAAAGAATCAGAAAGAACACAAGGGAGAGGCCAGAACACGTCTTGGACCTGACAAGTGAGTGAGAGGGCAGGACTGTTCTTACTCTTCTTGGTGAAAAATGTCGGATTTTACCTACAACTTCAACTTTGGAGGTTTTTGTCCTCAGGAATATGCTTTTCTTTGAGCAGTTCAGCTGTCTACTTTCACAAAATCATTAAAAATAATCATTTTGGGAGGGAAAACAAAGTGGAAGTCACCTAGTCCGACACCCTGCTTCAAGTAGGTGAGATCATTTTCCTTAGGCACTCTTCCAGACAAGTGTTGAAGATCTCCAAGTATGGAGATTCCCTGCATCTTTGGCCCCTGCTTCAAGAGTTTTCACCCACAAAAAGAAAAAGTTTTCATTTTTTATCTAATGCTCCAGTTGGTGTCTTGATGCTGCCTTTCCTGCCACAGGGACACCTTTGAAGTGAATTACCTGGCTTGGTCATCCTCTCCTGTTAGATAAATTGAGACAGCAGTAATATTCCCTTCACCTTCTAAAGACCCCACTCCCAGGAGGAGTATCACACCTACCTGGTTTTGCTATCAAAATTGCCTGCATTCTGGTTAAAATTATATTTTTCCAATCGAAGACACTGTGCAAAGCATTGGGCAATTACACACATAAACCCAACCAATACATGGGTCCTGAATCAGAGCTGCTTAAGTTGCTTCACAAAAATCAATGCCTGTGGTTGCCCTCATGTGGTTTGCTGTGCCTGTTCAAGGAAGGGTGGTTTGAAATGCTGGCAGCTGACACCCACATTTGCATTGTACGTCTGATTGCCAGAAACATGCAAGAAATTTTAAATGACTTCAGCTGGGATGAGGGCTCTGACTCACCAAAGGGCTTGTAACAAGTTTGGGAGAGCTGACCTGACCGCCTGCCCCCCTCTTTCTATTCCACCCTCTTTTGGAGGTTCCACCCCAGCTGCAGGCATGGCTAAATGTCTCCTTCTCTGCTCCTGAACTGCCATAAAAGATAACCTGGCATGTTAAGGTAAACCATCACCAGGTTTGATGCTGTTTCCTGCATCAGGGCTGTAATTTGTGAACTGCTTCTTCCCCCGTTTGATTATCTGGAACTTGATGCACATGGAAAGCTTCATTTCCAGGCTCAGGGAGCTCTGATAATCAGAGAGTAAGATGTACAGGCTGTATTGTACTCACGGATGGTTTGAGCTACAAAGAAAAGGAGAGGTTATCTCTGCACTCACAGGCAATGAATCAACAAAATGACATCATTAAAGAACTAAAGCTGAGGGAGGAGAGCAACTAGAGTTCAAAGTCACATGAATTCACTGGCCATACTCAAGCTAAGCCATCTGGGAGGTGGTTAATTCTGCATGACTTTGAATTAACCTTGACAGCATAATACTCCTTCAAAAGCAGAATACAATAACAGTATCGTCTTAAGAGCCAGCGTTGTTGCCAAGTATCACAGTTAGTGACTCAGATATTCAAGTCTCTACAGAAGATCTGCAGAAATGTCAGTCTAACTTTTAAATCTTTTCTTCCTGATCAATACAAAACTCTCACTGGAATACAACAGTTCGAATGACTGTAACCTGTTCTTAAATATCTCCATAGACAGTCTGCAAAAAAAGTATTTTCCAAACCAGGAAAGGGACACAGAAGTCTCCCTTTGACTCCAATGATTTTCTATAATTCATACAATGACATCATGATTCCAGGCACTAACCCTTTCACTCACCATCGTGTGCTGGATGAATGCTGTGCAGCCTCACTGCCCCTTCTCAATCCCTTTGATCCAGGCAGACACACCAGCTGCAGTAGCTGCTGTCATATGTCTGGAGGAAGAAAATTATGTTCTGTGGAAAATTTAAAGATTTTCCTGGTTTATTCATTTGAAGCTGGAACAAACCTTCTGAATTTATTTTATGAAGAGAAACCTTATCTCAAGCCTATTTTGACAGAATGGGAGTGTTCATATTTTGCATTGTCTTAATCAGCATGCAGTTCAAAAATGTTTGAATATTCAAAAAGATTGAAGCAAAAGCAGTTCATTATGCAAACTAGAAACATATGTTGAAATGGGACTTTTCTTCTGTTGCCTGAGTTGAAACCTCAGCAAATTTAACTCCACTACTAAGAACAGATACTTTCAGATGGGCATAACCTTTTCCACTGCTGCTTATTTCATCACTTCCATTTCTGGTACCTACACCAGTTTCAGAGTTGTGTTGCATAGATACTGGAGTTATAGGAGTCCTGTCACAGAATTTTTATATGTGGGGGCCACATTTTTGGGAGCTTATTTTAAGCACAGCTGTGTAAATCTACTTTTGAAAAGTCAACCTAGCCCAGGTCTACTCGGGACACCAGCCAGCTCTGCCTGGCATGTGGTGAAACACAAATGGAGGTTTTTCTCAGCTCTAATAATCACAGCCAGACCTGGCACTGCTTAGTTTAACAGCAAGGCTTGGAGGCCAAGATTTTCTGTTAGCAGAGTCACGTGGGAATTGTAAAAGGCTCAGAATGTCTGAAAACCAGACAGCTTATTCAGATGGCTGAACAGTGGGCTTGGGGACACAACTTCAGGCACACAGTTTCAACACTTGTGTGTATCATCTGTGAGTAGGGAGGTGATGACCATTGTTTCTGTATATTGTGTAGAGATACAGGTATTCAAACAACTGGGTCATACTGCTAATTTAAGAAATTTTGCCTCTAATCTTGTGCATATAGTACTACTTTCATTTGGATATTTGGAAATCTATTATTCAAAAGTCAGCCTCTACTAGCAAATGGAAAAGAGATTATTATGCTCATAATTGTCTTTTCTTTAGAAATAGTAAAAACATTTTCACTGCTACATTTTTGCCTTGCAGAAAGTAGAAAGGATATAATGGAAACGAGCTGGCATGGGAAAACTCATGCTAAGACACTCTAGGATGGCATGTCAGGGGAGACACAACAAAGCAGATGGCAAAATAAACAGCAAGAGTGCCCTCCTTTGGCCTCCTCAACGGTAAGTCCCAGAAGAGTTTGTCACCTGTCCAGGTCTTCCACCACCTTTCCTCAGGACCCATTAGAACAGTGCTGGCAGAACACTTCCAGCTGCACCCGTTTCTCTGTTCCTCAGATGTGCAATCATGTGGCCACAGACACAAGCTTCTTCTCCTCTGATCACTGATCAAATCAGTGTTGTTGTTGTGACACTCAGTCCAGTGACCCAGGCTGGATGTGATGTCTAAGGGAACACACAAAAGTCTGTGGTCATAGATGAGCTAGTCCTTCTCTGGAGAACATATGAGGAGAACATCTGAGGAGGTGCTGCAGGAGAGAACATGGTGCTCATTGCTCAAATACCTCCCATAGATGCCGTGTGGCCCATCATAACTCCAAAGTTGGCTGTTGTGTCATCTGAATCCCACACTTATTTTTGATACCCATTTTATTCAGGAAGGAAATGCTAGTGTCCTGGGAACAACAAGCACCTAAAAGCTTCAGTTACCATTCTCAAAAAGAAGATAACTACATAATAGACCTAGAAAAAACTATTGCCAGTTCATGCTACCCACTGACCCTGCCACTGTGCTTAAGAGTGTGAGATAGAAGCTGATGATTAAACAGCAGGGAAAGGCTCTGTGAGCCCCTGGTCCTTCTGTTAGGCACAGGCAGATGTGTCCTGGATGCACAGACCCCCTGCAAGAAGCCCTCTCTGGCCTTAAGGTGAGCAGCAGATTGCCCAGGGACTGCTTGCAGTGGCCCTCTATACATTTAGCCATGGTGTGAACATATACCCTGGGGTCAATGTGAGCTGTTTTTAGTACAGCTTTCTTCTCCTTCCCTGCCAGGCACATTTTCTGTTGAATGATCTCTAAGTCCCCACCTCAGCAGCACTCACCCACCACTTCACCAGATGTCAAACGCCTGTTCAAGCACTAGAACAACAATGTCCTTGCAGAGTTTTCATTTACCTGTTAGTAAGTAGATTGAAATTACGGGTTATGTGCTTATCACTACCACACAAAGGCCAAATGGGATTTAACTCTTTGCCTGTGGCTAGCGAAGACTGGCAGCAAGCTTGCCTCTTGCCCCTCTGCCCTATGAAATCACTGCAGCCTTCTGACCTTGATGATGCCCATTTATTATAGCACAACTGTGACCCAGCAGGCACCTACAGGAAGAATGCAGCTACCGAGGGGAGGGGAAGAGGAAGGGAGGTGGTGCCTCTGCACTCCAGGCACTGGGTCCGGGTCAGCAGAAAGATCCAGCAGAAGACACAGGGTTTTTGCTCTCTCATGGACACCAAAAAATTTACCACATCGAGATGTAGGTCCAAAGGCCTCCATCCCCTGTGAAGAAGGGGGTCCTCCAAGAATGGGTGTCTGGGGATGTCTTCAAGCAGCACATTTAAGAGGGTTTCCTTGACAGGAGACAAATGCCATTGTCCCAGGGCATATGACCTGCCCTGTTGCAAAGGAACATTTTCAAGCCCAAAGCAAGACCCCCCAACATTTGGTTCTCAAGGCACCAATATTTTTTCAGGAGAACAGTATAATTTGATTTTCTCTGGAGGAAAAAGACAGCTTTTCATTGGCAGAGAAGTTGAACCTTGGAATACTCACCTTAAAAGCCAAGAGCCTGAACTGGAATTCAGGTGTTTCCTAAATAGGAGCTTATCCAAATGTAAATACTACCATCATCCATCATGATAAAGAAAGACAGATATATTGTAGGAATCATACCACACGACATACAGTTAAGCTGAGAAGCCTGATTACAGAAAAGTACAGAAGTGTAAAGAAACCGATCTGCACCTTTTCCAAGAAACTCAAATGCAATATCCAAACTAAATCATTTCAGTATATGAATTGAAGAAAAAAAATTACAAGCACCTTTTTTTTATTATTCCAGAAAATGCATGCAGTGAAAAACCGTATTTTTCAATGGCAAATCAGTTTAAATAAAACAGCTCAAGTAGTTTTTACCAAATTATTTCACTTGAGATAATACTCAGAAGTAAAAACTAGTTAAGACAGAACAAGAAATAACACCGTCCTCAGCAGGCACATTCTCAACAGGGAACAAAAGTCTGAAGATTCTGAGGTGTTCAGCTTTCCTACCACAACCAAATCAATCATCTTACATGCAAACTTTGCCAACAGCCCTGCTCAGTGGTAAAGACATGACACAAATACTGGCTTCACAGAGAGAAGGGGTCTGATTGCACAGGACCAACCACCATGGACCCATTCCTTTGCATACATCTGCAAGTTGAGGCAGTAAATTCTGAACTCATCCACAGGGGTGGGATATTTGTGCCAGCTAAAAACATTTCTGTCTGAGGAGGGGCACCTGAATTTCTCCATGATTCCTGCTATCCAAATCAGTCTGCTACATAAGGTTTTCAAAGCTGTGGAAAAGGAAGACCCCCTTGATACTGTGTTGTTTGGACTATGCAATATATTCACAGTATATTAACTTTCTTTTTGAGCAGGAATATGTTTTCTGGGAGGCTACAATCCTGCCGTGCACCAGCAGTGCATCCAAACTAGTGCAAAAAATGTGAGTTCCACATTGATATATAAAAGGCAAAACTTCAAGGGTCTCTTCAAGGATCTGCTTGGTAGAGTAGAATGGGACAAAGAACTGGATGGGAGGCAATCCCAGGAAAGCTGGTCCATATTCAAGGTTAACCTCCTGCATGCCCTGGACCAATGTGTTCCAGTGAAAAGGAAGGCAGGCAGGAGTGCCAGGAGGTCAGTGTGGATGAACAAGCAACTCATGGATACACTTGGGGGTAAAAAAAAGTTTAGAAGGTGGAAACAAGGACAGATACCCTGGGAGAAGTACAGAGAAGTAGTCAGAGAAGAAAGAGATCAGGTTAGGAAAGTGAAAAAATGGAGAGAATTGGATCTGCCAAGAGAGGTTAAGGGTAACAAGGAAGTTTCTATAGGTAGATCAATGATAAGAGGAAAACTAGGGAAAATGTGGGCCCACTGCAGAAGGAAACTGTGGAGTTGGTCATCCAAGATGTAGAGAAGGCCAAGATACTCAATGACTTTGCCTCAATCTTCACTGCCAAGGACTCTGGTCACACCTTCCACATTATGGAACCCAAGGGCAGAGACAGGGAAAAGGATGATCCTCCCAGTGTAGTTGAAGAGCAGGTTCAAGACCACCTAAGGAAATTGAAAGTGCACAAGTCCATGGGAATGGATGGGATTCACCCATGGCTCCTTAAAGAACTGGTGGATGAAGGTACAAAGCCACTGTCCATCATATTTGAAAAGTCATGGCAATCTGGTGAAGTACCCACTGACTGGAAAAGGGGAAACATAATCTCCATTTTCAGAAACAGAAAATTTGTGGCCTTTGACAATGGGGTCACAGCCTTGGTAGACAGACGCAGAGCAACAGACGTCATCTACCTGGACCTGTGCAAAGCACTCAATGCTGCCCTGCACAACATTCTGGTCTCTAAACTGGAATGACACAGGTTCAATGGATGGACCACTCTTTGGATAAGGAACTGGCTGGATGGTTGAATCCAAAGAGTTATGATCAGTGGCTCAGTGCCCAATTGGAAATGTGTGACAAGTGGTGCTCCTCAAGGGTCAGTACTCAGACCAGTGCTGTTCTGTTTAACATCTGTGTCAGTGACATGGACAGTGGAATCGAGTGCACCCTCAGCAAGTTTGCTGTCAACACCAAACTGTGTGGTGAAGTCAAAATGCTGAAGGGAAGAGGTGTCCAGAGTGACCATGACAGGATCAAAAAGTGGAGTCATGCAAACTGCATGAAGTTCAGCAGGGCCAAGTGAAAGGTTCTGCACCTGGGTGAAGGCAATCTGATGCATGAACACAGGCTGGGAGGAGACAAGATTGCAGACAGCCCTGAGGAGAAGGACATGGGGGTGTCGGTGGACCAGAAGCTCAACATGAGCCATCAGTGTGTGCTTGCAGCTCAGAAAGCAAAGTGGGTCCTGGGCTGCATCAAAAGGAGCAGAGAAAGCTGATAGAGGGAAGTGATGCTCCCTGTGTACTCCGATCTTGTGAGACCCCACCTGGAGTGCTGTGTCCAGATCTGGAATTCCCAGCATAAGAAGAGACAGAGCTCCTGGAACATGTCCACAGGAGAGCCACTAATGATCAGAGGGCTGGAGAACCTCCCCTGTGAACACTGGGGGAAGAAGATGGGATTGTTCAGCCTGGAGAAGAGGAGGCTCCAAGGTGACCGTACAGTGATTTTCCAGTATCTGAAGGGGCCCTACAAGAAAGTTGGGGTAGGGCTTTTTACATGGGTGTGTAGCAAAAGGAAAAAAGGAAATAGCTTAAAGCTTGAAGAGAAGATATTTAGCTTAGATAATAGGAGAAAATTCTTTCCTATGAGGGTGGTGAGACACTGGCACAGGTTGCTCAGGGAAGCTGCGGCTGCCCCCTCCCTGGTAGTGTTCAAGGCCAGGTTGGTTAGGGTCTTGAGCAACCTGCTCTAGCAGAAGGTGCCCCTGCCATAGCAGGGGGTTGGAACTACATGATCTTTAAGGTCCCTTCCAAACCAAACCATTCTGTGATTCTATGTAATAAATAAGATGTGGAAAGTAATAATTCATCTCAAACTGACACTGATAAAGCCTGACCTACAGAACCTGACACTGTTTTGGGGCAATGCTATTCAGAAAAGATGCAGACCAGGAGGAATAAGAATGCTAAAAGGAATGATCAGTGGTCTAGAAACAGCTATCTTTCCAGAAAAAATTGAGGTAACAAAACAGGTTGCCTGGGGGAGCTGAGGAGGTTTCTAAGAATAGGTTAGAGAATATCTGTCGGAAATGGTTAAATTATATTTGATCTTATCTTGTAACAGGGGAAGGGACTAGCTGGTCCTTCAACATCCCTTCCAGAGCTATTTTTATGTTTCCATGACAACTCTTGCAGATCCACTTCTTCATTGTCTCAAGGCACCAGGGTAGTCTTAGGTGACTCATGGAAGCTGTTTTTGGGGACTGACACCTAACATCTACATGTGAATTGTTAATAACAGTTTTCCCCAAGATTGATTTGAGGAAATTAAATATTCAAGGACACTTTCATATAAATCCATTGTGAAACCATTTTGATCAGATTTGAATTCTCCTATTGAAATTCAACCAGGGATGGGCTGACAGCAGCAAGATTGCACCCATTTTCAGTAGGGTAGAGAAGAAAAAAAAACATTTCCTGTGGTCCCTGCTAAGGGAAGTTCTTTCAAGCAAGATTTTCCGTCTGGAATTTGCCTAGGTACCCCAGAGCCTACATCATCACTATTTTAAAGCAATATGAAAAAAAATGGCCAGAGAGAATTTGAATTTGCCTCACCTGGCTGAAATGGGACCTCTGGCTGTGCAGCTCTCCAGAGGACTTTGCAGCTGCAGCCTGGGGAAAGGATCTGGGGAGTGACAAGACCTATAGCAGACAGTTTGGACATATGGGAAGGGAAGCCAAAGAAGAAGCTGAAAACAGTAAGACCACAAACCAGCCAGGACTGATAATGAAATACTCAATAAGCAAATACTCTTGGCCAGGGAATGAGTTCTTTACAAGGGGTTTCCACATCAGCACTAGCACAAAAGATGAAAACAGATACTGAGTGACAGTGAGCTGGCAGTACAAGAGTGGAGGGTGAGGTCAGATATAGCAGGTGAGGTGGGAGAAATTCACTTTGCCTTTTAAATAAAAGATCAAGTTTTCCTCCCTAACTGGTATTGTACACTTTCCTTACGTAACTGTTGGAAAAAGTTAGTTAAACAGACTCTGGGCTGCTATCCTGAATGATCTCTTGAATGGCCTGGCAGGCTTCTTGGAAATCGACTAGTATTCAACAGCCTGTATGGAAAACTCTGAAACAGAAGCTCTTGCCACGTAGCACATTGGCATCCTGCGGAAAAGACCTTGGCCTGGGACCAGGTACTTCTGAGTAACAAAATCAACCCCTAGAACAAGCTAGCATGCATACTTTTAAATTGTAATTTACACATCGCTTCAACAATTTTACTTAGTGACAGAGGTACAAGAGTAGTAAGACACCTACACAGACATAAAGACAGCAGTTACAGAGTGATGTTACATGCCTGCTGAAAAAACACCCCAACAAACTAACACTTGCTTCTCTCTCCAAACTGTTTTTCTTTAATTTTTCCTGTTGCTGCACACGACTTCACTTCCGTTTCACATGACATTCCCATAGGTCCAACCCAGGCCACATTCCCAACTGGAATCTGCTGGTCCTCCAGCATAGATCCAATGCCCCTTCACAGACCTTCCCTCTTGGAGGTGCAGCCATAGTGAAATCTGGACCAGGAGAAGTATTTCACTCAACAGCCACTCTTACCAAACCAGGAGGCAGCAGCAAGAGTGTGAGGAGCTGGGTGTGATTCACATCTCACTAGTATTTAAGTTGGGAACATACTGGTGTGCAGCTGCTGGGAGTGAGGTCAAAGTGAGCTCTCATGCACAAAAGAGAAAACAGAACAGAGGCAGCTCTAGGTCAAAGTCATAGGAAAAGCACTGTGATGCTCAATTGTGTTTATAGTCACACTATACATTATAGCGTATGTTGTGTATTTCCTGCTCCTGCATTCAGCCAGCAAGACTCAGCTGCTGAGGAAATGGCTTTAGGTTCCTCCACCTGTCCCCTGTACAGCTTGTGGGACCCTTTCCATCCCTGGGGGAGTATGTGGGACATGTGCTGGCATTGCTTCACTCAGCCAACCTATTTTGCTGTTAAAAAACACATCTGGCATCCAAGAAAGATGCAGGGAAGAAAATGCAATGGGTTAACAGGAACCATTGAGTCCTTCACAGCAGCATGGGGAAATGAGACGAAGATGCATCATTTTTATTTTTATTATTTTGCAATTCTTTCACCACATGGGACAAAGTCCAGGCAGCAGAAAGGGATTTTTGACTGAGCTTATCATCGTAACTAGCAGTGGGTGACTTGAGCTGTAATTCTAGCTACTTCAGATTAGGTATCTCTGGTCTAAGGGATTTGTTTTGATTCCTTCTGTAGTCAACAGATAGAGAAAGGCAGCTGCAAAGGGCTGATTCACCCCACCCTAAAATAGATGGAATGAGTCAGCTCCAGACAGGCTTATCTCCTTCCACTGATTATAGAGACCAGACAAATAGCTTAGGTGAGATGCCATAGCTTTTAGATGGCTAAAATTAAATGGGTGGTGTCCCACTCTGTAATCCCAAAGATCTTTTAGTTCCCTGGCCCAATGATTTTGCTAGGAGATAGATGGTTTTCCATCTTTCATTTTTGATAAAGCAACAGCAAAGGTTCTTGTATATTTGGAAAAGCATAGCCCAGAGGTCTCAGCTATTAGCACAATTAGCAGAAATTCCAAAGGAGAATAAATAGGGCTCCAGGCAGCTGGACAAAAAGAAAATCCAGGCTGAGTTATGTGTGCTCCATAAGTCATTTAACAGAATGGGGAATGTTTATTGTTAGAAAAATGCACCCCAGCACCACTTGCTGTCATAGTTAAACAAACACACCATGAGACAGTTTCTGCAGACACTGAAATATAAATGAAATGCTGGAAATGAGAATATGCCTCAAACCAGGCTTTCCTCTGTAGGCATTCTGTGCAGAGTATGCACCCCAACTTCATCCTCTCCAGTTGTAAACAGTGCACATGTCAAGAAGTCTCTGACCTCTTGACAAAGAAGAGGAGCAAAGTTTGCTGCAGCAGAGTAGAAATGTAGCTATGCAGCCCCACGTTTTACAGAACAATAAATAACAGCCTCCTCAATAGCTCAGGGAAAAGCTGCTAAAAACAAGTGAAGTCAGCTTTGCTGGAGCAGCACAGTTAAGAAGGTAAAAATGTCACAGCCCAGAAAAGAGGATTGTAGTGGGATGGAGAGGAAGAGCAGAGCTCCTGGACCGAAGCAGAGAGCAAAATGATGTCCTCACACCACCAGGCACAATTGCTGCAGCACCCGTATTTGCTTTGGTTGCATTTTCCATGTGCTATATGCCAACGTGGCAGGGCTGCAGAAGGTTAAAGCCTGCAGACACTGTCTGTTTCTCTGGAGTCTGTGATGGAAACTGAAACATTCCATCAAAAGCAAAGTCCTGTGATCAGTGCTGCAAGGCATACAGTGTCAGTATCACTGTAGACCCCAAGAAGCAAGGATGAACTGCTGCTTGGGAGTGTCTGGAGCACCAACTAAAGCAAAGATACTTCAGCACAGCTGTATTGAACCTGGGAAGATCATACAGCTAAAATGTCTATCAGCTGCCAGGGTCAGATCATTTCTGGAAGAGCCGTAGTGATTTAAGGTGTCACCTCCCATGATGGGGAAGAGGTCTCCATCACTCCTCAGAAAAGGAAATGTTAAATAACAGCATCAGTCCCAGAGGTCCCTGACTTGGGAGATTTAGGCCACCTGGTAGGTAGCTACATAAGGGAGCAATCCACTGACCAGTCACAGCAGTAAGGAGTTAAAATTCTTGTTTCCCCTTTCCTTAGACACATAAATCTTCCTGTGGTTGTCTTGAAGGAAAAGCAGGCTGTGGTATGTGGGAGGGATTCAGGCCACCCTTGGTGGTGGGGGTACACATCAGCATGAAAAGGCTGTCCCAAGCTTCTTGCTCAATCCTGGCAGTGGCCGTTCAGACACAGCTCTCACTGTGGCACCCCTGGGATGTGATGTTCCTTTGCAGCCCACATGAGAATGAGACAGCTTTGTCCACAGCAGCTTATTCTTTCTCTTCCATCCCTGGAGCCTGTGGTATGCTGAGAAAACAGGTCACAGAAAAACCTCATTAAAGAGGAATGGAGGACCCATGGAAAACAAACAAACAAACAAACAAAAAACAAACCAGCAGAATAATGAAATGGGGGAGTTAATAGCTCTTGAACTCCAGCAGTGCTGGGTGTGCCTTCCTATTCATATTTGAAAGTGTTTTTCTCAAAGGGTAAGGACAAGTGCAGTGACACAGGCTTTGCTATTTTGTGTGGAGGCACTGAGGAGCCCGGCAGTCATGCCCTGTGGAGCAGCTCACAGCAGACAGCTCCTGCTGCCGAGAGGTCCCCGTGTGACCCATCTCCCCATGTGTCTCCGACTGAGATTCCAGAGGTAAAGCAACAGAGAAAACACTCAGTGTTAACACTTCCATGCAGAGGGCTGTTTTGGAAACTGTTGTCCCTGCCAAGTGTTTTTTTTTAAAAAAAAAAGAAAAAAAAGAAAGCATTTTACCTAAAGGAAACTACTCCTGCCAGACAAGGAGCTGTCAGATCCCTTCCAGATGGGATTTGTACAGGAGTCAGGGTACAGATCAGGACGCGCTGACCTTGGAGGAACTGGAAAGGTTTGCGTGGCTCCTGCATGCCTGCTGCAGCCCAGAGCTGAGGCTTCTTTCAGGGGACACCTCAAGTTTTTATTCACAGGGTCAGTGGCAATGGAGTGTTAAGTATGAGAAGAGGCATGGATGGGAGAGCATTTAGAGGTAATTTGGTTTCTCACAAGATGAAATAGGGGTAGTTAAATAAGTTATGAATGCAGGCAGGAGTTCCAGGTGCAGAAACAGGTTATGGTAGAGCAGTAATTCCAAGTACAAAAGCAATGAATCCAAGGTATATAAAAGTGATGCTGATACCAGCTTTATGCACCGGGCTGTGGCATTCTATGGCCTGACACAGCCTTTTTATGCACTGCTATTACCTCAGAGTCAGGCCTGAACCCTCAGGTCCCTGGTCTGGCAGCACTTACTTATCTCCTCTGAAAAGATGCAGAGCAGAACAGGGTTGTCTGAAGGCTATGGAGCCTCAGAGTAGGTTTGTGGCCTGTTTTCAAGAGGGATGCAGGAAAAAAATGTGGTTAAGTATGGTGTAGAGCAGTATTCCTGGAGATGTTACTTCTTTTCCTAGGTAAATTAAATCACAAGAGGAGCAAAAGTCTTGGTATGGTCCAGGAGGCACAGATGCAGAGTTAATCCTGAGCCTCACTGTCTCTTTGTCCAAGACTGGTGGTATCATGCTATGAGGTGACTCATAGTGCTGGTTTCCCTTGTTTTTATGAAAGATGCAAGTGGTATTGCCCACGGCTGTTACATGATCTGCCTCCTCTGTAAAATGTTCCTCCAAGAACAACATTCTTTCCCTATTATCTTTTCTTTTCTTTCCCTTCCCCTTCTTCCTAATCCCTTTTCCACAAACTGGTCATTTGTCACTGTTTTCTCAGACTAAACTCCCCACCAGAACCTCCTCCACCAGAGGTGGAGAAAAGAGGCTGCAAAGCATCCTGCACACCAGTCCTCAAGGCCTTGCAATGCCTTGCACAGACCAGCTGCAGTTGCCCACTTCAAAACACTCCATAGCCCCTCCTCTCCTGAAACATGTAACTTGGTGTACTAGGTGGGCAATACAGAGGCTTGTAAATGCCAAGAAATCTTACTGTGGGGTACCTGAGGAGCAAGGAAGGATCTTGTTCTCCTCTCCTCCACCTGTCACTTACCCAGGCTTGCCACCCACTAAGTAGCTGGCACCTTTTTACTGAAAAAAAAAAAAAACAAAAAACAAAAAAGCCCACCACCTCACAGCCTTTATTTGGTTACAGTTTTGCAGGACTGAAATTACCATCAAGATGCTGGGAATAAGCTTATGCAATTTTTACTGGAGGTCAGGTATGTGGCCTGCTTAGTTTGACCAGTTTGATCATACACGTTTAACATAAACACTTTCCTACAGGTTTTATAAGGTAATTTCTAACAGCTGAAGGCAGGGTGAGGGGAGCCTCAACTACCTGAGCATCATATCAGCCCCAGGGTAGGGCAGTTTGTCAGGCAGAAGAGGGCAGGGAGAGCAGGGAAACAAGATGGTACACAGTCTAGTCCTGCTGTGGTTTTGGTCTCTTAGGATTAATTAACTTCATTGAGAACAGCCAAGCCAGAAGACATCACTAATGTACACTGGAGATGCAAGCAGCATAAGCACAGCACAAGGAACAAGGAGTTGCCACTACTTGTTGGTAGCCACACTCCTGAAAACAGTTACCATTGCTCATGGCTAATATCTAGAGGCTGTTTTCACTCATCTCCCTCTGAACAACTGCCAAGAGTTGCTAAGAAATGTCCTCAGGCAGAGCAAGGAGGAAAAAAGCAAAAGGCTCTTGCTTAAACCAGTTGTGTGCTTGCATTTGCTTCAGGGGAGTCACCCCAGCCACTGTGCACAAACCAGAGAACAAAGTTTTAGGCCCCCAGGACTGGATCCTGTTTCCTGGGAAGTCAGTGACTAATCCCCCAGGAATGGCTGTGGGGGCAGATTGCTGCTTCACGGTCCTGCTGCCTCACAGCCAGCCCCACTGGTGGCCTGAACAAGGGGCAGAGGAGCTCCACAAGCAGCACACTTCTTTGTATTGCCCAGTAGCTCTAAGAAAACATCACTGTTTCTCACACTGATCATTACCATCCATCCTTTGCATTCTGAGCACCTCAACTTTGGCTGAAATGATTAGTTCAGATGCTGGATGAAGGAAGGTCAGAGAGACAACAGGGACAAGGAGAGGGTGAACTTCCCTGGTGATTAGATTTAAAATTTCATCTCCAGGAGAGCCCTATCTCTGTCCTGGAGAAGAAGTGGCCATCAGGAGCTGTGCACTTTCTGATGTGGGGACAGCTGAGACCCTGAAGTGATCTGCTTTAATGTATAAGAAATGAGAGCAGAAAAGTTGGAAGACAAAACTTGCTTCATACCATCTTTCATATCCTTCCTACTTGAGGACCTGAATTTATCTTCAACTGTGAATTTACAGTTCACATTTCACTGCTCAAGGGGAGAGTCAAGCTAAAACACCCACGTCCTTTTGCTTTCCTTCTGAGTCAGTGTTGGAAATCGGAGTCTGCCTGTTGGAAAGCCCCTCGTGCTCCAGCAGTGACAGCAAAGTCTGGGAAACATCCCCATTCCTGGAAATCCCCTGGCAGCTCCAATGGCTGTGAGGTGGGAAGGTGATCCAGAAATGACCAGTCTAACACACCTGGAAAGCCCAACTGGGCTGTGGAGCCAGGCAGGGGCTGTGGAAAGCATTGCACTCTGTGGGGCAGAGCCGTGCATGCTGCAGAACAATGGGACTGGGAGCTGCAGGATGGTGAAGGACACTAGGAGGGGGTGATGGAGGAAAGCCTGTGCTTTTTCAGCTGGGAATAATCCAGGAAAATGATGAAGACTGAGGGTATTTTTCCTTCACTCCCCAGCCTCCCAAGTGGGACAGGATCTACCAGGGGTCAGCTGAGACTGGGGGAGACCAGCATCTGCTTCCTTTGCCTTTTCACTTTGTTTATATATGTATGTTATTGTTTGGAGGAAATGTCTTCTGCATTCCAGACAGGGATAATTAAATCCATTCAGGGCAGGGGGAATGATGATGGTGGGTGAGGCAGAACAGGCAGCCCAAGACAAGGTTTTGGCTGTGCAGAGGCAGCAGCCCAGTGGTTCCACACTATTGCTATACATCCCTACAGGCAGGAACTGGCTTCCTTTAGCCTCCTCTCCCTTCCTCCCCTTCCCCTCCATCTGGTTCCCAAGGGAACCAAAGTGCCTTAGGAAGAAGCAAGTCATCAGCCTGGGACTTGCCCAGAATATTCAAAATCCCTTTCTCATTAGGGTTTTTCACATCAAATTTGTTTGATAAACGTTATGACCTCTGCATACCACTGATAAACTCTGAAGGCTGCTACCCTCCTCCCTCTACCCTCACTGTAAATATCTTGCAGATGCTCTGCTCATTTTTCTTCTATTATAGCCAGCTGGCAACCTTGTTGGCATGCCAAAGAATTCCAGTTCTCATAGAAAAGCAACCTTTTCAGCTTTAACTCTGGATGTTTTCTCACCAATATGCCAATCAGTTGGTATTTTTAAGACTTCTGCTTAATTTTGCCATAAAACCGGTGGACAGAATGTGTAATCTAGAATAAGTATCTTTAGAATATGCTGTCTATCCGAATGGCAATATTTAACAGATGCAGCTGAGAAACATTAAGCAAGTTCCACAGAAAGTTAGTGTTTAAGTATTTAAAGATGGTCTACAGCATTTTATATAGATAAGACTTTCTATTAAATTCCTTAGGTGGAGCTAAAAGTTCACCTGGAAGTATCTCATTCACTATTGAATTTCCAGCTGTTGGGTACATCCCAGGCATTTCTAGCTTTGTTTCTCTATAGTACTATTATTTTCATCTCTAGTAAATGCTACACACTTTTCCATAGAAGCAGTGAATTAGCTAGCAGGATCCGCTGGGTAGTACTGATGAAGGCATCAGCATGCACAAACTGCTGTAAGTCCATGAGGCTGACATCCAAAGAATGCACACAAAATCACAGGAAAAATGCACGGGACACAGTCTATTGGAGCCCCTGTGGTGCTGTGTGCTGTGTGAGGAAGAGAGCTGAAGAGAGAGGAATTCTCTCCATGTCAGCTGCGACAAGAACAGACAAAGCACAGGGGAGGTTGGATTGAGGCTGCTGGTTCAGTATAGCCTCTCTTTAACAGGACTTCTTATTTTGGACTCTGGGTCATGCAAACAGTCTTACAACTTCCAGGCAGCCCCGAGCACAGGCAAAATGAGACTGTTTCCACTCACCATACACCACACAGGCAGATGCCCAGGCTTGTCTCAAGGAAGCTGGGTTAAGCCTGTGGTTTTTGAGCACTCCCAGCACTTACTCTTCTCCCACCACCACCCCCATGTTATTCCCATGCAGCAACCTGAGGAGCACTGAAGCATACTGCAATTTCTCCTTCTCCATGTGAACTTTCAGCACAGAGAAGTTCATTGACCCGTTCCAACATGTAACATCACATATGGCACCACAAATAATTGTTCTAGCATGAGTAACAGGGAGGCGTGAAGATTACACAACCAGGAGCGTGGGTAGGAACTGGTTAGGCAGGTGTACCTGTTGGGAAAAGTTATCTGCAATGTTTGGCTCAGAAATTGAAAGGATGGTTTGCAGCTAAGTGGGGGAAAGACAGAAGTAGTAATAACATGAAGACCAGCTAAATATGGTGGAGAGGAAAAAGACAGGAACCCACAGAACAGAGTGGAAACTCAAGGAGGTGTGAGGAATGTCAGGAAGGGATGGAGCAGTGAAACTCAAACAGCATTTTGAGGAGCATATCTATTGATTGGAGTAGAAGGAGCAGACACCAGATTGATGGCATGTCAGACAGTTCTGGAAGAGGCAAATTTGAGATGAAGTTACAGATTCTGCAGCTGAGGCAGAAGTGATTGATTTGTTCATCACCACTACTTTTATCCAGCCTACTACATGGAAGGTCGTTTGCTGTCACAGCATAATTCCAACATTTTCAAGGACTGAACCTGTAAGACACAGTTAAATAAATTGAGCAGTTGTGCCTAACTCACTTGAATGAATGCACTGGTTAAAAATCCATCATGAGCTCGAAATCTTTATGGGTGCTCAGGTGAAAACTCCTTGCACCCTTGCTCCCTGCACACAATATTTCCACCTTACCCTTTCCCTCCAATACCGTTTTCCTTTGACTTGCTCTCTGGATAAAGAGATAATTGCAGCAAGCCAGAAAACCAAGACATACAGGAAATCTGACTGATCAGCTGGCTACTGACTCTTGGCAACCAAGGAGGTTAAACAAAAGGATTCACACTCCCCATGTGCAGACTGAAACACGGCTGAGGCACTCGCTTGTTTTAGTTGAGCACCACATCTGAACCACAAACCAATTCATCAACTCTTGACCAGAAAAACACTACCTCTGAACTCACTTGGGATTAATCTGAGACCCGCTGCAATGTCAGCATACAGCCACCCTGCTTGCCCCCACTAGCATCAGCCATAACCCTTTGCAGTCCCTTGGGATGAGTCCCATCCCTGCCTGATCAGCTTGATCAGACCTTCTCCCCTCCTCTTCGCAGCTACTACCAGTTTTAATCCAGTCTGAGGGCTTGAATTTCTCAGCTCCCCCATTACCCACCCTTGTTCATCAGCCAGACCTTAATTCATAGATGCCTTCCTCCAAGGCTAATCACACAGTTACTGCCTTAAGTCCTTCACTGTTTTCTCCTTACAGACCCAGTGTTAACTGGGTAATGAACTCAACTAGCCTGAACCTTACTCTTTCGCAGTGACCTCTTCACCTGTGGCACAGGGAAGTCTGTAGTCCACAGCAAGCTGGCTCAGAGGCTGCTTAACCAATGGTCCCAGTGGCATGACCTGCCTTCTGGGTGTGAGATCTCTGATAGCGAACCAAAACAGATGTTCTACAGTCAATATGTAGCAAAGTCTAAACATGTCAGACCCAAGAAGGATTTTCTCATGTACACTATTCTGCCTGGAGAAGGAGGAGTTGGAGAAAACTCCAAGACAGTGGCCTTTCTCACCGGGAAGAATGGCAGGACAGCAGCCAGCAACCTTCCACAACTTTAATATTATGGTCTTGACTATATCATGAAGCTTTTTCATGGGCATGAAAGGACGAATGTAGTTAGAAAGCTGTAACTGGGGAGCTAGAAAGAAAATCTGTGTCTCAGTGGATACCAGGCATGCATGCCCCAGAATCTGCAGTACAGAGCAAGCCAGAGGAATTATGGGTGAGGGACTGGCTGGTGAAGCAGTGAAGAAAGTAATTTTCTCTTTTGTTTACTTATCATAACCTTTTTTCCAGCCTTGTAATGCAAAGCCGGATTCTGTTTCTTCCTGAGTAAACTCTTACTGTGTCTTTATCCTTACATTCCTCTGCAGCTGGAGGTGGTCCAAATGGGATTCTCAGATTCAGTGGCTTTTCTTCCTTTGAGATAACTAATGCAAATAAAGTGCTGTGTCCCATCCCTGTCTTGGATGTTTGCACTATGACATCTGTTTAACTTCATAAAATACAAGGACCCTCCCTTGTCTCCTTGAAGCTGAAAGAAATGGGAAGTAGACATAGTGGCAAACAAGCTAGAGAAAACTGTGACTGTATATACAGATGTCCTCATTCACAGCCCTTGTACATATGAACTGCTCCTTATCAGCCCATAGGTACACGGCCAGGTAGTCTGCAAAGCTACTAGGGGATAGATACACAGCAGCACTACCTGCAGAATTTGCTTCATTGACCATTTCATAGCCATGATTACATGACTACGTGAAATTCCCCCTGACCCTCAGAAGCCAACGATGGCTTTAACCTGTACAGGTCAGCAATGACCCATATAAAGATCTTGAGGTCATAGTAGATAGCTGCTATCTACATATTCCTGTTTCTCCCCAGTAAGGCAAAGTGTAACCTAAGTCCTCTGAAAATTATTCTGCTCTCATTTAGACAACAGTCTTCAGAAAGAAATCTCCATCTCTTCTAGATCCCTATACCTTACAAGGGAAAAAGGAAGCATAAAAAGAACATATATTAAAATGACCTGGATATGGGCCTCACCGGAAAAATCAAAAATGTTTCTGTGGTCACAGGAACAATTTTCACTCCATGTTTCTGGACTTCATAACACACCACCAACAGCACTCCACATTGGGAAAGTAAGATCTCTTAATGGAAATATTATAGACTTGTAATTTGCTTAGGCAGCAGTTTCTGTAAAAAGACTTCTTACTAGTCTACAGAAATGAAAAACGTATGTTTTGTATTCATATAAAAAGCACAGCTATTAACAGAAAAAGGCCAGTAAACATCAAGAGTGTTACAGCAAAAGTCTTGGTGCAGTGCTGTTTTCGGGACAGATGGATGTAAGTCTAGACTGTTCTGTTGAAAGGCTGTAACAAGACATTTATGGACAACACATTTAGCTTGATATGTAATAGCATGATCAGTATTAAACAAGTACTAAAACTGGTTTAGCTTTAAGATGGACTCCACGTTGGGCTTGAGCTCTGTTGCCATTTACACAGAGTAATTTCTTGGTCATTGGTGTTGTACTTTGGAATGTACTATCAGAAAAAAAGTTGTCTTTGGCCATTTTTAATCGTTATGATACCATTAGACCACCAAGCTCTGCAGAGGGATGTTACCTTCATCTTAACCAGCTTCTCAGATGCTGTTGTGGGCTAGAGGAACATTTTACCTAAAATGGAAGAAGGAATTTTTTTTCTAGAACACAATTCAGATTACAAGCCAAAGGCTGAGGATATATATATTTGTGGTGCCAAAATATGGGGAGAGCTACAGGCTGTAGAGTATTTACATAGTGCCTACTGAGTGTGAAACCTTAGTGAACATCTGAGTAAATGACACAGACTGTATTGCTGGCAAAGTTGTAGAGCAGTAGTATAGCATTGTACACATTGAATTAGATTTCCAAATAAAAAAGTGTGCCAGGTGAGTTAATTTAGATGGAATCACTGTATTTTGTTTTATTAAATATATTAGGTATCCATGAAACAATTAATTCCAAATCATAACTAGCCACCATTACACAGTTACATGTAATGGAGGGAAAAGAATTTAAACAGAAATAAGTGGTATGAGGTATAAATCTCTCTAAACAAGCTGGATGTTCAAAATGTTTCAAGTACCAACTTTAAAAAAAAAATCAGGATCTTTCATTATATCTCAAATCCAACACTCAAAAATGTAGTCACCCGAAGTCACTGATTTGTAATGACAAACTTGGCTTAAGGTGTTCGTCAGTTCAAGCTGTGCTGTTTAGACCTGAAACTGAATCCCTTTGCATTTTCAGCATGTCCAGATGAAGAGTTTAAGCCTGGTCTTTTTTATAGAAAGAGGCAGAGCTGAAATACTTTGAAAATAATTGAAACATGCGTTGCTGAGGATCCAATGTCCTGATTTTGGCTCCTCTCTCATTTATACCCTCTATTTGATTAATTTCCTCAGAACAATAAAGGCAGAAGGCTAAATGGGGCTCTTGTCATGCCTGGAAAGCAAAAGAATTTATTTTCTGTGGAGAATTTATATCCATCATACAAGGACTTCTACAATTTTTGAGTACTACCATGTCAAAAAAATGGGACAAGCCATGAATTGTGCTGTATCTCTAATTAAGAATATATGACAACTGAAAATCAGCTTAAGCAAGGATTATCTAGCTGTAATATTCTCAGTTAATAGTGAGTACATCCATGTTAGAAAGTGAAAGGTTTTAAAACAGCAACTCACTTGCACACCCACTCAGCCCTAAGCAGTATTTTGGCACACCCTCTGACATGCTTGGGTCCTGCCAGGCTACACTGAGATGAGTTTCACAGTTCACAGATGCATGGTTCCTGACTAAGGCAATGCAGGACGAGCTAACCTGCCATGTGAACTTTTCAGAACGTTGTTTCCGTGATGTCTGGGTGCCACCATGGAATGTTAGATTTTCTTGTTTAACCAGAGTACCATGACTTGCATTTCAGGCAGAGAAACATGTAAACATAATTAGATGGCTGGCAGCTAAAATTGTTTTTCAAGACGTGGTCAAGCTCTGTGGCTTTAATTTCTATTTTATTTGGGGTGGATTCATTGATTAATTCTTCAGACCAACTTGCCTACTATCTTAAGACTTTTACAGTTTTCCAGTACACCGTTAATGGATTGTGTGTGTGTGTTTGCCCAGAGTAAAGGTGAAGAAAAAAATTGTATGATTTTCACAAGTCAAGGACTTGATCATAAGTGATTGGAAAATAATGTATGTCATTTGTCTTCTGTCTGGTTTTCTTCCCAAGGATCAAGATATGCAGCTTTTAAATACCCACTAGCAGCAGGGTCCAGGCTTTCATAACGCAAAAACCATGTGTATTTCCCAGATGAGAGTGTTGGACTGAAAAGAGTTATTCTACTCCTAAGCCAGGCTCTTCCTCCAACAGTCTTGCTGTTATCTGTGGTGTTATCTGTGAATCAATGTAAGACCAATGCATTATTGACCATCTTCCAGGTAGGTGTGACAAAATGCAGAATCTCAAGGGCTGTAGGAAAAGGAAAATGTGACCTACAAAGGGCAAGGTCTGTACATTGAGCTGAGCATTTCCCTCCTGTAATTAGACAGACATAAATACCTGATTTTTTTAGAAACTACAGACAGGAAATTCCCCTTTGACCCATCTCCCCCAGGCACCTCTGTAAGAGATGGCAGACTCCTGATGTCACTGTTCATGTTTCTTGTAACAGGAGGATGCTGGAACTTTTAGGGACTCTAAAAGGAGTTCTCACAACAGGTCTCTGGAACCAAATCAGGACTTACTGTGTCTGTGGTGGGGGAGGAGTGTCACAGGAA
Source organism: Florisuga fusca (assembly GCA_038090715.1). Classification (NCBI taxonomy): domain Eukaryota; kingdom Metazoa; phylum Chordata; class Aves; order Apodiformes; family Trochilidae; genus Florisuga; species Florisuga fusca. The sequence continues at coordinate 8,097,269 of JAAWXA010000034.1, read as the reverse complement.
GATTAATTTCAATGCATCAGGTATTTGTGTCTATGGAGAGAGACTGTGATTACATTAAGCATGCAAGGAGTCTTTTCTAAATTACTTTTCCAGAACATAAAGGAAGGACTTCTAAAAATTATTATGCACAATGAGAATATATGAATTTATCTTCAGTCTTTAGCAAACCACTCGTAGGTCAACTCTAGAAGCCAGCCTTGGAGAACTACACAGCTGGAGCCAGGGCTGTGCATCAACACCCACAGAGCAAACTTCCCTCCTTTCTTAAGCTTTTGTTGCATAATACTTTCTCTTTTTATGGCACTGTCTCAGTAGGAATGCCACATCTACTGTTTTATTCAGTCTTTCAGATCCATTTTGTTCTTTCTGTTTGTGAAGTCTGCATACTTCTTATGTCTACACCCCCTTTGTCATAATGCTGACTGCAGGTAATAGATCAGCTCCAGCTTCCTTTTTACTATGGGACTCTGTAGAGTTACTAGCTGTGGCCAAGGCATTTTATTCAAGCAATTATTGAAGAACGAGAAACATTATTGGTAAAAAGAGCACTAAAATCTTTTGATCTCATTAAGTACACATTGCAAGAGTATGTTTAAGGAAAGAACAAACAAAACCAGGGCACAAACTAGTTTGTGTGGAAATCCGTAACAAGTGAGGCTGCATCAGGTGCACATTTCCATCCGGAACATGGACTCCCATAGAGTCTAACTTCTGAGAAAATCTCTTAACCTCACTTTGCATCCACTCTGGGTACAAGGATCAGCTGGGAGCAACTACAATGGTCATTAACTACACCTTGAAAACAGCTTTCTCTAGCCTTCTGCAAGGTGGGATATTTGCACTATTAAAGTCTCCTTGGCTAAAGCACATGCCTGAGCACTGGACCAAAATCTTTCATTCTGCTTCCGTGTTTTCATGGCTTCAGCCTCTGTTAACTGTGTCTGGCACTGTGCTCACCCTTACACAGGTCTTCGTGCTCACCAGCTCCTGCCCTTACCATGAGCTTTCACAGGCACTGCTCACTGATACACACTTGCTGACTATTAGGTGCCCTGTAGAGGATGGAAGAAAATGAAGGATGTGTAAAAATGGTGGGAATGCATGGTTATGTGGATCTAACTAACCTTTTTTTCTGTAGTGGTATTATTATTTCAAGAAGAACAATTCTAGCAAGAGGGAATGAGAGAAATCAGAGGAGGAAAAGGAGGAAACTGTAAGTGTGTAAGAAAAATATACAAAGAAGGGACAGGGAGATATAAAAAAACCCACATGAAACATGATCAGGGAGAAGAGAAAGAAAAATTTTAAAAGGGATCATTTGGAAAGCAGAGCAACAAAAAAGAAATAAGAAATTCTGAATCTGTGTTCAGTGCAACTTACGAACTGAGGTGCCACTTGTATGTAAAAGATTAATGTTTCCTTATACCCCAAAACAATCTCCCATATCCACTTTCTAATACATTCTCAACGTTAGATAGATACAGCTTTACTCAAAACCAGGCTGCAGCAAATTTCTGTTCATGTATGCACAAAAAAGAAAAATATCTGCTGTAAATTTTCTGATTTTGCTGACCTCTTTAAATGTTAAAGAGATTGAAAAGTATTAATGCAAACCATGCAACTTTTCTGCCTTGTCCCCTGCCACCTTTCTTTGCCTCAAAATTTGTGCTACAAGTTTTCATTTCAAGTTCAGATTGACAATGCTGTGTTCATAAACCAAACAGACACACAGCTCAAAAATATACATACAGCTCAACTTTTAGTTGCCTATCATTCCTGTTTTTCTTCTGTGGTAATGCCAGTACAAAGAATCTCAGTTTCACACTCCACCCTGGGACACTGGCTTGCAGCTTCACCAGCTGAACTGGTGCTTGGGAATCTGCACCGCACACATTTCTGTAGTATTTATGGAAATGATCCAGCTAGATCCCTCCTCGCTTTTCAAAGCCAGAAGGCTTTTTCAGTCCAAAGTGGAAGTTTTACTGGAGCATTACACTTGTTTTTTTTTAACTGATCCAGATCAGGGTTATCATTATCTTAAGGTTTCCAAATATGCTCTCCCAACCCTTTCTCCTCATCCCAAGCCACTAGCATTCTGACAAACCTTGTAACAGCCACAGTAGGATATTCTGTTTGAAGTTGGGCAGGATGATTTTCTGATGCAGACACTAGCTAATATCATAGCCTCTATGCTTATCTGGTAAGGATAAAAACTCCAGGAAATCCCAGTCTAGACCTAAGTTCCTAATGAACTTCTTTGTGTTGACAGGAAAAGAAACCACATTAGAGTGATGTCTTTATAGCATTAAGAACGGTTTTACAGGGTTATCTGTTGCTACTTGCACATTTTTATTATTGCTTTTAAAACCATTTATAGAGCATTCAGCCCACAGTCCCACAGTTATCAAATATTCCTGTCTCCTAGATTATTACCCCTCAGAGACAGACATGGCTGGGTTGGAGGGACAGAGAAAGGTCTCAGCTGAGTGGAAAGGACAATGAGTTGCACCTCACAGGACTAAGTTAACCAGAACAGCTGAATAGCAATGATTTTTATCAGTGACCTAGGCATAAACATTAAGTTTCTGTTCAAAATCTCCTTTGAAAACATTGAGTTTATAAACACAGAACAAGGCTATCATGCTTAAATTGACAGTCCCTCACATATTTTCCCCTCCTATTAAAAATCTTACACATACTTTCCATATGAATCCTGTTCAAGGGTAACATGCAAACCATGCAAAGAGCATCAGTCTATCTTTATTCTACTGTTATAAAAATGTTGTATCTGTTAGAGATTTGTTTTGGGAAAGAAAAACATAGAGATACGCAGCAAAAAAGCAAAATTGGTGGCTTTTATGATTATAAGTTCACTGTGAGCATTCAGTCTCATCATAGGTGTGGCCCGCATCACAGAACTTCACTCAGTTAATCTTTTACTCAATCCAGTACCTTGCAACAGCTAAAGCTCAGCTCCAGGAAAGGCATCTATCAGGTCTTGAAAATTCTGTCCTGACTTTGTACTGAATTGCATGCTTCAGTACCAACTTTGATCTCATGCACCATCACATCAGTATGAGATATTAACTTTATTTTGCACCTTCTCAGGGGTCCTCTTTCATTAGCAGATCAATGTGAAGAAGGTTTGATATGAATGCAAGTGAGTTCCAAATGCATAAATAACTAAAATTTCAAGTATAACTGAGGTCAGCTTTAGCTGTCTAATGAACAGAGGGGTGAGGATACCAACCGTAAACTGTATTCTGTTCAGGAAATTGTGCCCACTTTGGTGGGAATATATCATCAGCTTGAGGATTTGTTTGACTTTTGGGGCATGCTTTCTGCTTTCCCAGGTAATTTAAGGGGAAAGAGGGGAGATCTAGGGTCTGGGAAGCTAGTGCATTTTGAGCAGTCATAGCTTGGATCAGATTAATTGCTAGACAGAAGTTTTCTATATTTTTTATGTCTGTTCTCCAATTTAATGATTCTTATTGTAGATGGACTCAGGCTTAGGTAAAAATAGATATATTTATTAAAATTTTGTCTTCAAAAAGATCAATCTATTATCATCTGCCTTAAAAAATCTGAATCTCATCACTGAAGCTTGTCTCTCTGACGCAGCACCTGGGAAGAAATAAGGGTAGAAAGAGAGACAGTGGGGGACAGGAAAGACAGAATGTTGAAACCAGAGTGGGAGAAACAGAAGCAAACAGAATGGAGCAAACTACATAGGGAAAAGAAGACACAGGTCATGGAAGAGGTCAAAGGGATGAAGGGGAAGTGTAAAGAAAAAAAATCCAGACAAAGAGACAGAAAATGGGTTGGATACTGGAAGAGAAAAAATGTGGGGGAGCAAAAAGGGATAGAAGGAACCCGAGGAACCTATTTTTTCAATTATTGTCAATGGTAATGGAAACATTTTGAAAAGTCTAATGGATGCAGGCTCCTCTCAAAAAATAACACGTATAGTATACACAGTGTTTGAATGCAGAGCATTTCTTCACATGCATGGCTATGGAATCTAAATTTTCCTCTTTTCAGTGAGGGGAACTGTCAGTGCAAATAATATGTTTCATGGCTCATTTTGGCACTAGAAAGAATTTTCCGCACATTCAATCTATAGGCTCAAGGAGACAGTCTGTGAAAGAATTCTATATGCTGAGTTTCCAGTTTAATAGACACTGTTACAATATTCTATAGGAGCATTGCATGTTCTTCATAAATTCCATTTTTTAATGGATTTCATCTCAGCTCAGAGCAATAAAATCTTAGGATATGTTCCTACTGATTAAAATTTAAGCATAAATTGCTTTTATTGACTGGATATTGGATGAGAAGCACTCACTCTTGTTTGCACATCTCCAGATCATTTTTGTAGCAGGGAAAGGAAAAGCTTAGACTGATAACTTTTCATTAAATGAAAAGACTGAAGAACATGACTGTATGTTGGAATGCTTTCAACTAGACATAATACACATACTGCTACAGGTTCTAGCTATTTTTCCTGACATTTATGCATTTCATCTCTTTCTTATATCTGTAATCTGTTTTATTTTAATAGAACTATTTGCGTGAGAAGAAGCTATCTGAGTAAGTAAATGTCTCTAGGATTGGCCCCTAACTGCTTTTAGTGTGGTTATCAACACTGGCCATCTGTGTTTTTTCATTTTAATTCCATAAATGAATGCTTGCCCTTTGAGAATTTCAAGCACCAGGAAGTAGTAATAAACCTCTCCTGCAGCTCCAGACTGAATATTCCAACAATTATTAGTAGATGGAATATGCAGTAAAAATAATTATTTTTGACAGTATAATTTATAAGTGTAATTCCCTTTTGCTAACAAGTATTAAAGCATTTCTGTGCAAAGATGTGACTGGCCTAGCTGTGTGCTTAACCAGTTTTGAGCCAGTCTCTCATCATGCAACCTAACCCTCAGCAAGAACATAGCTAGATAAATAGCTCTGAGTTAATGTTATATCCTGATTTTGGATTAATAGGGTTTCCAATTAATTTTGCTTTGTTTTAGAGACTGGAAATTCCAAGCCTGTATTTGTAGTTGGTAAGTAAAGTGATTTAAAAACCCCCATCAATGAAAAGAAGCAGTCCAATCTGCCATCTATACTGGTATGGATGGAATGCTGGTAAAGGATACAGTCATAATCTTGTTATTCAGAACTTACTCAGCTTTTCTTAAAATGAGATAATGCCAAAGGACTCAAACTCTATATGGTTTGATGTTACTGGGAGCTGTAAACATAAAAATGAAAGCAGAGCTATCTCCAGGAAAAGAATACACTTAATAATTAGCTAAAGGAAAGAACAGAGCATATGGATAGGTTCTTACTTACACTGTGGCAACTACAACAGCAAAAATGTACTTGGATACACTTTAAAGGCACTTTACATGCAACAGACAACATAAATTTGCCTTTGTCCTTGTTTGGGCCCGGCTAGAGCTAATTTTCTGTAAAAACCTGTAAAAGATAAGACAATCTATTGTATTAGATTAAGTTGGCACAGAATTAAGATTTTAAATTTTTCACTCAGTTCTTAAGTAATAAACATTCACACGAAATAAAAAAAAAAAGTTTATGCTAATAAATGCAATTTTTCATGTACATACAGCATGAAGCCTGCAAAGCAGAACTCTGTACTAATGTTCTTAAATGGAGACTAAGAACAAACTGACAATTAACTGAGGAGACCATTCTCTAACCATCTGGGAGATGAAAAAGTGGAAAAGAACAAACCAAAAAAACCATCGGGAGCATTAAGTTGTACAATTTTTCTTGCTGATTTCAATTATTAACTGTAATATAGTTAAGGATTTTTAAAACAAATCATAGAAACATAGAATCACAGAATAGTTAGGGTTGGAAGGGAACTTAAAGAGTATAACCATCCAACTCCCCTGCACAGGCAGGGACACCTCCCACTAGACCAGGCTGCATAAAGCCTCATTCACCCTGGCCTTGAATACTTCCAGGGAAGGGGCATCAACAACCTCCCTGGGCAACCTATTCCAGTATTTTACTACCCTCGTGGTCAAGAATTTTGTCCTAATATCTAACCTAATCTACCCTCTTTCAGTTTAAAACCATTACTCCTTGTCTTGTCACTACTCTCTCTGGTGAAAAGCCCCACCTCAGCTTTCCTGTAGGACCCGTTCATGTACTGGAAGGCTGCTGTTTAGGCCTCCCTGCAGCATTCTCTTCTCCAGGTTGAATAATCCCATCTCTCCTAGCTTGTCTCCATAGCAGAGGTGCTCTAGCCCCCTGGTCATCTTTGTGGCCCTTCCCTGGACCCTCTCCAACAGGTCTGTAACTTTCCTGGGTTGGGGCCTCCAAAGCTGTACACAGTATTCCAGGTGCAACTCCTGACTTCCCTGTCAGCTGCAAAGATCCAGGGTTCCCCCCATTCCTGGGAGTCAGGCACAGTGAGCACTGACCTCAGAGCACCCAGCAGAACTAACCACATCCAAACACAACATTTAACCCTCACACTGAGCCCAGCTTAGCTCCAAGGCCCCAGCACAGCCACCTCTGCTTGGCCAGCTGCAGACACTGAGAAGGAAGATCACTGGGATTTCTACAGTCAGATTTCTATCTCAGCCCTGGGGATATTTAAGCTTATCAATCAGAAACCCCGGTGTTTTTGCAGGAAACCAGAAGGAGGGGAATGCCCATCATGGGGACATCATGGATGTGCAGGCAGAGGGCATCCTCCAGCTTTCTTCATGGAAACCCTGTCCACCCCCAGCCCAGCCCTTACTTATTAATGAACTTATTTACAAATTAAACTATTAGCTCAATTTACTCCTTTTTTGAGGAAGGACACATTCTTTGCTAACTTTCTGCATTAGCAAAGCATGAAGCTATTCCTAATGGATAAACTCTTTTTTGGATACCAGTAGTATAAGGCAATCCATGTTAGTTCCTAGATTAAACTCTGCTAAATAGAGATGGAAATCTCACTCCATCATGAATTGAACTGAGACTTGAAGACCTGTTGGCAGGACACAGATTCAGTTTAATTTAACAGAGCTTTCATATACTGATACATATCATGCAATACTATCTTCTGGCAAGCAGAGAGGGGATTTGGACAGGAATTTGCTATTGTGTAGCAACATAAAGGGTCTGTCCTGGTTCCTACATCAAGTTAGAGTAAACAAATTTAAAGCCAGAAAACTTTTACTGCATCCACGTTAGCATTTTGGTTTGGTGTGCCTTGAAAATTATTTTCCCATCGTGCTGCTTTCACTTGCACAGCAACTCTGGTGCATAGGAATTAGATTCAGAGAAAAGTTCTGTCCCAGATGCCCATTAAACATATTTTGATTTCTTAGGGATGTGGGGGAGAGTTGCCAGGGGTCTCAGGGAGGAGTACATGGGTCTAAATCAATGATTTGCACCTTGGATATTTTTGAGACACTTTGCTCAAGGGACAGGACTGGATGTTGTCTGAAGGAAAAACTCCCAACTCACATAGTGGAGGTATGAGGGAGGGCCTAAGGTCCTAATGGCTTACTAAAGCCAGTACAGGCAGTCATCATTATGGCTTGGAAGATGTTTTTCACTGAGACCTTCTATTCATTTGTATAATATTGATTCCTCACTGATGAAAAAGATCTGACTTGATATTTGATATTTTCTGAAGGACAACAGGAGGGTATCAGGTTCCTGGAACTGACAGAAGTCTTGTGAAGGAATGATGATGAGAAAGAGAGGTGAAGTTCAAAAGCTGCATGAAAGCTCTCTCAAAAAATAAAATCAAAAGTTAAATTCAAAGGCAAGACTGCTATTTGCAAAGGAATTTTTTCCCCCATGAATTACATTATTAAAGACTTACAAAGCAAATGGACCTACTTGCTTTCTTCAGAAAATGTGGTTCTGCAAACAAATCTCTTAGAGCACAGAATATCTTGAAGGATGAAGTCAGTACTAGAGATGGTGGTCTTTATGAATCAGAATCTCATTGCAACCAGCTACCATCTCATTGTGACCTTTGAAGATCACAGCTGCCAGATGAAACTGTGAATGTAACTGCAATTTCATTCTGCATAGTCCTTCATCTATCAACTGGACGTACAACATCCAGAGAAGCAGAGGGAAACAAATGCAAGCTTCTAGAATAAAAACCAAGGCTAAAGTTAAGTTAGCCTAGAGTGATTTAATGCAAGCAATGTGTTTTGAAATTAATTGAAACTTGTTGAAGATTTAATGAAACAAAAGCAATTGAAACTCGTTCCAAAAGTCGGAATAGAAAGAGACAACTATTGCACAGCAGGAATTAAATTCTAGATAGAGAAGAGATGGGACAAATTAATGACAGAATTTGCATCTTCATTTAAAATATTTACAACTAATAACTTGAATATACTATTTAGCAATCTGGTTCAATTTAGAAGGCTATCCTATGAGATAGCTTCAAAGAGAAAATTATGCTGTTGTGGAGTTTCAAAGGCAAAATTTGGCTCATTTGTAAAAGGGGGAGGTTGACAGTCTTTTTTGAGAAAGTGAAAAAATTATTTTCAAGACATTCTGAGAGCCTTCATATGCACAAATGTTCACAAGACTCTTCCTTTCTTTGAATTCTCTAAACAAAAAGCTCTTGGTTTCATGAATAGTTGCAGAAACAATGCTAAAAAAAGCAACAAAAAGTATTTTAAGGTACTTAGTATTTTCTTCATTCCAACAAGCACCAACTAACTAATGTTCAAGGAAAAATAAAATGTTTGCAGTATCCATCTGTCTCCATTCTTCAATACTCAATTGCAGCTACACTTGTCATTCAACCACTTAAAAATTGTATTGACAACATCTTTACTGCTAATAAGCATGCATTGTTTATTCACAAAACAGATCTGTGTTTTAAAATTGCAAAGTAAAATAAAACAGCAAGCAAGTACTCAAGTAAACAATTCTATCTTAATTACTGTCTTTGCTTTATTATTGCACTTTATTATAAATGGTCCCTTTCCTTCCAGTAACAACTTCAACCTGAGGCTATATTTTCTTGGCTTTTATTTTTAAATGCATTTAGAAGTTGATTAATAAAGTGTATCCATATTGCCCAGTAGTTGTGTTCTTCCTACCAGGGCAACAGAAGGAAATAACTAGCAACTGAGTAGAAACAAATGTTAATTTTTTTTTTTTTTTTTTTTTTTTAATATATATATATATATTTAATGTTGTTTATTCACTTTGAAAGCTAAAGGAAATGGAAGCAGCACCAGAGTGAGAGCTGGCCTCTTCCTGTCATGGCCTGCAAGAACAGACTTCTATGACCAGGGCAAAATCTAACATATTCTTGAATCAGGCTCCATATTTCCTCAGAGGTCAGTACCACTGAACCACTTTCTAAGATCACATCCATCTGCATAGGCTGTCAGTCTTGCAAAACAGATATTCCATACTCATGTCTTGGGCAGCAGTCCAACTCAGGAGCAGTCTGAAACTGAAAGAATGGATATGAACAATTGGAATCTGTACATTCTGTTTATTGAAAGACAACAGTAAGATACTCCAAGTTTTTGATGATCCCAAATAGAATTTGGAGATAACAGGCTTAATTCTAGGAACTCTGCGTGCCATCAGTTATAGCAGTCCATGGTTTCATTTTCCATTGGATATGTGTATGTCTACACACCACTCAGTACAAACATTATTTTTCTTAAATCTGAGCACATCTTAATTGGCATAAGATCAGCACAGCCACCACATGGTGTTTACACTGGTGTCCATCCACATGGCATGCATTGCTGGGTATCACTTGTATTCCACTGTCCCCTGGTCTGGCTAATGCACTCTGGAAAGGCTCCTATTGGCCCTCTACCATAATCATGACCATTCATTTTGTTGAGTCCTATTGCATTTTTCAGCCCCCAAATTCTCACCAACTCTGAAGAAAATTATTACTGCTTGAGAGTCTTCACTCACAGGTGCCACCTCTTTAAGTTAGAGAATAAAGTGGTTCACATACCATGTCCTGGAGACAAATCCTTTCACTGGTCCTTACCAGACACAGCTGGTTTAGTGGGACTGTGCTGGTGATAGTCAGCTGTACCTTTCTGACCCAGCTCTCTACCTTGAAGGGGAGGAGAGGCAGAGAAGCAAGTCCCAGTAGTTCCTAGAAAAAATAAAAGATGATGGTATGGTTAGTGTAATTAGAAAGCAGCATACAGGTTTGTCATAGGCACACACTGGGACTTCAGTTGCGGGTGTTTCTCTTACTGGAAGAGAAGGGTGAGATTTCATCAACATATGAATCCCCTACTGGTCATGAAAGATAGAAAAATGTGTGGGAGGAAGAAGAGGGGAATCATTCTGCTGCTGACATAACACTCACACAGGATGGTGTGATTCTGTGAATCATTCCACAGCAGCAAAATTATTTCTTTCCTCAAGGCCATAGGAACCTGCTAAACAGATGCATTGAGGCTACTTTGGCAGAAGGCAATGAGATGTCTGAGACTGAACATTCCAGCAAAAGAGCATGTGCACAGTGTAAACTTGTGACAACAGAGGACACTTCAGCCATAGCATTGTACAGATACCAGATATTTAATGTGGAAAAAAATTCTACTAGAAAATAAAAAAATCACTTTAAAGAAATCACTTCAGAAAGGTATAAATGATTACTCTTGAGTCCAGTGAATTTATGCTGGTCCACACATCTGAAGAAAAGTGCTTTGGCTTTTTTAACCTTGATAATGCCAAACCCAGGTCTCATAACTTTATGAAACTTTACTCTTGGGTCTATATTTATAATTTTCTATGTACAACTGCATTTCTCTGTGATGTTTTGGTTGGTCAATATATTCAAGAATAGGTACAGAATATCAAAGATTTACTTTCACTCTGTTTGCAGCATATTTAGTGGTAATTAGGAGATTGATTTGTGGAAGTCCTTATGCAAGACCTCTTTGCTGGAGAAGCTTTACCTAAGGTTAAATCTGTAAAGATTTATATCCTTGTGCAAAGTGTAGCAATCTCCAAGGTCTGTAAAAGATCACATCACTAAATCACATCACACTCTTAACCTTGGATTCCATGCCACTTTCCAGCTATATTTTTCTCTTGTCCAGGATAAATGCAATTGCCATCTCTGAGAAGGAAGGGTTTGATGGTAATTTCCACGGCTAGGCAGCTTTGCATGCAAATATGGATCAGACCCAAATAAATGGTTAGTATGATACAAATACAAAATATTATATTTTCTTCTTTTTTAAAAAAAAAAAGTTTTGATTTATTCATACAAAAGAAAGATCCTAAAGCTTCAAAATAAATGAAAACACACAGAAGAAAAATATGGTCTAAAAGTCTTTGTATCAGAAGCATTTTAAAAAATGAAACAGATGACTGACAGTGAGCTCTGGTCCTTCTGGAGCTGTAAGGAAACTTCTTTTTCAAAAGCTGGAAGAGTGACTAAAAAGATAGAATGCATATGGGATTTTGCACCTCCACAACAAAATCAGCAACAGAAATTGTGTTATGGAAATACAGCATGGGACAGAACTGAAGTTTCAGCTTGCAGATGCCAAATACTTTAAGAAATCTTGTAAGGAGCACAGACAAAAAAAAACCAATCAGTTTGGAATGCCATTTGCAAGGTGCTTGGTTTCGCTGTAATGCAAATAATCAGAAAAATATGCAGGAATGTGGGTTTCTTTGGTGTTAGTGTGAGGAGGAGACTGATTTACAAATTCTGAATGGAATAGAAACCTTAGAGCAAGAGTGCAGACAAAGCAACTCCTTGCATGATGTAGGGTAAATAAGGTATGTAACTGCCTCTTCCTGTGGGAACTGCTCTGACTTTTGTGCTATTACAACATAATCAAGGTGCTCTCCAATGTAACTGAATATGAGGCATTTTACTGCTATGATCCTTTGGTATGATCTGCTTGGTTGTTTTTGGTAGACTGGCCTTTCAGGACTTCAATCAGTGTGCTTCCAAAGAGCCTCCGTATTTATGGAGGAGTGGAAGTCAGGTCTCCACAAGGTGTACTCTGCCTGGCCTCTGGTAGCCTGATGGCTTCACACAGAAGGAGCAGTCAGGCTTCTGGGAAGCCTCAAGATTGCAGGGAAACCTACAGGTTCTGCAGAGGTTGGGAAGAAAGGGGTTTTCTCATGAGCAATCTTGAGCCCTAGGTGTATCTGTGGGGCCAGAGAGAAAATTGTCCTCTTGCTTGCAGAAAAACAGGGACAAGTTCAGCAAGCCGAAGTGCATGGAATTGCCATGGCCCTATGCAGGAACAGATGTGAAGTGAGAGTGAAGCACTCCTGTTAAAAAAACAAAAGTAAGAGAATGCTACACAAAAACAGTGCATTCATGATTTAGAGACCTGAAACACACCTTGTTGATTCTGAGATAGCTGTCTAAAAAAGATTTGTTCTTTACCTCCAAAGGTCTTGTTGCCAATTTGGACAGTTGTATTTCTGTTTACTGAACTTTTCTACAAGAAGAAATAAAGCACTTTTTCCTTGTTAAATTATTCACATCACCATTTCAGGGATGATCTGTTTGTGTAAGGAGTATGAAATCCTCTTCTGTTATCTCCATGGACTAGTGCTTTTAAAAATAATTTAAGAGTGAAACATGTTAGAGAATAATTCTAAGGATGAGTCTCTGTGGGAAAGCTGCATTAGATCATTAAGCTCACTGCCTGGGAGCACCAAGCCCACAAGGAAGATGTGTAAGATAAAGATATTTTACATTGGGTGTTATTGAAAAGGCCAAGAAATTATTTTTCTCCTAGTTATAATAATGTGAGAAAGTGAAAGGAACAAAGAAGAGGATATTTTACTGTTTGTAGTTAAGGATTGTATTAATTTGTTTTATATATCCCAGTGGCTACAAACTAATATGAAAAGTATATCCAGAGGCAGAAAATGTCCTTCCTTTTGCAGGGAGAGAAGAGTAAGCTACATTTCTAGAGGAATGTTCTCTTTCCTAACTGGAACTGATCCATTCATTCCCACCTAGCTAAGGCTACTTTTTAAGGCACACTCCCCAAGGTCCAACTGATCTCTGCTTCAAAAAGCCCCTGAAGGATTTAGCAATAGTGACACAGTACAGCCTGGCCTCCTCCATCTGCTCCTATGGCAGAGGAGGAACATTCAGATTTATGGGGCCCACTGGAGGGTTGCCCAGCCTTGTTTTGTCTATTGTGGCTCTGGCAAAGCATGGCCCTGAGGTCCTGGAAGATTCTTAGGGTCAGAACAACTGAATTTCTCTGGAGCTTTTCTAGAAATGTCACCAGAGACTCTGAAGAGGTCAAAAAAATATCATGGAGTAGGACTCCATGTAGAAATCAGAATCATCAGGGCTGGAAAGGACATTCAAGATCAAGTGCAACCATCAAGTTACACCACTGTAACCACTAAACCATCTCCCAACACACCACGTCAACCTGTTTTTTAAACACCCCCAAAGATCACAATACCACCACCTCCCCGGGCAATGCTTCTCCTCCAATGCTTCAACACTCCTTTGGCGAAGAAATTTTTCCTAATACCCAAAGATATTAGGAAAAGAATAAGAATGTTGTCATGGTTTAAGCCTAGCCAATAGCAAAGGACTATGTGTCTGCTCAGTCCCCCACCAGCTTCAGGAAGGTGACGAAGAAACCTACCTAAAGCCTTATGGATCACGACAAGGACTAAGAGGGTTCAACTGACCCATTACAGTCCTGGGAAAAACAGACCAACTTGGGGAAAAAAATCAATTTAATTTATCATTAATCAAATGAAAACAAAGGGCAAAGAGAAAAAAAATCCAGAGTTTACCCAACCCCCCTCTTCTTCCCAGACCCAAATTACTTTGTTCTTGATACCTCTACCTCCTCCCCACCCAGCAGCACAGGTGGACAGGGAGTGGGGTTTATGGTCCATTCATCAGAGGTCATTTTCTGTCACTCCTTCCTCTTCAGGGAGAAGGGTTTCTCATAGTCTTTTCCTTCTCCAACATGGGGTCCCTCTCATGGGAGAGTCCTTCACAAATCCCACCAACCTGAGTCCCCCACACAAGGTACCCTCCCCTCAGGACCAGTCTGCTCTAGAGTGGGCTGCCCACAGTGTCATGGCCTGCTTAGAGCACAGTCACCTCCCTTGGCACAAGGTTGCACATCTACCTCCTCCAACATCTCCAGGTCTACTTCTGTTCCACTGTTTTCCTCCATGGCCTGCAAGTCCACATCTGTTCCACCATCCTGCTCCATGGCCTGCAGGGAGACAGCCTGCCATCCCATCACAGGATGCAGGGGAATCTCTGCTTAGGCACCTTCTTCCCCTCCTCCATCACCAGTCTTGCTTTCTCTGCTCCAGCATTGCTCTCACCTCTGGTACTGCTCTGCCCACTTCCTCTCCTCTGTCCTGAGGCCTTATAGCCACTTGTTTCCCCTTCTTTTTTATGTTGATTGCAGAGGTGCATCCATTGTCACCGATGGCCTCAACATTAGCCAGAGATGGGGATGGACTTTTCGGAGCTGGGGGAGTTTTCAGCAGTTTCTTACAGGAGCCATCTCTGGGTCCCCTCCCTTACTACCAAAGAAACAGCACAGCACTGCATCAATCCAGAACAAATGTAGATGTGAAAACCATGAGGAAGAAGGAAAATTGGTGAAAACAGAGGAGATACTCATCAAACAAGTTCAAGTTTCAATATTTCAGACAGTTCCCTACAACTATTTCTGGATTTTTCCTTCAGCCTTGGAAAGATCACCTGAAAGGAAAAGAACTCCCTAGATAAGCTTTGCCCTCTCTCAAGATTTCATATCAAGAGCTCTGTCTGAGCAACTCCAGCTGCAGCTTTTTCCTACCTTTAGTATTGTCCTGTGTTGAACTCCTCAGGTCCATTTCTGGTGCTGCACAAACAGCACAGAAATAGTAAAAGAGAAAAATTCCTATTCAGTTTTCTGGGACATACCATATTGTGAAGAGGCATCATGTACCTCCTCTCTGTGCTAAAAAGTTATTAAAAAAGCCAGAAAGTGCTCTGGTGGCAGCAGATATAAACCACACTTTTTTTGCTCACTCACTTCTTACCACAGAGATTCCTGCATTTATGAGGGACATCTGTCACTATAAGCATGAACAGGCTGGGAAAAAAATCATGTCTCAATATCTAAAACCAAACTTTCTATAAATTGTCCTTCATCAAAAAAATACACAACAGCTAATGCAAAACAAACTATATTCAGATTGGAAATAACCAGACCAGAACACGCTCAGTGAGGAAGAGAACATGTGGCACTCACAGCTCACAGAACAGGTTTAAGCTGCATGAAAGATTTCAGGGAAGTGATCAGCCAGGTTAGAAGCCTGATTTCCTTTGTAAATAATCTCTAAGTGGAGTTGTGACCACAGTGTCGTATATTGCAGAAGGCAGTAGCCAGAAGCAGCAAAAAAAATTAGTAACTGGCCAGAAGCCATGGAAAAAAATTAACAATGCCAAGTTGCTAATTAGTAGATGCTATCAAGACAGTGAATTAGTGTGATAAGGTGTGATTAAAGATATCTTTAAGCCACTTCCAGGACTCTCCCTTTTGGAGAAGTAGCTAGGAATGCCTGTATGATTTCATCAGATCCTCACCATGGGCAGTAATTGAAAATCAAAACTGGCTGGCCCCCTCCGAGCTCTTCCTTGAGACTGAACAGAAGAGAATATTCTTTTTCTCTCCCATCCTTACCTCATGCTTGTTGTACAAAAGAATGCAGAGACATGTGAAGAGTTTCACACTGTCAACATGCTAGTACTTAGATTTTGAGAGAAGCTGCTTTGTGTAGGACATACTCCACATGCTGCCTTTTGCAGATTAGAATCTCTCTGTCTTACTAACAATTTCTCTAAATTCATGCTGAGCATTTAATAAAATTCTTAAAGTGTTCTTCTCACCCCATAGATAGACAATAGAAGCACAGATAGTGTCCTGTACAGGGACCTACAGCACACAGAGGGCAAAGCTAGGAATAGGGCTGAGATCTCTTCACTCTCCATCTTGTTCTCTGACAGAGAGCCTTTAATCTGGGCCACAGTGTATGAGATGAAGAACAATACTTCTCTGGGAATTAGCAAGTATTGTATTTCCAAGTTCTCAAGAATTTAATATTCCATAATACCGTAGCCAAAATGTACAGATACAGGAAACTACAGACCAGGCAGTCTCACCTTCATCCCTGGAAATGTGATGGTGCAGCTCATTCTAGAGGTCATCTCTAAGCTCAAGGAAGAGAAGAAGGTTATCAGGAGCAGCTGCATGGATTCACCAAGGGGAAATCATGTTTGACTAATTGGATAGCCTCCTCTGATGCTGTAACTGAATGGGTAGATGCAGGGAGAGCAGTGGATGTTGTCTACCTTGACTTTAGCAAGGCTTTTGACACAGTTTCCCATAACATCCTTGTGAGCAAGATCAGAAAGTATGGGTTAGAAGAGTGGACAGTCAGATGAATTGAGAACTGGTTGAACAGTAGAGCTCAGAGAGTCATGATCAATGGTGCAGAGTCCTGTTGGACAGCTGTGACTAATGGTCTTCCCCAGGGGTCAGTACTGGGTCCAGTCTCATTCAACATCTGCATCAATTACCTGGACAGAGTATATCCTCAGCAAGTTTGCTGATGGTATGAAACTGGAAGGATTGGTTGATGCCATGGAATGCTGTGTTGCCATTCAGTGAGATGTGGACAGACTGGAGAGATGGGCAAAGGGGAACCTAATGAGGTTCAACAAGAGTAAATGTAGAGTCCTTAACCTGGGGAGAAATAAAGCCTTGCACCAGTACAGATTAGGAGTTGACTTGCTGTAAAGCAACTCCATGGAAAAGGACCTTGGTGCACTGGTGTGGAGTAAGTTATCCATGGGACAGCAATGTGCCCTTGTGGCCAAGAAGGCCAATGGCATTCTTGGTGTGTTAAGAAGAGTGTGTCCAGCAGGTTGAGGGAGGTTCTTCCTCCCTTCTACTCTGCCCCAGCGAGACCACATCTGGAGTACTGTGTCCAGTTCTGGGCTCTTCAGTTCAAGAGGGACAAGATATACTAGAGAGCATCTAACAGAGGGCTACAAGGATGATGAGGGGACTGGAACATCTGCCTTATGAGGAAAAGCTCAGAGACCTGGAGCTGTGGAGGCTGGAGAAGACTGAGAGGGGATCTTCCTAATGTTTATAAATATCTGAAGGGTGGGTGTCAAGTAGAGGCCAGTATCTTTTCCGTGATGCCCTGTGATAGGACATGGGGCAATGTACATAAACCGGAACACATGAAGTTCCACCTTAATATGGGGAAAAACTTTCTTGCTATAAGGGTGACAGAGCACTGGTACAGGCTGCCAGAGAGGTTATGGAGTCTCCTTCTCTAGAGACTTTCAAGACCTCTCTGGATGCATTTCTTCGTGACCTGCCCTAGGTGATCCTGCTTTGGCAGGAGGGTTGGACTCAAGAAGTCCCTTCCAACCCCTAACATTTAAGGATTCTATAACTCTATTCATTGTTCTTGTGTCATTATCTGTGACCATCCCATGCAAACATCCCCATGCCTTGTTTTCAGGATATACTAGCATTGAGAATGGAAATAAAAATTCAACATAGTCAAGCTACTTACAGTGTAAGAAACTGAACTTACTTATTGAATAATTTTCATGTTACTCACACATGACTACACAGAGTTTTGCCAGTGTTGGAAGAAGCAGGAATGAGACATTCTAACCATATTGAACATGTGCATTCAGCTTTTTAAAATAACTGGAATTAAAAATGAATGCATCATAATAATTCTAACAGGTCAATTAGCTCCTGAGCTAACAGTTTAGTCCCTGGTTTTATTGTTTTTGTACAAGTTAAATTCTCAGCATTATCTATATTAGATTAATACTGTTGTGTGTGTTTTTTGTAACAAAAAAGAAGAAACCGTGCTGGCATGACTGCTGTGCTCGTAGGTAAAACACATGCAAAAGAAAGTGGCCAAGGTAAGGACCACAGATTAGCAAAGGAAGCATGCTTCTGGTGAAAATCAAGTGTGCTTGTTTAATAACAATACTTGCCACTATTACAATAATGACCTAAAGTTTTGAAGTGATCATTTCCTCTTTGTACTGTTTGCCACTTTAGAAGGTGTGGATATGGTTGAGAGCTGAGCAGATAAGAGCAATCTCAGAGATCAAAGGAGTCCTTAGGTGGTGAGTGGAGCAGGACTTGATGAGAAGATGGCTAACAACTCTGGCAGCATTCTCATAGTGGGAGGGTAGGCACAGGCTCACCAGCTCACTTGCCAGGACAATTTGTAGACAAAGTGCCCAGATTTCACTGCACAGGAAAAGGCAACTGTGATCTTTCTGGTGAGATAGTGGTTTGCCATCAGCTTGCCGGAAGGCTCAAAAAAAAGGACATTCTGTAGGCTCAGCTTCTAGTACAGGCATCTGGCCTACACAGACAAGAGGCTCCTGGAGCACACCCAGCGGAGTACCTTGGGGCAGCTATAAAAGTCCAGCTGCGGTTTCCTAACCTCTAAGTTTCTGTGTAACCAACCACTACACTAGTCATTAATTTGGAGTGTTAAACCAGAAGCGCCCCACTTTGATTTCTTCTGAAGCAGTCCTTCCTTCCTAGGTGGTCTGAGAAAGGAAACTGGACACATGGGCAATCTTTGGAGGGAACTTGGGACAAGTCCAGAGGAGGGCCACAAAAATGATGAAAGGGCTGGAGCACCTCTTCTATGAAGACAGGCTGAGGGTTGGGGTTGTTCAGCCTGGAGAAGGCTCCAAGACTACTCTAAGGTCTCTACAAGGCGGAGAAGGGGCTAATGGAAAGCTAGAGAGGGACTGTTGAGACATGTACTGCTAGGAGAAGGGGTAAGAGCTTTAGACTGGTAGAGGGTAGGTTTAGATTGGATATTAGGGAAAAATTCTTACAGGTGAGGATAGAGAGACACTGGCACAGGTTGCTCAGGGAAGCTGTGAATTCCCTATCTCTGGAAGTGCTCAAAGCCAGGCTGGATGGGGCTTGAAGCACCCTGGTCTAGTGGGAGGTGTCATGCCCAACCCCCAGGGGAGTTGGAACGAGATGCTCTTCGAGGTCCCGTCCTACCCAAACCATTCTGCGAGTCTACAACTGCTCCCATGCACTGAAGCATCTGCGCTCCTTGCAGACTCGAGGACACCAGGAGGCCTACAGAGGCAGCAGTCACTTGACACCCACCTCCCCACACTCTCCTCCGGCACACGACGAATGGATTTGTGTGAGTGAGCGTGCGTATGGGGGGGG